>JAJQXH010000011.1:952500-1137500 GCA_022343465.1 Oscheius sp. G VE-2021
AGTCGTCTACAATGTTTCCATTTACCTCTCAACCGTAATCCCGGCTGCTGTTTTTTCAATCTCAATTCAAACATCCCTTCTGGTATTCTTCGTAGTTCGTACTTTATCCATCCTTCGTAACCCAGCCATGTCCCCCCAAACCAGAAAACTCCAACGTCGCTTCTTATTTGCACTTTGTTTACAAATCTTTGCGCCACTTTTGCTGTCATCTCTTCCACTTGGGGTAATACTGTGGATTATGGCAATGCAACTATTTGGATACATAGGTTCAAGAAGAAAAAAACATATACCACAAGTCGATTCTTTTTAGATATTGCTATATTTTGCCTAATTGGGTTATCAATGCAAGGAGCAGTTGGGGGCGCACTTTTGGTTGTGGTTCAGCCTAGTTATAGGAGGCTTTGGTGGAAAGGAAAAGGGTCGACGGCTGTCAAAGCAATCACCCGCACTTGACAATGAAGGTTGTATTGAAGATTGCTCGGAGAAAGAGAGAGAGAAGGAAAAAGAGAGAAGAGAGGGGAGAGAGAAAGAGAGAGAAAGAGAAAGAGAAAAGGAGAGAAAGAGAGACCAGAACACAACTTTAATTAACTTCCAAACAACATTTATTAAACCAAATACTTCTGAACACAACCCTCGTCTTCAAAGTTAACGAAGTACAATTGGATCTGGCTGTAGCTGGGACGACAGAAGAAGGCGTAGCTCCTATCTGCCAGAAGACGAAAGAGAAAGTCGTGAAAGTGTTGTTTCTTCTGAAGACTGTCAAGATTGATCTAAAAACTGGGATTTCAAGGGGGTTCTGTAGTTTGATCACCTCCATATTACCCTGACAAATCACTATTCTATTTTTATCGAATTGGCCATCCTTGTTGATGAAATTGAACATGTTGTACTGGGAATAATCTGCGGTCATCCATATCGCATCGAGGAACTGAAAATGAACTTATGGAGAGTGCAAAAGTAAGGGTTAAATAGTTCATCGATTTAAATGGGTCTCGAAACGATCGTACGCCAGAACTGTGTTGAAAAGTTTCGAATTTACAGTTTTGAAACCAAAGTCGAAATTTGAAATCAATTTAAAATCAATCAACAAATTATGGAAGGGGATATTGATTGTGGTCCCGCGCGCGATAACCCGAGTCCACATTCGTTTTTTCCAGTGTAAAAAGCGTGCCAAATCCCTAAGTTTTACCGCTTTAATTCTAACCTTCATTAATCGATAAATAGATAGCAAAACCAGTCGATTGATCGATCAATAGTCGCCTAATTAGAATAGATCTCGATATGCGTGCCAAAACGATGCAAATATCTCATTAAATAAACTTGATGGAAATCCGAAAATAAGTGTAAATTACTGTTTGATTCGAATGTAAATTCCATTTTTAGTGAATAACTACAAAAAAATCAATTAATAATAGCATGAATTCGTTTGGCCCTCGGAGCGATCGCGTGCCAGATCATTCCAAAGTTTCAAATTTGCACTGTTGAACCAAAGTGAGATCGATCAATAAATGTAAAATATGAAAAATAGCTTTTATTTGATGATTAGATCTCGTACATCAGCGTGCAATATTAATTACTGGGTCTCGACGCGAAGGCGCGGCAGAAAATTGCGGAAAATTAAAATTACTTTTTCATCGATTTGACTAATTGAAAGTATCGAAACGAATGCGTGCCGAAACTTTGCAATATTTCAATTTTAACTTTTTAAAACAAATCGATGTAGATCAATACAGCTTGAAAGTTCAATAACTTCTCAATCAATATTAATCTATTTAAATGGGTCTGTAAGCGACATTTCAAAATTGTAAGTTTCCCTGATTTTTGCCATTGTTGTATCGATTGGTAGATCATTATTAAAAATTGAAAATCAACCAAATTGATCGGTTTTGCATGGGTCTCGCAGTGATCGCGCGCAAGATCTCAACCAAATTTGCAATTTTGAATTAAAGCAAAGGAATCGATCGATAAACTATTAATATTTAAATGAAATCGATCGATACTTACATATATGAGTTAAAAAATGAAGGAAACCCACAGTGCGTTGTATCTCCTGAGTCAAATAGTGAATTACATCACCACTAGAATTTTGATTGTCCTGATTAACAGAAACAGCGACGGATGATAGTTTTCCAATCTTCGAATACCCATTTCCATTTGCCGGTCCTTTTGGATTGGCTCCGAAGAATTCCACCTTATTGTAATCTAGATCCTATAAATATATTTTTAAAGAAAATTAATTTAAATGAAAATCTTAATTAAATATTAAATTTGTAAAAAATCGATACCTTAATTAGTTTCTGCTCCACACTGACGTCATCTCCAACTCCAAGAGAGACAATTGTAGAATCGGCCGATGTCAGCGGTAGAACGTGGTATTTCGTTTTGTAGATTTCGCTTTCAAATTCCTTAATTTCAATGAATCTTAGGAAATGAACACATTCCGGGAGGATAATTGTCTTCCATAGCTGAAAATCGATTTTAAATTTAAATTCAAACTTAAAATTTAAAATTTAAAAATTTAAAATTACCTTGTTAGGTTCATTTTTGAACTTTTCAATTTTCGGATACGCACAATTGAACCAGTCATTGTAAATTTTCTTGGAATCTAGTTTCTGAAAAGACGTTTTATTTTTGAAAAATTTTAAAGAAAAAAAAGAATATAAGTACCTCCGGGGAAAAGAGCTGCGAATTGGACAGCGCACTGATTAGCAATATGACCACTAGAAAAACAAACAATAGATTTAAAATGGAATCTAAAAAACTTTTTTACAAAAAGAATTTTGAAAATACGAAAAAAAGAAGAAAATAAACAGACCAAATCTGCGCCGAACCGCCATGTTGGAGAGGTGGAGAGCAAATGAATGTTGCTGGAAGGGAAATGTTGCATGCAAATGAGTTTGTATATTCGAAGTGAATATTCATAAGTGAGTATTGAATTCGACCAGCGATTATGCTGATACTCGATTGAGAAAATGAGCTTGGAATAAAAGAGTTCAGTTTAAGCTAATTGAATAATTTTTCAATTAGCTTAAACTGAACTCTTTTATTCCAAACTCATTTTATTAATAAATAATTAATTTTTCACTGTGTACAACTCATTTCCCGCATCTTTAAGGATTTGAATTCCGTTAAATTCAGGACACGTTGACTTAATAGAAAATTTTAATTCAAATAAAAACACATATTACGATATTAAATTACAATAAATCATTTCTAAAGAAAACAAAAATGTTTCCCCCTCGCGGATTCGAACCCTCAATGTTTGTCTGATAAGATGGCTCTGGCCCTTATGTCATTCTTGGTTCTGCCCATCTGGAAAATCCTCGGAAACAGCTGCAAAAAATTCACATTTAATTCGACTTCAGATGACCTTGGAAGGAGAAGAGAATAAATTGCGCCAAGCCCAAAAATTTTCCCAAGACCGTAAGGGTCCAATTTTAAAAGTTTTTTTAATGAAAAAGCTTAAATATGCTTTACAAAAAAATTGATCACTGTGTTTTTTGAAACAACTGCATTTAAAAAGTCATTTTCGGCAACATTTTGGGATAATTGAGTGTTTGAAAAGTCGTTTTTCTTTCCCTCTCTCCCTCCATCTTCCTTTATTTTCTACCGTCTTGTTGGTTTTGAGAAGCTATTCCAGTTGATTATCAAATTTAGAGATCCGTACAAAAGCAAGGAAAACAAAACCCATTATAAAAATTATTGAATTCTATTTTAAAATTTGTGTAAAAAAGGAAATCACTAATTTACAGTTTTCACAAAGAGCTAAGCCTAAACTGGTCAAAAAAAATTGTTTTGTTGAATTTTCCAGGTCAACCAAAAAGTAATCCGTAATTTCCTAATTTTTGAAAACAAAGAATTCACTTCACAAATGTCTATTTACAGACAATTGAGAAAATGAAATTGCTAAAACTTTTCAGACAAGTCAATATTTATTGCTTAAATGGGAAACGTTTACAGTATTCTGGGCTTTAGCACATCCAAGGAGTCGGCGAAAATCTGGGTTTCTGAAGGGCTTATTGAGAGCCACAATGACAATAGCTCCAGCGATTCCATGAGCTGACATAAGACCAAGGCCATAGTTTTCAATAACTGAATTCATCTTATCATTTGATTGTCTCTGTCGCTTTCTTTCTCTCTCTCTCTCTCTCTCTCTCTCTCTCTCTCTCTCTCTACTAACCATCTGTTCCAAAGACCAAAAACGCCACAAAAAGAAGGTCAACACAGCAAGGTATAATCACTAAAGTCAATGGAACCCCAGCTTGAATCACCAGATGAAACAACAACTTCCGTTGGAGTTGTGCCGTCTTCGGTGATATTGCCTTGCTGGAAATAGCCTTCAGTGTAAGGTGAACAAGTGAAACGCAAATTGCAAAGAACACAACACAAGCAAAAATGCAAGGGTAGCAAATAAGCATCACAATGAGGTTTTGATCCAAAATCACAAGATGTTGTATAGAAAGTATTTCCGGAGTAACACACGAGTAATTCTGCAATTAGAATAGTAACACCCTTATAATATATTACCGAAACTAATTTCATCCTTAACTCTTCAGAATTGGAATATGTAAAAATCAATGCAGACGCTGGTAGAACTACAGCTACATAGCACATTGTTAAAAACAATTTGTCGGCTAGTTTCAGCTTGTCATCCATCGAAGCTACTCTATAGCGATAGATGAACATATGGATTACAGTAACCATTGTTTCTGGAATAAACACGAAACAGAGGATAACTTGCACTACTGGATGAAGAAATGTGAAATAGGATATATATCCGGTTGGGAAACCCATGGCTATTGGGAAAAAGAGGACCGGTCTTGTTAAGAAGTTGATCTGAAAAATGTGGAATTGAGTGAGTGAGTGAGTGACTGTGTGACTGTGAGCGTGTGATTGTGTGATTGTGAGTGTGTGAGTAAGTGGGTGTGTGAGCGTGTGAACGTGTGAGTGTATGTATGCTTTTTTCAATCTACTCACCGTAAAATCACAAAGAAATGCGACAATTTGATGCCACAGTAAGTACCATTTATACGTTTTCATTGCCTTTGGCGATAGAAACACCAGGCAGAAAAGCATACAAAGTGAAAACTAATGAAATCCACGAACAAACGTGTATCATCGGTAGGTGTGATTCTAGTGGCGTATGGAATGGTGGACAGTAAATTTTCTCTTCGTTGGAGAAGTTGGAAGACATTCAGATGGCAAAACAGTGGAATTACCTACAAAAACAAAACTTAGCGGAAATGAATGCATAAGTTTCCATCAATTTTCCAAGCAAAATTTATTTTTTGAAACAAAGGTAGACATACAAAAAACACATGTTGTTTATGTTCTTGTTTATGACACAACTTTGTTATTTTCAATTTCATTTTGCGAAAGTAGTAATCTTTAAGTATCGAGGCTTAGGGAAGAAGGTGTTGAAAAAAAAAAGCGATTTTTCCACAAACAGTACTGTTATTCGTTATCTCTCTGTTTTTAATTCATTTTGAATCAGTCTTCATTCAGAAAACAATTTCTGATGCTTTCCTTCTGTTGATCAATTTGCTAGACTTCTTTCCTGACAAACGTTTTCCTAGGAGGAAAAATGGGAAAGGGCCAGCCCGAGGCTTTTCTGAAAATCGATTTTTAAATGGAACGCCTTTTAAAATAACTGTTTAATGATGTTATTGTTGTAAACAACTTTTCCAAACATGCAAACCAACTATATTAAGGTGAATTCGAACCTATATAAGTTTGTTGTTTTATGTGGCCAAGTGGCTAAGAGGTCTGACTGGTAATCTAAACTACCCCAGTTCTATCCCCGTTTGACAAAACTTTTTTGCTTCAAGCGTTTTGATCATTAGTTATGCAAAGGCGCTTTTTTGCCAAAATTCAAAACAAATACTTTTCTTCCAATTTTTGAATTTTTTTTGTCTGGAACGTATTTAATGCAAACTCAGCTGAAGTACGTTCCAATATTAAATTTCTTTTAAAACAATAAAATCGTGTAAAACCCCCGAGAAAACTATTTTAACCTTTTTGAATTAAAAAGCGCGTTACTCTGAAAATGGCGAGGACACAATCACGTATTTTTGGTACATGGGCATGAAGAATTGTTATAGTAATTTTTGTAGCCATAGTCGATCGATGACGACAATTTAAATTTGCTAAAGATTTATTTTAATTTAAAATCATTACAATTCTAAATTTCTTCATTCATCTATATAAATGCACTGTCATCCATCGACAAAGCCAGTTGATCATTTTCTTGTGGCTTCGGCTGACGATTTCTTTGATTCCTCTCCGCACTTCTTGTTTTGTAAACACTAAACAGACTTAGACCAATCATCACCAGCAATATCAACGCTGTGACTATAAAAACTACCCAAAATGAAAAATTAGCACGAGGGAGAGAGCCAATCAATGGTGGCTCTGTTGTTCCAGCCGGATTAGTCCAAGATGGGATTTCTATTTGAGCCTGAGCTAATTCCAACAATGGGCGCTCTGAAAAAAAGCTATCTTAATTTTTTACATTTCAGAATCTGCCTGTTGATGAGAAACCGGGAAAATTCGTTGTTTTGAAGGCATCAATCACGGGTTCGGCAGTGATAAGGGTGTCTAAATGGCCTATAAACAATACGCATTTAAATAGAAAGGCAACAAAAGTGCACCTGTTGCTGGAGGAACAAGTTGGCTTTCGGAATATTTGATTTGGGAGAACGGATTTACTGAAAATAAAATGAAAAATGAAAAAAAGTGAAAAATTCACTTTTTGAGGCAATACAATTTTTTCAAATAAATAGTGTAGTTTGGTGTAAATCCTACATTAACTTCAGCATCACGGAAAATCAGACGCACTCTACACCTAGTGTGTACTGCGTTTACGCGAATAAAAATTTACTTTTGTTTTTAAAACTGGTGTTAAGTTTAAGTTGGATTGAATTCACAATCCAATATATAAAAAATTCCACTTGATTATAGTCCTTGAAATGCGCTTTTGACACATGACTCCAATGTTTGCATACTCAACATTTTACAGTCTTAGTCATAGGGGAATACTTAACAGTCAGCAATAACGGCCAAAACAAAACAATCTTTGGTAGCAGGCACATTTGGAAATCGGACTTTGACATGCGCTTTTGCCAGATGACTCCACTGTTTCATTAAGGACACCTAATCTTTAAACAGTTGAACACTAACATATAATAGTCAAAATATGTGAAGTTCGAATTCAGTAGGTATCGAATTTTGCAAAAACAAAGCCATAAATTTAAATTGTGATTCAGAACTAACGAAACAATTTTGAATTGAAACTACCTGTTGGTTTTTGTATTTCCCCACTTTGGAAAAAGTTCGATAAAGGATTTGAAATTGAAGAAGTGTAAATTTTCTTAACTAAACTGCATATCAAAGAAATTCGTTTAATCAAAACTAACTCGCTTCTTCTGTTGTGGTAGCAGATAGCATTGGGTTACATTTACGACCCTTCCATCTCTCAAAACTCTCCATAAGATCGGTTCTTGTTCTGTAATAGTACTTCCGAATGTAGTTTTCATAAAAAGCTCCGTTATTCTTGAGATAGAGGGCGCAATTGTAGTAGAAGTCGCCCATTGTGGAAGAGGAATGAGTAAGCAGTGGCTAGTGATACCATGCCAAACAGAAGAAAACATCCTTACTACCCTGACAGTAAGATGGTTCAGAAAAACAAACATGTACTACTGGCAGTCCTGACAAAGTAAATATTTTTATGATGTAAAAACAAAAACTTCATTTTTTCGGTAAATTTCTTTAAAAATTAATTTTTACATTTATCGGAAAACAGGCGAATTATAAAAATTAATTTTTAATTTTTTCTTTCGTCTGAAATCCTAACTAAAAATTTTTTTCCTATTTATTTTATGTTTTTTCGGCAAATAGCGGCCTTTCTTTGCTAAATTGCCGAATTTAAAAAAATCATTTTATGTATTTCAGCAAGAAGCCAAATTTCAAAAATCCTTTTTTTTCGGCAAAAAGCCGAATTTTAAAAATCCATGTTTTTGTTTTTTCGGCAAATAGCTGGAAAAAACAGATTTTTTTTGCTAAATAGCCGAATTAGAAAAAAAAAACATTTTATGTATTTCAGCTAGAAGCCGAATTTTAAAATCCTTTTTAAGATTTTTGACCAAAATCCGAATTTGGTAAATAATCGAATGTTAAGAATCCATTCTTATGTTTTCCATTTCCACAAAATGTGTTTTGAACGGCAACCTCGATTGTTTCTATTCCATTTCCCCCTAAATGTCACACCACTTCCCACAATCAACAATACGCCAACTAAAAAAAAATTGTTGCTATGACAAACATTGCTGTTGGCCCCAATAACACTCGGTTGTTGTTTTCCACAAACGGAAATACAATCTAAAACGGTTACGTTTATTTTATGTGTTTGTAATCACGCATATAACTTTTTGCTTAACAAACTATTCTCAATTTTTTATGAATGATCGACTGTCCTTCCATCAACTTCGATCATCAACAATTCGAAACCATCGCAACATCGGTGGCCGGAATCACTTTGTGTATAAACGCATACGTGATTATTTGTATCACCTTCCGTTCCACATTGGCCATGCGACGGTATCATTGGTACCTTCTTTACCACCAAGTTGTGGTTGCAATTTTTGATTTTTACGTAAGGTGGATGTGAGTGTGTGTGTGTGTGTGAGTGTGTGAATGTGTGAAGGTGTGAAGGTGTGAGCGTGTGAGGACGTGAGAGTGTGAGTGTTTGAGTGTACGCGAATATTTGTGTATGTGTACGTGATGTGTGTGTGAGTGTGTGAATGTATGAATGTGTGAATGTGTGAGCGTGTGAGGGTGTGAGGGTGTGATGTGTGAGTGTTTGTATCTGTCTATGCGTGCCATATATATGCATACATTTAGATAGGATGCTTATATATGCCCTACGTTCTATTTCCGTTACCTATAATCTATTCACTAGGACCATTGGGAACCGTTTTATCAGCCCATTCAACTGTCATAATTGCTGTGTTGATTCTATTTTTCACTTTAACGGCAGATATCCATGTGTTCCATTATCGCTACTTAGTTGCCCAAGGAAAGCCTCTTTTTCCTAAAATACACAAAATGTTTATTTTATCTGTTTATGCGTGTGGATCTATTCCAGCACTTGCTTGGTATTCACAAGGAGATGATACGGAAAACGTTTTGAAAGAAATGGAAAACGTAAGTGACCTTAAGAAAACACGGCCTTAATAAGGAATTCTCGCCCTTGACTTAAGGAAGCCTTAAAGGGGACGGACCTCGTAAAATTGATTTTTCAAAGTCTCTTTTCAATTATTTCATCGAATAGATGTCGTTTCCACGATTCTGAAACACATCCCTTTTATATGATTTGGGCTGCAAAAGGGGCGCGTTTACACGGCCGTTTTACGCGTTTGCCGCAGGTAAACACGGCTAGAGTGGGCGAGAGAGTGTGGGAAATGGGGAGACGCAGAGTTGGCGGCAATTCAAATTGCAATTTCCCCAAATTTCAAGATCTCCCAATCGGTTCATTTTGATCCAGAATGGGCAAAAGAGGTATTTTTCGGAATCCTGGGAATGAGATTTAGGCTTTTATCGCAAAATTAGAAAAATTATTTTTACGCGGTCGTTCCCCTTTAAGAAAACACGTCCTTACCCTACCTTACCTTACTTTTTCAGGAATTCTCCTGCGTTTCTTCGAAAGAAATCCTAAACATTGGCCCAGTAATAGTCTATGCCCCCAAATTCACCAAAATTGTCGTTCCGACAATGGCTGTCTCCCTCATTTTCATTACTTCTCTTCTCATGATTTTAGTAATTAGAACCATAATTCTTCTCAGAAAACCTGGCATGTCACCACAAACTCGAAAACTTCAACAACGCGCCTTATTTGCTCTTTGTCTTCAAGTTTTCGCTCCCCTCGCCCTGCTTATAATTCCCTTGGTTGCTATCACGTGGATTATATGGAGACAACAATTTGGCTACATTAGTTGTTTCTTTGTATTCTGATATAATTGCATCGATTTTAGGTCTCGGAGCGATTTTCAATGCAATTATTTCAATGCAAGGAGCCGTTGGGGGATTGATCTTGGTTGCCCTTCAGCCATCTTATAGAATTCCATGTGTTTCTAAAGGGCGGGATTCGGTTCAAGACGTTCCCCATTAAAGCAATAAATCAATCAAAGTTGTTGTTGTTTTAACATATTTCATTTAATTGTTTTGTTAAAAAAGGTTTTTAAAGCAGCTGAAATGTCCTTTAAAAAGGACATTTCAGCTGCTTTTAACGTAAATGGTAGCCTAAGGCCGCTTTTTACCACAGATGGTAGCCTAAGGCCGCTTTTTGACGCAGATGAGCTCCTTATTTTCTTAATTAGATTTTTTATTTAATATAATGATATTCAAACAAACAAAATATTTCATTTTTAACTGTTTCGCAATTTTCGGAAGGTTCACAGCAGAAAAAGCAACAACAAAAATCAAACCCCAAAAAAGCTATCTGAAAGCTGAATGCAATTGCTTTTTTTCATAAACCACGCCACAATAACTCATTTTCGTTTTTTTCTGCTCCTTCCTGTATAATATTTTATTAATAATTTTATTAATTATTTAATATAAATATTTTTAAATTCAATCAGTATCAGATGCCTTTCATTCGAGCTCACGGTCTTTTGGCAGAAGCTCTCGACAAAACCAAAAGTACCACTGAACTCGTCGAGGTCTTTTTTGACTACCTTTCCGGGTCTGTAAACATATTATTTTAAAGTTTATGTTTTTATAGGAGTACCAATTTCTTTGCCGAGAGAAATGAGAAAGAGGCTACTGATGTGATCATGGAGGAGCTTCAGAAACAGCTGGATATTCAGAAGAGGAGAAAAGAAGAAGTCATCCCCACTCCTCCTCGTTTGATTGCGAAGGCTCGAAGGAGACTTCAGAAAAAGGAGAATAAACCTTATCAAACTCTACCTTACGAAGTTCAGATTAAGATCTTGGAAAAAGTAAGGGAATTCTCTCTCTCTCTCTAACACACACACACACACACACACACACACATACACACACACCTTACCTTATATTTACTTACCTTACCTTACCTCATTCTAGTTCACTTACACGAATTGGGCCAATTTCAATGAGTGCAGCACCTACGCCAACTCCATCTGCAACCTAAAGAAGGACCTCTTGTTTCCCATAGAAGCGGAAGGCATTTATCTGACCGTTCGTTTAACAAATGTTTTGTTTGTTATTTTCCAAATTCAGGATGACTTCTTCGACTCATGCCCTCAAACACGATACACCGCAAACTTTATATATGGTGACGTGAGTTTTTCTTTCTCTTAAAAACGTTTTCTGTCGATTCAAGCTCTCATTCGACGACGATGGCTGTTCCCTATTGATGAAGCACGTGAGAGGCTGCAAGACGTTGTTTATGAAATCAGTCGTTTCGTGTTCTCCAGAAAAGTTTGCCTTGATGGTTAAGGTAGGAAATCTTGGTTGACGTATCTTCAACCCCTTAAATTTTCAGATGCTGAACCTGAAAAGATAGAGAGAGACACGTAAATCTTGGAGATGCCCAACAAACCTTTTCGTACGACACGAGTTCGGTGCAAAGTGTAAGAGAGAGAGAGAGAGAGAGAGAGAGAGAGAGAGAGAGAGAGAGAGAGAGACCGTGCAAAGTGTAAGAGAGAGAGAGAGAGAGAGAGAAGATAGATAGAGAGAGAGTTAGACAGAGTGTGTGATTGTGTGAGTGTGTGACTGTGTTTGAGTATGTGATTTTGTGAGTGATTATGTGTGTATGTGTGTAGGCGTGTGAGCGTATCAGCGTCTGTGTGTGTGTATGTGAGTGTCTGAGTGGGAGTATGTTAGTATGTGAGTGTGTGAATGTGTGAGTGTGTGTACTGATCTTTGATTTTCAGCTGTGTCTCGATAATGCCGAAATGCTACCTTTGGAAGCGTTTTTCGAAATAAAAGCCAAAAGGGTCACATCCTACACTAATTGTTCTTCAGAAGATGTGCTTCGTGAAATGCAGGTAAATATTACAACACTGTTTCAAATATTCTTTTTCGTTTAAGAGACTCGCCACGTCTTCTTCTTTCTTCACTTTTACTTCAGTTGAAAAAGTCAGGAGCATACACTTTAATGGACCTCAATTCAGAACAAAGACAATTGAAAGTGCAATCACATGAACGGGTCGTTTATTTCCCAAAGTGAAGTTTTTACCAATTGGGCCATAAACGTTGGTCCTGGACGATGGGTGGAAGTAGGCATCTCGCCAGGTGAACTGCGAATTGCATCGGCAAACCCTATGACATATGAGTAAGACGAAGTGTTGTTTATGTGTTGTTTATAAATTGTTTAAAAAAATTTTGTTTTTGTATGGTTGAAATAGAAAACTGGGAAAGCAGTTAGAGATGCAGACAGGGAACTTTTTCAAAAATTTTGTTAAATTGGTTAGAGACGCAGAAAGTAAAGGTGGATAGAGACGCTGGCCACGCATACAGAAAGAAGCAGACAGGGGCAAGGCGTTTTGTATTTTATCTTGAAAACTCCATGTATGTGGAAACCAAGAAGATCATGCGGGATGAAAAATGAAATTTATCTGTACACCTAAACGCGGCCTGAGGATGCCATCTGCGTCAAAAAGCAGATGCCATCTGCGGCCACCTGCGGTGAAAAAGTGGCCTTAGGATGCCAACTACGGTAAAAAGGCAGATGCCAACAACGGTCACGACAGAAACAGTAGTTAGAGACGCAGACATTTCAAATCATTTGAAACAAAAACGGTTAAAAAAGGAGTCGCAGAGAGTTTAGCCAGAAAGGTTAGACTAGCGGAGTTTTAAATCGTTAGAGACGCAGATAACTAAGTTAATTAGTTTCGCTTGCTTAAAAATTATAAAACACCCATTTGCGCAGACTTCAACCTTTGGCCGCCGTAATCTCCGCCAGACAGCCTTCCTCTATCGATCGCCCTTTGGGTGGTCTGATGCCTATTTGCCGCCTGCCCGCGCTGCCACTCGAAACGAAACGCTATAATATCGAAATTCTCTTTTTCTCCTTTTTCTTTTGTTTTTAAACTAGTTACAAATTTAGGTGCATATATCATCTCAACACGCAAATTGGAAATATGGCCGTTTTACACAAAGAATTGAATAGAATTTCACTGTTCCAAGGATAAATTTTCTTTTTGAAAACGTGAGTTTAAAATATAATTATTTTAGAAAAAAGACCTTGAAATTAAAATTTCTTCAAATTTTTAAATTCTATTTTAGTCGCGATAAACCAGTGGTACAACAATGCCATTGCTGATTGTTTGGATTTTGGTATTCCATGAGAGTAAGTTAATTTTTCAATTTGCTTCAAAATGTTTTCAAGTTTTTTTTTCTATAAATTTTATTTTCACTACAGCAATTTTGCTTCTGCACTAGATTAAATAAGAATATTCCTGTGGCACCAGCAAAATCTGGTGCCTTAATTTGATTTTTAAATCTTTAATTTCCAAAGTCTGGGGAATTTTTTAATTTTTTCTTATTTTTTTATTACTTTTTTTTAAAACAAACTTTCAAAAATTATGTTTTTTTGAATTATGAGTAAAAAAAAGATTTTTGAAACTGAAAAATAACATTTTTAGGAAAAAAAATTTTGAAAACAAAAATATTTTTTAAATAGTCTTTCACAAACGATTTTTAAAAAAAGAAATTTAAATGTTTAATCTTTTTTTCAGGATCCGAATCGATGATGATGTTGCGCAAGGGTTAACAACTGTAACTGTTGCTCCAAGGTTAGTTACCTAGTTTTTAATATTAAAATAATTGATTAACCCTATTGTCATTTTAAAATTACAGTTTCAAACTGTTTGTAGTAAATTAACTTTAAACCAAATTTTGCTATAAACTTTAGAAAAAAGAGAAAATATTTTCAGGTACACCATGACAGGCGTGAACAGAAAAAACCTGCTTATCATCCCTACAAAAGTGGAAATGTGAGTAAAAAATGATTCCGAACAATTTTTATTAAAGAATTTAGGGCCAATATAATTTTTTTCTTTCGTGGGTTATTGCGCGCCCGTCCGGGTTACCGAAGCTTAATTAAAAATTGTCTGAACTTTAATTAGATGGGATTTTTTACTTTAGTTTTTAGTGATGAAAAAAAGTTTTTTTAAACAAATGTCAGCAAACCTTTTCCATCGATTTAAAGTTAAATTGGAAAAAAACCCATGAAGTTTTCAGTTTTTTTTGAAATTTTTGTGTTAGTTTGTTTAATAAAAAAACCATTTGTGTTAATTAGGCTTGCCACAAACGTCATCGATTTCTACTTTAAATTTGAAATAAAGCTAAAATCAAGTTTTCCAGCAGATGACGTGTACAAAGAAATGGTTGAAATGAGAAACTTGATAGTACACACCCATTGCACTGGGCACAAAGGTCAGTTTTTTATTATTAAAAATGAATTTTCATGATTTGCATTCAATTTTTTTGAGCTTTAGTCTTTGCCAATTTTCCATTTTTGCGTTTTTGCCAGATACTCCACTGTTTCGGGGGCCCTTCCGGCAGTTTAATATCAATTCATGTTTACACACGATTTACATCGAACAAGAGCCCTAAACCTTTTATTAACCTTGAAAAACCCAGTTGAATAATTTACTTGTTCATATGATCCAAATTCATTCTAATGTATTTTTTTCAGATTCTTTAAATTAAAGTTTGATTGTATAATTTATAATTGAAATACTGATTTTGTTTTAAAAAATGTTTTCAGACCCATAACTGCCACTGTTGTTCAGTTGAAGACAAGTTTATTGTTCTATTCAGGAGTTGTAAGTTTTTAATTTTTCTTTTTGTAATCAACCGAAAACTACAATTTTTAATTTAAAAAATCTAGGCATAAGGCCTAAACTAAAATTTGTATTCGCAATTTTTACGACTAGCTTGTACTCCGTTTACGCATCTTTTGCCTGAGCGATTATCTTTTTTTAAAGACCTTGTGCTACGACAAAATGTGTGGCTTACGGGAAATTCTACCTATATTTTTTTTGTGAACGCAGGGCAGTCAACCTGTTTCTTGTTTTTTTTTTTTTTAACAAATGACAATTTGTAAAAAATAGTTTTTCTTACAAACTTTATTTTTTTCATTCAAAAGTAAAATAAACAAAAAATTATGCTAATTCTAAATATTTTAAAAATACAATTTCAGTAATAAATACGAGTGATAATGTCAGAAAGATATTCGATTGCCGCAGAAACCTTATCGATTTCAATTCCCTTCCTCGTCTACTGAGAAAACAATGCTTTGCCATCCATTGTTGATTTTTTTATTGTTAATAAATTGTATATTGTTTTAAAACGTCATTCTTTTTTAACATTTAAAAAATAAGTCTCTTAAGGATGTGATCTCCCTACCCTAACCAGAGCGGCAACCCCACCGCGGCTGCCGATACCGTACGGGTGTGAGTCCCACAGGGCTGCCATGAGTTTTCTACGTCTTTTAAGGCGGGAATGTTGAAAATTCAAACTTGAGAGCCAGGAAATCAATAACTTGGATTGAGCGGACATAACGCCGTACAAGTAGTACGCAAAAATGCCGAAAGGCCACCTTAGATCTTCTACAGCATAAGACAGCTTTAGGCCACATATGACCGCTTTTAACAGAAGAAGGCCGCATAAGACCGCATTTTACAGCCTTAGGCAGCATAAAACCGCTTTGTACAGCCTCAGGCCGCATAAAACCGCTTTAAATAACCTCAGGCCGCATCAAACCGCTTTGTACAGCCTCAGGCCGCATAAAACCGCTTTATATAGCCTCAGGCCGCATAAAACCGCTTAATACATCCTCAGGCCGCATAAAACAGCTTTTTACAGCATAAAGCCGCAGAAGACCGTTTTTAACAGCGTCAGGCCGCAGAAGAGTTTAAACAGTTTATTTTTCAGTTTGAAAAGTACTTGGAGTTCTCATAGACATAGAAACAGCAATAGTCTTTACAACTGTCGACTGATGAGATGACCACGGAAGTCTTCGATAAGAAGGCTGGACAGCAACCAATAGAACCCCTCCCACTGCTCCGTGAATTGAAACAGTTATGCAAAGAAGGGAGCAAAATTCTAAATTTTTTAGGCTTTTTCGAATATTGGGTCACCTTGGAATACCTGTATAGTCAAATATCTGCCCAGCGATTACGCCCAATAGGAATGCCACGGGAATTAGTAGAATTACAAAAGGAGCAAAAACCTGAAGACAAAGGGCGAAAAAGAAGCGTTTTTGAAGTTTTCTGGTTTGTGCAGACATTCCTGGATTACGGAGAAGACGCATTGTGCCAATTACAAGAGAAATCAGAACGGAAGCAATTAGAAAGGTTATGAAACCGGTTATTGGAATGAAGATATGCACAATTTTTGAAACATCCAAGGCGACTAAATGAGCCACTTTGAGCATTTCATTTGCAGAGACGCATTGGTATTCCTAAAGTAAATTAAGGTAAGGTAAGGTAAGAGAGAATAGTAAATACAAACCTTTTCCATCTCTTTCAAAACGATATCGGAATCATGGCCAATGATTAAAAAAGTTATAGATGGAAGTGTCGAGGAACAATAAATAAATAGCAGTCCCAGTTTAAGAAAGTTGGAAAATACTTCTTTTCCTTTAGCCACCATGTACCGATAAGAAAATAAGTGGACACAAATAGCTGGAGTAATGAAAATCATTAAAATTGCGATAGCAGTAACATAAACTGATGATAAAACACCACCAAGAAGGCCCAGTATGTAGATAATAGTAACTGGGAATAGCATGTAAACTGTTAGCATTTCACCAATCTGAAAAGAAGCTTTTCACACAGACACACATACACACACACTTTCTCTTTCTCTTTCTCTCTCTTTCTTTCTCGTTCTTTCTCTTTCTCTCTCTCTCTCTCTCTCTCTCTCTCTCTCTCTTTAAACTAACATAGAAATCCGTAATCGTTACGACAATCTGATGATAAAGAAGGTACCATTTATATTTTCGCATAACTGATGGGGAACGACAGACAATGCAAAAAATTACATAACAGTTGATTGACGCAGTAATACAGGAGAAAACAGTCTCAACTGCTTTTATTCTATGAAAATCGAGATTGAAAGGAGGGCATTCAATCATTCTCGATGGGCAGCGCTAAAGTGACAGACAAGCAATATGCAAATTATAGGCATGGACAATTAATTATCAACAAAAACATGAATGAATAATTGTTTGTTGAGACATGTCAGATGACAGAGGGTACAATTGACGACCAGACAATGAGTAGGCTTTTTGCAACGAAAGGCCGCAGAAGACCGATTTAATAGCATCAAGTAGCATTAAAGGGGAAGGACCGTGTAAAAATGATTTTAAAAAAAATGTGTTAAAAGCCTTGATCTGATTACCAGGATTCCGAAAAATATAGTTGTTGCCAAAATGAAATCAGCTGCCAAAATTTTGCATATTAATTAGAATATCTAAATCTCCTCATTCAATATTGTCTCTCGCACTGAGTATCTCATTTCCGCTGCACTAAGGGCCGCATTGGCATGATTCCAGTTAGGCAAAAGCTGTACCTCTTTTACCCATTTTGGACCAAAATAAACCGATTTAGGAGCGCTTGAAATTTTGGGGAAATGGTCATTTGAATAGCCGCCAACTCTGTTTCTCCCCATTTCCCCACTCTCTCGCCCAGTCTAGCCTTAAGGCCGCAGAAGACCGCTTTTTACAACGTTAGGCCGCAGAAGACCGCTTTATACAACCTTAGGCCGAGCAAAAACAGTTTATTTTTCAGTTTTAAAAGTACTTGGAGTTCTCAGAGACATAGAAACAGCAATGGTTTTCACAATTGTCGACTGATGAGATGACCACGGAAGTCTTCGATAAGAAGGCTGGACAGCAACCAAAATGAGGCCTCCTACAGCTCCGTGAATTGAAACAATCATACACAGAAATGAACAAAATTCTAAACCAAATTACCAAAAATTGAAATGTAGTTTGAACACCTGTATAGCCAAATAACTGCCCGGCAATTATGCCTAACAAAAACGCTACAGGAATCAGTAGCATAACTAGAGGCGCGAAAATTTGAAGACAAAGGGCGAAAAAGAAGCGTTTTTGAAGTTTTCTGGTTTGTGCGGACATTCCAGGATTACGGAGAAGTCTCATTGTCCCAATTACAAGAGATATGAGAACTGCGGCGTATAAAAATGTTATGAAACCGGTGGTTGGAATGAAGATTCGAACGAATTTGGAAACATCAAAGGCGATTAAAGGAGCCATTTTCAGCATTTCAGTCGCAGAGACACATTGGTATTCCTAAACTTTGTGTATGTGTGTGTGTGTGTGTGTGTGTGTGTGTGTGTGTGTGTGTGTGTGTGTGTGTGTGTGAGGTGAGCGTGTGAGTGTGCAAGTGTGAATGTGTGAGTGGGAATGTGTGAGTGTGAATGTGTCCGTCAACAAACCTTTTCCATCTCTTTTAAGACCATCTCTGAATTGCCTCCAATTATCAAAAAACTTGTAGCGGGGATCACCGAGCAACAATAAATACATAGAAGTACTACTTTAATACCGTTTGAAAAATCTTCTTGGCCTTTTGCCACTAAGTAACGGTAAGAAAATAAGTGGACACAGATTGCAAGAGTAAAGAAAAGCAGAAAAATCGCAATTGCAATAACACAAGTTGATGATAAAACATCTCCAAGAAGACCCAGCGTGTACATAATGGTCACTGGGAATAAGGCGTAAATTGTTACCATTTCATTAATCTGAAGAAGAAATCTCTCTCTCTCTCTCTCTATCTCTCTGTCCACTCTCTCTCTCTCTCTCTCTCTCTCTCATTCTCTCTCTCTCTCTCCAAACTGACATAAAAGTCCATAATCGTCACCACAATTTGATGAAACAAAAGATACCACTTATACTTTCGCATAACAGATGGCGAACGCCAAACAATGCAAAATATAACATACAAATTGACTAAAACAGCAACGACGGAAAAAAGTGTCCCAATTGTTTTCACTCTATGGAAGTCAAGATTATATGGAGGACAGTCAATCATCCTTCGAGAATATCACAGGAGAGACAGACAAACAGTCTGTTTGATTGTGTTCATTAGGTACAATTGGGACTATCATGGGTGAGGAAAACAATAATGAGTAATTATATGCAAGCCGTCAAATGACGACAATAAAGAGAAGCATTTATGTTTTGTGTGGCAAAGCGTAACACGTTCTATAAAAGAATGCTTCCGAGTATGAATAAGCCTAGCCTACGGAAGCGAAATTTAGAGACATAAGAGGAGATTTCGGTCACAGCCAAGAAAACTTTAATGTATTTACTGTATGCGGTGGGACAACTCTTGCCGCTGATATCGTACGGGTGTCAAACGCACCGCGTTACCATGTTTGAAACCCGAGTTTTGTGCGTTTTTAAGTGACGACCAAAATGTCGATAAACCGATAGATTCGGTTTTTCGTTAAAATTCCTTTTTTTCTTAAACAAATTTCTAGTTATCCCTTAAAAAAAGATAAAGTCAAAGATAAAGTCAAAAAATGCCGGTGACTAGCGTCTGAGGTCGCTTTTTGGCGATTTAGTAAGCAGTTAAATTAGGCCATTTCTGCCATTTGACCTCAGGCAGCGGAAGACCTTTTCTCCTCTTAACCTGCTCTCTTTCTTTTTGTCTATTTGTGTCATACCAGGCCCCAAAGAAAAAAACGTGACCTGACGGACACAGGAAACAACGAAATTTCACCGAAATCACTTAATTGTCGCCTTTCCCTAAGGAAAGGCTTTCCAAAATTTGTTCAACCTCTACATTCGCAGGGTCGGAAGTATTTAGTACCTCAAACTTGGGTATTTAAACCAACGACCTCTGTCGGCGCGTGGCTATTTGCTCCGGTAGTCGACGCAGCGGTATGGGCGAGGCCCGGTGTTCTCAAAAGGCGAATATCGGACACACACACACACACACACACACACACACACACACACACACAAACACACACACATCACAAAACACTCACATACGCGGCTAAATGTAGATGACATGCATTCAGATCGTGACAGAAGCAATCGGATACGTCAGAAGCGGTTTTGTGCGGCCTTATGATTTTAAAAAGAGGACTTCGGCCCTGATATTAAAAATGGGGAGATAAGACATAGTCCGAACTACAAACCCTATCAACATTGTGGAAACAATACAGATTGAAAAATAAATGGCTGAGTAAGTAAATTTTCCGTTTCTTTTAGTTATTGCTACTTAGACATTGTTTTTAAGTGTTATTATTTCATGGTGTAGACAGACATTTCTTGCAAATAATTACTCATTCCTGTTTTCTTCTCCCATTGTACTCCAAAATGTACGTAATTTGTACAACAACAGACAGAGAGACCGCTTGTCTCTCCTGCATCGTTTTCGGAGAATGATTGACTGCCCTCCGCTCAATCTCGATTTTCATGGAGTAAAAAAAGTTGAAACTGTTTTGTCTTTCATAACTGCTTCGATAAACCTTTACGTGATTTTCTGTATTGTTAATCGATCTCCATCGGTTATGAGAAGGTATAAGTGGTACCTTCTGTATCACCAAATTGTGGTAACGGTTGCCGATTTTTATGTGAGTTTTGAGAGAAAGAGAGAGAGCGAGAGAAAGAGACGTTTCTTCTTCAGATTGGTAAAATGGTGACCATTTACGTTTTATTCCCGTTAACCATCTTGTATCCTACGGGTCTTCTTAGTGGAATTATTTTGCCCCATTATCTCTTAGCCATTCAAGTTCTAATGGTTTTCTTCACTTTGGCCATCTCTGTTCATTTATTTACTTATCGCTATCTTGCAGCACAGGGATTGGACGTTTTTCCTTTGTTGTACAAAATAGGCCTTCTGTTTGTGTATGGTACCTCATTTTTACCCACATTAAGTCTTTTGGCAACTGGAAACGATACTGAAAACGTTATATTGGAGATGGAAAAGGTTGGTCTTCCTCTCTCTCTCTCTCTCTCTCTCTCTCTCTCTCTCCCTGTCGTCCAAGTTTCATCTTTCAGGAGTACACCTGTGTTTCTGCTAACCAACTTCTCACACTCGCTCCTCCAGTTGCCTACGACATTTCCAAATTCCTCACAATAGTCATTCCTATTTCTACTGTTTCCCTTTTCATCATCACAACATCCCTAATCTATTTAATTGTTCGTACAATGCTCCTTCTCCGAAATCCTGCAATGTCAATACAGACCAAAAAACTTCAAAAGCGCTTCTTGTTCGCACTCTGCCTTCAAATATTCGCTCCACTGGTTATGCTCCTAATCCCAGTTTCATTTTCTATTTGGATTATAGTACAACAGCTATTTGGCTACGCAGGTTGGCAGACAAATGAAATCCAACCAGGTCAATTTTTCAGCTTTGTGTGCATTTATATGTGCCTTTGCCTCCATTCACGGAGCTGTGGGAGGAATTCTATTGGTTGCAGTTCAGCCATCTTATCGAAAACTACCTTGGTCGTCGCTTGAGTCGACGGCAGTGAAGACTATTGTCATCACCTAATTTACTTGAAATTCATTACTCACTTTTTCAATCCTTAAAGGGACCTTACCTTAACTTTCAAATGCACCCATAGATGTAAGCACATTTTATTATCATTTTGCAATGGTAAACTTTGAATCACTCACAGACCACGCTTGAAATCGATTGGAATTAGTGGCAGCGACAGCTGTGGCCCATGGTAGCTTTCGGTAAGCCGGCTGAACGGCCAATAGAACAAGCCCTCCCACAGCTCCTTGGACTGACATGACTGCACAGCCATAGACACAGTACCCTAAATCACTTTCTATCTTTTTTAATCAGCTAAGGCTAACCTGTAAAACGAAAAAGCTGCTTTCCAATTACGTACAGAATTCCAACAGCTGGAATGACCATCAAAACCAAAGGAGTGAAAATTTGCAGACAAAGGGCGAAAAAGAACCGTTTTTGTAGTTTTCTTGTTTGTGGAGATAAACGAGGAGTTTGGAGTAAAGTTATGGTCCGAACTACAAATCCAATCAAAACAGATTAAATAACACAAGTTGAAAAGGCAAGTGCTGGGAACGTTACTTCATAAAAGTTGGGGACATTGTAAACTACAGCGGGGGCAATAGATAGAAAGTTCTTTGCAGAGACACAGGTGTACTCCTGAAAAGTAGAAATGAGTGAGTGTGTGAGTGTGTGAGTGAGTGTTTGAATGTGTGAAAGTGTGAGTGTGTGAGTTCGTGAATGTGTGTGTGATCGTGTGGGTGTGAAAGCGTGTGTGAATGTGTGAATGTATGAAAGCGTGTGAGTGTGTGATCGTGTGAGTGTGAAAGCGTGTGATCGTGTGAGTGTGAAAGCGTGTGTGAATGTGTGAATGTATGAAAGCGTGTGAGTGTGTGTGAGTGTGAGTGTGAAAGCGTGTGATCGTGTGAGTGTGAAAGCGTGTGTGAATGTGTGAATGTATGAAAGCGTGTGAGTGTGTGTGAGTGTGAGTGTGTTAGTGTGAGCATGTGTGTGAGTGTGTGTGTGAGTATGTGAGTGTGTAACTGTGAGTGTGAAAGTGTGATTGTGTGAGGATGTGAGAGTGTGTGAGTATGAGAGTGTCAATGTGTATGAGTGTGTGTGAGTGTGTGTGTGTGTGTGAGAGAGAATGTGTGAGTTTGACCGTGCGGAAAATGTGTAAACAACCTGCCTTTTCTAACTCTTTCAAAATATTTACAGTGTCATCTCCCAATTGCAAAAAAGCTAGAGCAGGAATAAACGAACAAGCGTATACAAATCCAAGTCCCAATTTATGACTTAAAGGAAATCGGTTTCTTCCTTGAACCACCAAATAGCGGAAGTGGAAAAGATGGACAGAAGTAGTTAAAGCAAAGAAGTATATAAACATGTCGAGTATCATTATGTGGTGGGCAGAAAACAAATTTCCAAGCCATCCCAGAGAAAAGACAATTGGGAGAGGGTAGGTTACGTATGGTGTCATCAGGGCACTTATCTGAAGCGGCACAGTCACGTGAATCATAAACACACGTGCACACAGACTCACAGACTCACAGATTCACACACAAACTTACGTAAATATCCGAAACTGCCATAACTATCTGATGGTACAGTAGATACCATTTATATCTCCTCATAGTAAATGGAGATCGAAAAACAATACAGACAATTACATACAGATTAATAGATGTAGTTATAACTGTTACTATAAGTTCAATAAGCTTGAAGCGATGGTAGTTCACCTCAAACGGCGGGCACTGGATCATTTCAGAATGCAGAAATAAAAGCTGACAGAGGATTATTAACGGTCTGTTGTTTTCTAAACAAAGCTGTTGTGCGATGGCAAAATCTTCCGGTTGGTTTACGTCACATTTTTAGTTCCTCTTTTGACAAACACAAAAAATATTAGGTTGTACACAAAAGTGGGGAAATGGAGTTTTTTATTGGTTTCGCTGCTTCAACGTTTGGAAGGTAACAAACCACATTTTATAAAAACAGTTTTTTTTAATCTTCGGCTGACTTATTTTTTAAACGGTTTATTTATTTTTTTCAGCTGACAGTCGAATTTTACAAAAACGAAAAAAAAAACATTTTTACATTTTTCGGCTTTCACCCGACTTTAATATTAAAAAAACCCCATTTTTCTAGTTTTCGAGTGACCACCGAAATTTTTTTTTTGAAACACTGTTGTAGTTTAGGCTTACAAATGACTTTTATGAAAAAAATTTTTTTTGGCTAAAATGCCGAGTTTTTTTTTAACACCGTTTTAAAACATTTCTATGATGCTCCCATTTTAAGTCCAATTTAATTTTTAATTTAGCCTTTTTGTACTATTCGGCCGACAGCTTTATTTTTTAAGAAGCATTTTCTTGTTTTTCGGCTGCCAAATTTTTAATTAAAAAATTTTTTTTGGTTGACAATATAAAAATGTAATTTTTGTAAATATTATAAAAACCATGTTTTATCCTTTTCAGT
The DNA here is from genome assembly GCA_022343465.1 of Oscheius sp. G VE-2021. NCBI lineage: Eukaryota > Metazoa > Nematoda > Chromadorea > Rhabditida > Rhabditidae > Oscheius > Oscheius sp. G VE-2021. Next base: position 976,458 of record JAJQXH010000011.1, read on the forward strand.
TGATTTCCGCCTGACCGAAACATTTAAGATTAGTTTTGTGTTAAAATCAAATGCTTCATGGTTGAAGTAGATTTCATAGCGATTAGTTTGGAGACACTCAGCTTTTTTTAACTGCTTTTTTTCATTCTCGGAATCAGTTACTCATATCATTCAAACCTCGTCGTTCTCTCTCTCAGATCAAATGGAGGTAAATTTATTAACTATTTTAATTTATTTTAAATTCTAATTTTCAGCTAAGATCCGGAAAGCGAAAATCCGAAATCTGCACCCCCAGACTTTCTGCGAAACGTCGCAGAGAAAAAGTAAGATTGAAATTTTAACAATTCAAAAATCGTTTTTCCAGAAGACAATTAACTTTGGCAATTTTCCGTATGGAATTCAAACTTCCATTTTTGAAAACGTAAGATTTCCGTATGGAATTCAAACTTCCATTTTTGAAAACGTAAGTAAGATTTCTTTTAAATTTTAAAAAGTTACTATTTTTCAGATGAACTACGAACAATTTATGGCTTTCGAAGAATCTAGTGATGTTGCAATAAAATTATGTGATAAACACAGATCGATGAAATTTTCATTTGATATGGAAACAATTTATTTATGTGTAAGTTTTTAATTATATATTTTTAATTTAAAAAATTTCAGGGAGAACATGAAGAAGGCGATTTTAAAATTAATCACGGAGGAAACCTATTTTCCTTTGCAGAATGTGGCGAACAAGTGGTTTCCATCCAAAGCAGGTGTATATGATATGTTTTCCACATGTAAGTTTTTTTTTGTTTACGAAAAAAAGTAAAATCTTGTAATGTCTGGTCATGGCTTAACGCAATTTTATTTGGTATTTGTTACAAAAACAATTCACCCTTTTGGAATTTTACTTTTTGTTTTTTAACGATGAATTTTCTTAATTATGCGAAAATTAAAAAAAAAAAACAGAAATTTGAATGTTCAGTAAAAACTGTTTTTCAGGTGCTCTTCTCCGAAGAAAAGTTCAATTTCCTGGTTAACAAAATCAGGAAATTTGAATACTTCTCCTGTATTTTGGGAGAAACATACGACCCACTTTTTGCTAATTTTATAAATGTAAGTATTTTTTTAAATTCCAATTTTAAGTTTTTTTTATCAATTTAAGGCAGTTAAAATTAACCGTTTGGGTATGTCTTACTACAAGGGTGGTCTTTTTCCCTATGAGACTAGGCAAATAAAAGAAGTGAGTTTATTTTCCTTTATCAGCCAAATAAATTTTTAGGTTTTTATTCGCGGTTTTAAAATAACACCAGAAGCTGCTTTTTCTTTAGAGGCCAAGGAAACTCTCATTGTTAAGGGCATAGTGAAAATAACTCCGAAGGATATTCTGAAGCATATAAAGGTACATACGCTCATGCACTCACACACTCACACAGTTACACATTCGCACACTCTCACACACTCACACACTCGCACATTCACCCATTCACTCATACACTCATTCATACTCTCACTCACTCACAATCTCAAACATTCACACACTCACGCACCCACTCACTCACACTCTCACACTCACACCACTTTCAACTTCAGGAATTGATGGCTGGACTCCGGAACTGTCATGAAAGAACTTTTTCTGTTCGAAACAGATTCGAGTCAACAGATTTGAAGAATGAACTGATTGAAATTCAAGAACACTGCAAATTGGTGGAAGAACCGGGAAACCTGAGCTGGGAAATTACGCGAATTGGCGAAATGAAACCGTCCCTATACCTGACGTATACAGGACCGCGGATCACAATCATTGATAAAGGGAGATTGTGATAAAATTGTTTTTTGTTTTGTTTAAGATAACTTGTTGAAATAAATATCTTTTGCACAGTCTATAGCTTTCTTATTGTGACAGCATCGCAATAATCGTTATGTGCTTTGTTTTTTTTCACTATCGATGTGTCCAACATGCTTAGGTCAAGGAAGCAACATATTTAAAAAATGGTTTATTTCTTTAAAAAATTACTTTTAGAAGGTAAAAAAACAATACTTTCCGTCATTAAGAACATACCAGTCGTTTTCGTCCGATCGCTCCAATTCCTGACCTTTTCATTTTTTTCGGCTACCACCCAATTAGCATAAAAACCATTTTTCAACTTTTTGGCTTGAGGCGAGTTTAAAACATCTTGTTTTTTTATATTACTTCGGCTTACCATCGAAATAAAATAATTTCTTTTTTTAATTCTGTTTTTCCGTTGACACCCTATCCTCAATTTTAAAAAAATCGTTTTTAAATTTTAAATTTTTTTATAAATATTTTTAGTTGCCCACAAAATTTCAAAGTTATATTTTGTTTTTCTTCAGAATCAAATGCAGCATGACTTAAAATTGAGTTCATATCGATTAGCTTGGAGACACTCAGCTTTTTTTAACTGCTTTTTTCATTTGCAGAATTCAGTTTCGCTTTATTTTGCCCTCCCTCCCTCACTCATATCATTCAAACCTCGTCGTTCTCTCTCTCAGATCAAATGGAGGTAAATTTATTAACTATTTTAATTTATTTTAAATTCTAATTTTCAGCTAAGATCCGGAAAGCGAAAATCCGAAATCTGCACCCCCAGACTTTCTGCGAAACGTCGCAGAGAAAAAGTAAGATTGAAATTTTAACAATTCAAAAATCGTTTTTCCAGAAGACAATTAACTTTGGCAATTTTCCGTATGGAATTCAAACTTCCATTTTTGAAAAAGTAAGATTTCTTTTAAATTTTAAAAAGTTACTATTTTTCAGATGAACTACGAACAATTTATGGCTTTCGAAGAATCTAGTGAAATTGCATTAAAATTATGTGATAAACGCAGATCGATGAAATTTTCATTCTATTTGGAAACAATACGTTTATGTGTAACTTTTTTTGACTTTTTATTTTTAATTCAAATTTTTTTCAGGGAGAACATGAAGAAGGCGATTTTCTAATTAATCAAGCACCAAATCCATTTTTCTTCACTGACTGTGGCGAACAAGTGATTTTCTATCCGAAACATGTGTATATGACAACTATTCCATTTGTGAGTTAATTTTTCCTTTTTAAAATACTTTTATCGATTTTTGTAAAGAAATATATTCATTTCAATTCGATTTTCATGTTTAACGAAAAAGAAATTTTAGGCTCTCTTCTACGAAGAAAAGTTTAATTTCCTGGTAAACAAAATCCAAAAGTTTGAGCATTTCTCCTGCCTTTTTGGAGGAATGTATAATCCACTTTTTGCCACTTTTCTAAGCGTAAGTAATTTTTAAAATTCACATTTAAGTTTTTTAACTTAAGGTAGTGAAAATAGACCGTTTGGATATTTATTACTACAAATGTTGTCATTTCCTTTACGAGACTAGGCAAATCAAAGAAGTGAGTTAATGTGTTTTAGTAGATTTAAATTAAAATAAATATGTTTAGGTAATGATTGACTGTTTGGAAATCACACCAGAAGCTGCGTTTTCGATCGAGGCTAAGGAAAGACTCATTGTTAATGGAATTGTCGACCTCACTCCGAAGGATATTCTAAAGTATATAAAGGTACACATGCTCACACGCTAACATATTCACACACTCACACTCACATAAACATCAATATTTATTTTCAGGAATTGATGGCTGGACCCCGGAGATGTCGTGAAAGAGAGTTTTGGATTGAAAACACGTTTGAGTCAACAGAATTGGAGTATGAACTGATTGAAATTCTAGAACACTGCAAAGTGGTAAAAGATCCAGAAAACGTGCTGTGGGAAATCACACGAATTGGCGAGCTGAAGCCATCCCTATACCTGACGTATTCAGGACCGCGTATCACAATAATTGATACAGGGAGATTTTGATAAACTTGCCTTGTTGTTTAAGATAACTTGTTGAAATAAATATATTTTGTTAAATTTATGTAACGCTTTTTTAGCGTGACAGAATAACGGTGGCGATGTATTTTGTTAGTTTTAAAACCGTTATCGATTTGTTCTATATATTTAAAGAAAGCAACACGTTCAGGTCCAAAAAAACCAGTGATATCGATGCTTTCTCACCTAAAAAAATTGGCTTTTTAAAGGCAGAGGGTCACGAAAAATCAATTTTTAGAAAAATAATTTTTGGACAATTTTTTAAATCTGTTTCATGTCTATACAAATAGTTTGAAGCAATTCACATAAAAAGAAATTACATATTTATTCTTTTAATAAATTTTTTAGGTATAATCGAAATGCCGCTAAAACCCATGTTTGAATTACGCGCGTGCTACCGTACTCCATAAATTGCGCGAACATCAATTTTTTTTAAACATTTTGTATTATTTTATAAAAATTGGTTTTTTCTTTGTTTTAACTTATTTCATATTTTATTTGTTTAAAAATGTATGGTTTTTGAGATCGTTAAAGTGTCAAAAAGGTGCCTTGCAAGACCCCTAATTTCAACCCTAAGGATTTAAAATAGTTGTTTTCTTTTCTGTTGACATCCTAAACTTTAAAAAAATCTTTTTAAAAATTAAATTTAAAAAATATCAATTATTTGCCCAAAGTCAAATTTATCGTTTGTTTTCCATAGAATCAAGTGCAGCATGACTTAAAATTGACTTAAAAATAAGAGTTCATGACGCCAGTTGGCTTGTATGGTAGTGTTCCGTGACTCGAACCCGTACGCAATCGGCGGCTGCGGTGGAAAAGATGTCCCTTACGGGTTTTTTAAAACGTAAATACTAAGCTATACTGTTCATATCGATTAGCTTGGAGACACTCAGCTTTTTTCAATTGCTTTTTTTCATTTACAAAATTTAGTTTCGCTTTATTTTGCCATCCCTCCCTCACTCGTATCATTCAAACCTCGTCGTCCCCTCTCTTAGAACAAATGGAGGTAAATTTATTAACAATTTTAATTTATTTCAAATTCTAATTTTCAGCTAAGATCCGGAAAGCGAAAATCCGAAATCTGCACCCCCAGACTTTCTGCGAAACGTCGCAGAGAAAAAGTAAGATTGAAATTTTAACAATTCAAAAATCGTTTTTCCAGAAGACAATTAACTTTGGCAAACTTCCGTATGTAATTCAAACGTCAATTTTTGAAAAAGTAAGATATCTTTTGAATTTTTAAAAGTTTTAATTTTTTAGATGAACTACAATCAATTTATGACTTTCGAAGAATCCAGCGATTTGGCATTAAAATTGTGGGATAAACACAGATCGATGAAATTTTTATTTGATGTGGACACAATTTTTTTACGTGTATGTTTATTGTTTTTTAAATTTATTTGAAAGAAAAAATGCTTTCAGGGAGAAAATGAACAAGGCGATTTTCAAATTTATCGCGAAGCATTTTTCTTTAATGAATGTGGGGAACGAGTGGTTTTCCATCCGAAGCAGGTGCATATGATGACTATTCCATATGTGAGTTTGTTTTTATTTTTAAAGGAATTTTATACATTTTTAGAGAAATTTGTCGATTTCAAATCGATTTTCAGCACATGAGCAAAAAACATTTTTAGTTTTTTTTTTAGCAAAAAAAGAATTTTCAGGTTCTAATTTCCGAAGAAAAACTAAATGTCCTGGTGAACAAAATCAGGAAAATTGAACACTTTTGTTGTATTTTGGGAGAAACTTACGATCCACTTTTTGCAGTTTTTCCAAGGGCAAGTATTTTTTTGTTTTAAGATTTTTTTAAAAATTTTAGGCAGCCAAAATTGACAGTTTGAAAATGTATTACTGCGAAGATGGCCTTTTTCGCTACGAGACTAGGCATATCAAAGATGTGAGTTAATGTATTATAGAAGATTTTAATTAAAAGTTTAGGTATGGATTCACGGTTTGGACATCACACCAGAAGTTGCGTTTTCGATCGAGGCTAAGGAAAGACTCATTGTTAATGGAATTGTTTGACCTCACTCCCAAGGACATTGTGCAGCATGTTAAGGTACACACACTCACATGCTCACACAGTCACACACTCTCACACCACACACTCACATTCACAGACGCTCACCTTTTCATACACTCACTTACATACTCACACCTTAACACACTCACACACTCACAATAACACGCACTCATATACAAACACATACTTAATTTTTAGGAGATGATAGCTGGACTCCGAAAATGTCGTAAAAGAATTTATAATATTCGAAACAGATTCGAGTTGACCGTCTTGAGGAATGAAATGGTTGAAATTCAAGAAGTCCGAAAATTGGTAGAAGGTCCAGAAAACCTGCTGTATGAAATTACACGAATTGACGAATTGAATCCGTCCCTATACCTATTGATTAAAGAAAAGTGTATTACAATTGGTGATGAATCGTGATTGTGATAAAATTGCTTTGTTGTTTCAGACAACTTGGTGAAATAAATATCTTTTGTTTAATTTTTGTAACGCGTTTATGTCGTGTCGGCATAGCAATAATTGTTATGTGCTTTGTTTACTATCGATGTGACCAACATTTAGGTCAAGAAGGCGACATATTTAGGTCAAAGCCAGCGCCACTTTTAAAAAGACAAATTCAAAAAACAATTTTATTAAAAAATCGATTATTTCTTCTAAAAATTACTTTTAGAAGGTATAAACACGATTCTCTTTGAAATCAAAAAAATACCAGTCGTCCTCGTACAATTCTTCTGATTGCTCAGATTCCTGAACTTTCAGCTCCACCACCTGAGAAATAATTGTGTCAGCTTCCGATTACATTTTTTTGGGCTGCCAGCCAATTTGTTTAAAAACAATTTTTCAACTTTTAAGCAGACAGGCGAGTTTAAAACAACTGTTTAAAAAAAATAACAACTGTTTTAAAAAATTAATTTTTCGGCTTACAATCCAATTTCAAAAATTTTTCTTACTTTCTGGGTAATAGCCAAATATAAAAAAAACATTTTTTATATTTCGGATGTCAGGCAAAAATTAAGTATCAGTTTGTTTTTTCGGCTGAGAGTACATTGATATTTAAACATTTGTATTTTTTGTTGCAACCCAATTTTTTAAAAAAATTTTTTTTTAAATTATTAGTACGATTATTGATTCGTTTTTCATTTCAGTTCAATAAAGCGACGAAAAAGCCAGTGATGTTGGCTAAATTGGCTTTTTTTATTTTATCTGCCACAATTGAAATTTTGCATAAAAAAATGTCAGTGTTTCGAAAAAAAGGGGACTTTCGCTTACCCCCCTTTCAGTCGGAATAAATGAAAATTGTCATAAGCCTTAAAAACTACAAAAAATGAATCTTTATCAAATCACGTTTTGACTATTTATGATCTAAAAAAACACAAATTTTCTAAATTTCTTTTTATCAATCGATTGCCGCAGAGATTGCAAATTTTGGACCAAGTTCAGTGTACCAACAGTAATTCAGGGTTTACTTACCGTAACCCAGTTCATAAAATAGATTTTCACGCAGTTTTGCCAAAATCCAAAAAAGTTTGAATTTTTTTCAGCATCGCACCGCAGGGTTAAGTATTACGGAAAGTGTATCTTCAAGGAAAAAAAAAATTATTGAAAACTGGATTTATTTTTCAACAATCACTTTTAGAAGGTAAAAACACGATAGTCCTCGACATCAAGAATATACCAGTCGTCCATGTCAGATTCCTCAGATTGCTCCGATTCCTCAACTTTCAGTCCCTCCATTTGAGTAACAATTTCCTCAGTTTCTTCTTTCTTCTGAACTTCATCCGATTCCATTTCATAAAACATGTCTTTTTTCGGAAGTCCTTCAATTGTGATTTCTCCTGAAAACGTATCTTTAAAACTTTCAATTTTCAAAAAATACCATTTTTAACTGCTTCTTTGAGCCCAGGAAGAGTTTTCTGAAGAAAAGGGAGAAGACCCGGCAGTTCCTTTCTCAAGGTCTTCTGAAGATTGTGGACGAAGGCATCAACTGCCATTCCTTCGTGGAAAAGTTTCTGAAAATACAAATATTTGAAAAAAAAAATTGAAAAAACACTTACAGAAATCAAATCAGGTACAAGATAGACGACACTTTGGGAAAAGGGTCCTTTGTAATTTACGTCGTTTTTGGAAAGTCTGATCAGGTTTTGAAAATAATTGGCGGCTTCTTGGATATCCTCTTTTTTCACAGGTGAAATGGTGATCTTTTTGACTTCATCTTCATTTTTGGCTGGAGAGAGCCTGGATGCAGGTTTTTCGAGATTTTTCGATTCCTCTTTTTTAAAATTGGGACTTTGCTTCTGAAATGAAAATTCTTATAAAATTTGGTTAATTAAAATGATACTCAGGCAAGCAAACGGTAAAAAATAGGTAAACTTGTATGTGCCATGTTGTTGACCGAGTTTATACGGGTTTCACAGGCGGTGCACTTTTCGTCAATTCATTCTGAATAGCCAGGCATGTACGAGAACTTGTACACGCAGTGCAAGTAAAGCGTAAGGGGACCTCATTAAACAGGGAAAGAAAGCTTGTTAATGTTTGTTGTCTTTTTTTGAGAGAAAAATATTAACATCTCGAAATTCAAAACTCCTTTTTTATCTTCTTTGTTCATTGTTTGACTCCAATAATTTTTTGAATAGTTACACTACTACGAATTAACTTTTTATTAAGTTTTTATACGACTGTAATATAATTAACTTTTTTTGATCACTTAATTTTTAGCGAGAAACAAAATGTTTAAATGAGGGAGCTAATGACTTTTTTTTTCGACAATGACTTTTTTTTGGCATTTATTGACTTTGTATGCCGAATTCACAGTTTTTTGTAATTAGATACATTATTCCAGCTAAAAATTCAACGTTTTATGGACCTCTAAAAATTAACGTTAAATTTAATGTTAAATTTAGATTATATTACAGTAATTTGTTTTCCTTTCTACAAATAATTTTTAGAATTTGTTTGTTCAAAAGCGGCGAAAAACTATAAAATTTAACGTTTTTAGCATTGGGGCGCATTTACTTTTCCCCATTTTAAATTGTATCTACTGAAAAATGATAAAATAAATTACCTTTTGCGTATCCTTCGGATTTTCTTCCAGGATTTCCCTCTTGGGTGGTTTCTCGAGCACGAATCCAGGAGGAGGAGTGATACCATCAATTTGCGCTTTACCTAAAAGTGTATATTTAATGGCGAAAATTTCAAAACAAACCATTTCGAATGGCCTCTCTCAGAGTTGGCAGAATTTTCACCAGGAAAGGAACAAGGTTAGGATGGGAATCCGAACCCATCGACTTTTTAACAGCAATCTCGAAACTTTCAGGGAGCATTCCATGGAAAAGAAGACTCTAAAATTCAAGTTTAGTTTTGTTTATATAATAATTTTTTCAATAGAAAAAAAAAGAAAAAAAAACTCACTTCGATGAGATTAGAGACCCGCTCCACAGCTGACAGGCGGATGGAACACTGAGGTTCCTCGTCGAATTTTCTGCATATTCTCAGCAACGCGTTGAAAAATGTGATGCTTTTGTGGAGAACAGGATCGGAGACGATGAATTCGACGGACATCGGAGAAGCAATAGGCAGAGGATGGTTGGTAACTGAGTGAGGCAAGAAAAAAGCTATATGAAAGCACTTTGTTTGCAGAAAAGCAGCGGGGGAACGCTGAAGACAGAAGACAGAATGTAAAAAAAGCAAAACTGGATCAATCGATACACACAAAAAAGGAAACAATTGGAGTGTATAGGTAAAGACACAGAATTACAGAGATATAGAGAGAAAAGTAAATTGGCAGAGAGAGAGAGACAGATACCGTTATTTCTCTCTTTCTCTCTTTCTCTCTTTCTCTCTCTCTCTCTCTCTCTCTCTCTCTCTCTCTCTCTCTCTCTCTCTTTCTCTCTATCTCTCTCTCTCTCTCTCTCTCTCTTTCTCTCTCTCTCTCTCTCTCTCTCTCTCTCTCTTTCTCTCTCTCTCTCTCTCTCTCTCTCTCTCTCTCTCTCTCTCTCTCTGGCTCTCTCTCTCTCTCTCTTTAACTTATCCATATAGGTTTTCCTTAAATTGCAATCATTTTCCTTCCTTTCCCAGGCATCTGCATCTGCTTCTTTCGTTATCTGCCTTTCCGCTTTTGTTGTGGTTATGCCGGCGCGGTTTTCGAAAAAGCGGAACATTCGAAAATCCCGCGTCCACTTCCCGCTTTCCCACCAGCATTTTAGCATTTGTTTCCTTAATGATTGACCCTTTCATTTAAACTTTTCTATATTAATTATTTATAACCGCTAGCCAAAAAACCATTTTTGTTTCATTTTCTCTTGAAAAAGCCCATTTTGCAGTTCTGAATCTTCAAAAAATTCTGTTTTTCTCCTAATTGTTTAGATTTTTATTACAATTTTAATTGCAAGTTTTCAGATCCAATGATTTCTATTCAAAATAATCAGGAATTGATTTCCCAGGCCACTCAGTTCTTTAACCAATTAATTTCCCTATCTCAACAAAGAGATGGCGCCATTAATCTGAATCAGCTTCCAATGAGATCCCGTATTCCAATTTTGATTTCGGTAAGTAAATTTTATTAAAACCTTAAACATGCATATATTTTTAGGGAGTCCTTTTCTTTGGAATGCCAATCCAAACTTTCGTTCAATGCGTTCAGAATGCCACTGGGTCTCCGAATGATTCTAGTTTACCGTCTTTCCTGGAGACGAGTCTCCCCCTACTCCGTGAAGCTATCAGAAATCGTGAGGTTTTTTAAATGACATTTTTCTAAACTATTAAAAAATTATATTCAAAATCAAAAAGTAGTATAGTAATTTGTTAAGAACTTTTTTAAAAACTTTTTCTCAATGTCCTCAACTACCTTTTTAGAACAACTATTTGTAATTATTTTATTCTTTTAACTCTTGATTAATGTTCATTTATCATTTCAAAATAAGTTTCCATAAGAATATAAGAAACAAACAATATTTTAAAGTTTATAAAATTATGTTAATTATTGAACAAATTTTTTTTCTAGAATTTTTTTTTCTATTCAATTTGTCGCTAATTTTTTGTTTCTGTAATTGGGTTATATAGAAAACGGGATTTTACAATGTTTTTCCTCAACTAATATTCAAATTTCAGGAATGGTCTCCATAAATGGAATTACCCCTCCTCCTGGATTCGTCCTCTCTCCTCAAGTCGACGCCGTTGCTGAAGAGAGAAACAAACAAGCAGAATACGACTCTGTGATAATGAACATGAATGACCTTGGATTGCGATAAATAGTTGTATTTAAAATCTTGTTCTGTTTACAATTTATGAATAAATTCATACAATGAAAAAGTGAATTTCCGAACGTCGTTAATAGGACATGTTCCATATGGCTAATTTGCCAAGTGTCCCCTCAGTTTCCTCTTTACCTCATTTGCGTTAGTAAGACAATCGTCAAATTTTATCCCACTAAACGCAGGTCACATTGACGGTTATGTTAATTTCCTTTTTTCCGATAGAAATGCAAAAGCTACCATTTCAAGGCTGACTATTTTGAAACTAAGGCTTGAAGACATCTGGTGCGAAAAAAGTATTTCCCTTTCCTTTGAGAAAAATTTGCAAAAGCGCCAAAATATCATTCAGGGCGGTCCCTAAAATGAATGTTTCACATTTCATTTTTAATCATTTAAATAGTCCAAACAAAGGAAGTATAGCTTTCGCCAAGCTGGAATCATGCCAAAATTACCCTTAGTGCAGCGGAAATGAGATACGCAGTGCGAGAGACAATGTTCAATAAGGAGATTTAGATATTCTAATAATATGCAAAAAATTTCCCCGCCGATTTCATTTTGGCAATGACTATAACGGTTGTTTCGAGAAAGAAAATATAAGCAGAAGTGAAAAAAAACAATTATGGAAACAGAAACCAATCGCTTTTTTCAGTTTTTACAATGTAAACGTAGTTTGGTCGAATGCGACTTATAACTGAGTCACTTCTCCCGCATATCTTATCAAAAACAAGCTGATAGCTGATAGCATTTTCACAATGTTCCACAATACGACCCCTAAACAAGCTGACTATTCAAATGGCTACTCCATGGTCTCTTTCTCCTGAAGATTTCGGTATGTAAACTTAAAACGCTGTCTTATGTTGTATTTAATTTATGTATTACGATGTTAAGCCAAATTAGCGTAATTTATGAATAAGTTTATCTCAAAACACATTTTCAGTAGTTGAATGCTGCTACTCAAAATGCAAGAAACTACTTTCTGTCTTGGCCTGTCTTCGAGAAGATAAAATCAGTGTAGAATGCACTGAATGCGAATATATTACACTTCTAGGACCTCCAAATGATGGTTTCGAGTGAGTTTCAAAAATCGAAATATTTTGTTTTTGTTTAGGTGGGTCCAATTCGGCGAATGTGGCCATTATCATCAAGTGCCCTTTGGAGAAAAACCGAAAATTTGTGGATTTTGCGGAGAAGAAGCTGTTGCTTGTCATGGTAATTTTAAAGTAATTTAATTATAATTTAAATTATTCAGATAAAAATGATCAATATGTGAGGTCTCCGACAAGGAAGTAGAAAAGCTTTAAAAAAATGGAAAATCCAATAAAATTTTTGCACTGTTTTTTTCTCTTTCGCAATTGTTTTTTCTCTCTTTTTTCTCTTTTTCTCCCACTTTCAAAACTTCAACAAAAGTTTTATTACACTTTTTATTTTTGAAAACATGGAAACAGAAATATGAAAGAGGTGTTCAAACATGCTGATTTCAAAAACTCTCCCTTTCAAAGGTGGAATTGTCGATTTCTAGGAGAAAGTCTAAGACTGCAGTGTGGACAGTGAAAGTGTAAGTTTCCAATTTGTTCGTAAGTCAAATTTTTCTCCTTGCAAATGTGGCAGTCGTAAACTAAAACAAAGTGGATCTCTTAGTATTTTAATGCTTTACCGTATTCATCTGGAAAATACTTCCACGGAGATGATTTCATTTCCTTTTTGAAAAACAGGATGTTTAAGGTTTTGCCTAAATGTTTTTGGCGTATTTTTGGTGACAAACTACCCAACCGGAATCGGTAGCTACTTGTCCATTAAGCAGTTCCACTCTAGTTTTGGCGAAAGAGAGGTTATCTGAAAGTTTAAAAAAAGAACAAAAGAAAAAATAAGACTGAAAACTCACTTTCATCAAAAAACTTGTCCAGCTCTTTCCTCTCCTCAAATTCGTTGATTTTGGAATTTTTCGAAACTCCTATTTCGGTCATTTTTGGCAAGGATCTTAGCAACGTTGTCTTTTATTTCCCTTACATCCCCTGTAAACAAAATCAATCGGATTTTTAGTTTCGCCTTACCAAACGGCCATGTTTCATTCGACTGATCATAAAAATAGGGTTCAAGGCTTTTTTCGTTTAGACTAGTGCCTACTATTTGTTCTTCAGAAGCATCTCCTAATTCTTTGAAGCTAAGACTTTCAGAAGTTGTTCTATTCTTGTCATCAGAATGATGAAGATGGCTAGATTTAAATCTTGACAATTCAATTTCTTGTTCTTGTAATTTCTTCCATTGGCTTGTTATTGTTGCTGAAAATTAATTTGTCTCTCTCTCTCTCTCTCTCTCTCTCTCTCTCTCTGACAATTAGCCTGCTCTAGGGCTCTAGCCAAGCACCCATTCGTCTTTAGAGTATCCTGAAGATGTTGTTCCAGTTGCAGAATTCTTGTTTCCATCTTCATTAGTAATTTAGCAAAAAATCCACTTTGCCTGCTAAAGCACCCAAATTATTAAATAGTTTGAAACTATAAACGGTTTGAAGCAAAGAAACGCGGCGAATGGAAAAAGCGATCTTGAAACAGGTCGCAGTGATGCAGAAATCATGATTTGACGGCCTATTACACTAGAAAATCGACGGAAAACCGGCTGTTTGGGTTCATATAGCTTTTCATTTTTAGGCAATATATCAAACACACACACACACACATATACACAAAACATTTGTTTATCGAAAGTTGTACAGCATTCACAAATTAAAAAATGAAGATCAATTTCAATTTTACAATGAAAATTTACTTAAGATACGACATGGACTGTTCATTAAACGCCGAGTAAGAGATCGGCATGTCAGTTTTGAAGTTTATTCTGCTGAAGCGTTGCTTGTCAGTTTGGAACTCTGAAATGATGATATTACGATTTTAAAGATTTCATTACCAGAGCAGGCTGCTTTCTTTCCACAAAATCCGCAATTCTCCGGTCTTTCTCCCAAGGGCACTTTGTGAAGATGATAACAAGGGTTGAATGCGACCCATCTAAAAGACAATTTTGGTATAAATAACTTAAATCGTATAAACACTAGTATGAATAATTTAAATCGCTTACTCGAATCCTCTTTCCAGGCGGCCCAATGGAGTTGTTTTCTTACAGCGATTACATTTCACGCTGATTTTGTCTTCACGAAGAGCAGACGAAATGAGCATTCGGTTCTCGCAACGTTTGTTTCTAACATGGCGTAATGCTATCCCAAACTTCTGAAAAAGACAATTTTTGGAATTGAAAAAAGTGTGTGTGTACGTGTGTAAGTGTGAGAGTATGTGAGTATGTGAGTATGTGAGTATGTGAGTGTGTGAGTGTTTGAGTGTGCGTGTGAGTGTGTGAATGTGTGAGAGTATGAGAGAGTATGAGTGTGTGAGTGTGTGAGTATGTGAATGTGTGAATGTGTGAGTGTGAGAATGTGTGAATAAGTGAGAGTGTGTGAGTGTGTGAGTGTGTGTGAGTATGTTAATGTGTGAGTGTGTGAGTGTACGAGTGTGTAAGTGTGTAAGTGTGTGAGTATGTGTATGCGTTAGTGCATGTGTGTTCAATGTGAGTGTGTGTGTGTGAGCGTGACTGCGTGTGTGTCACTCTGTTTCCTTTCACTTACTGTATAAATCAGGAAACGTTTCCCATGGTGTTTTCAATATTCCCTTTAGAAAGGCATTAATTGTGAGAAGTTTATCTGAATTTAAACTTAATTTAACTTTGTAAACTCTCACTGTTATCCGCTCACACGTCTCCTTTCAAAACTTTAATACGCATCTTGGCCGAAGAAAGTTTATCTATAAGTTTACAAATTAATCGGTAACGTTATTAACTTAAAATATAAAAAAAGCTGAACAAGCTTACAGTAAATCGTCCAAATCTTTCCTTTTAATTTCTTGTTGCTTACAGAAAAAATTGACAATTGGTGATACGTCTGTTACAGCTTCTAGAAGCTTCGACGACTTTTCGTTGTTTTGTTTCAAAAGATCTAAAACAAAAAGAAAAGAATTTCCTTCAGTTGTTCTATTGTATCTTTCAGTTAATCCTCCAGAAGACAGATTTTTGCCTCCATGATCATGGCTTGCCTTACCTGAAAAATCAGAACTGTTTATACCCCTTGTACACCTTAAAATATAATTAAGGGAAAAAAACTAAGAAAAAACAAGGAATTCACATAAAAAAATGATACTAGAAGGTGGGATAATAGGTGTTGTTTCATGTGCTCCGCGTCTAAACTGACCACATACCGTTGTGTTTGGCGCTTATTGATTGACCTATATTCGATGTAATTAATCCACAGTGTGGAAAACACCTGGAGAAAAAACTCTGTTACTCCGCGTCCCAACTGACACGTACTTCATTGATTGACCAATTTCTAAGTAAATAAGAGGGAGTGTCGAAAACCACGGACTGGAATTTACATGAAAGATCTCAAAATGAGGGGAATGCTTGAAAACACGTAGGAGTTTTATCTTTTTCATTTTCATTTTCATAGAGAAAATGTGACAACAACCCCTGACGTTCCATTATATGATCACTTTCAACAACAACACATTTGAAGAGTGGTTTTTAACAATTTTTTTATTCAATTTTTTTACGCAAATCGCCCTTTCTGAGGAAACCTACATAATGGGCACATCACATAGTTCTTATCTTCACAAATATAAGTAAAAATATGTATATTATATTTACAGCCGAAACGGCGGAAACCATAAAAACGACAGCTCTCAGTGTCAACAGATGGCCGACACAGAAATTAGTCCTTTAAGCCTCACATCCATCCTTGTTAGCCCAGAATCCTCTTCTAATAACCTTTCCAGTCTCTAGAAAACTCTGCTTCGCCACATTTTAAGGGTGCTGAGTGTAGTTTAACCGACGGAATCGTAAAAGCGTTCCGGGACCAGGCGGTCTGGCGCCGCCGCCTCAACAGGCGCCCTCTCTTGAAACCTGCGGTCGTGTCGGGACCCATCGTAAACCGCGGCCAGTCCTTTTTCCCACAGCTGTCAGCGACATCGATTGATACACACACGTGTAAGCCTCGTGTGCTGACAACTGCGTGTCCACCTGGCTGCTTTCCGTTTACGCGCGGTGTTTAACATGCGTACGGGGTGGCAGGTGGAAATGGCGTGATTTTTGGATTAGGAAAAGTTTAGATTAAAAAGTTTCCGCTTTCTATTTGGAAAACAGAAATCTTGGGGTTTCCTTTGGACTCTCTCACTCTCCTTCTCTCTCATCTCTTTCCTTATCTCTCTCTCTCTCTCTCTCTCTCTCTCTCTCTCTCTATCACCCTCTCTAACTTCAAAAGATTCCCCTTGTTCTGTCTGTTTTCCGCAGACACTCCGCCCATAAACTCGCGCCTTCCGGCCGCCGGCGCCCATTGACATGTTGCCATTGGGTCCAACCAACCCGAACTTTCCCAATTTAAACAAATCATTTTTTTTCTTACTTTCAAAGCCACTTTCGTAACTCCTATTTCAAAATTCGGGCCCAGGTGTTGTCTAGCAGAAGACCCGGATGGAAAGAGACAAATATCGCAAAATGACGGACATCTTTTGATGAACGACTGTTTTGGCTTGTCACCAACTGCTAAACGACCAGACTACTCGTGTATTACATCTGCCTTGTTTTTATCGACTAGTTTTAAACTTGGGTATAACTTAAAAGATGTTCTGAAGATATTTCATCACAGAACAAAACAAAAGTTCGACTTTCGAATGTCAGAAGATCAGACATGTCAACTCAATTAATATGAAACCAACAGGAAGATAGATGGCTTTGTTATTCACATTTACTATTTGTCAAAAGTTGCAAAAAACTATAATCTTTTATTTTGTTATTTTATTTAAATCTTTACCGCCGCGCCACTTTTGACCCTATCGATTTAAAATTTCGTTTTCTTTTTCTTTTTTCTTTAACGGAAAAACTTAAAACAAGTTTTATACATTCGCATCTGTCTGTATTTTCCAACTTAAAGACCTTCCAGCCGATTTCGTCTGAGATTGAGTGACTGATTTTTGATTTCGTAAACACAGTACAGGCTAGCCATTAAGTGTGGACACCTCACCACAGTTTTGAGAGCTTCCCATTCTGAGCAATACTGAATGAAAAACTTTAATGTGGACGGATTCTTTCTTAACATTGAAAGTTTTTAATTATTTTACTAAATCCTTACTGCTTTTTAATTTTTAGACCTATTCGAATGATTTAAATTAGAATGTATTAAAAATTTATTCCACAGGAAGCACCTGCCAATCCATTTTAAAGGACCCTGCGGTAAATTTTCTGCAGACCCAGTAATTCCTCAAAAAGTGGGGAATGGCGCAATTAAGAACCATTAGTTGCCTTTTTACTAGTTAACTAATAACAGTGGAGTAATGTGACTTAATTTCAAATAATGCAAGGGAAGTTTTTGAAAGGATTAAATAGTAATTCGTTTGCTTTGAAGGGTTATTGCTTTTACCTCTTTTGAACCACACCAAACAGCACATATCGCTTGAGTGCTTCCATCACTATTGACTTTTGCGCTTTTGAACCGACGTCTTTTATTTTTCTTCTTCGGGCTTTTATCCTTGACTTTTGGTCAATCACCCTTCGGTCAGTCGTATAAAGCAGCGGTCAGCGTGCAGCAGACGATCAGCCCTTCATTCATCTCCTATCGATCCACAGCCGCCTGTTCAGTGTCGCCCGTATATTTCACCGAGAGCAAATCCCGCAACAACTTGTTTTTGTCTGAGCGATTTTTCGGTTTTCTGGCCTACCAGACTAGCATTAACCAAACCCAATTTGGCGGCATAAAAATGTCTCCCTCTCCAAAGAAAAAAAAACAAAATTCAAATTTCGCCTTGTCTGTTTATTTTAAACATTTTTTTCATTTTTTCAGAAATTTCTACCTAGAAAAAGTAACTTTTAAGAAGAGGAAAAGCGCGGGAAAAGAGCAGCGCAGCCCACTTGACCTCGCAACTTTTGGCGCGCTTTTCCCCGCCGCTTTTCAAATATCTAGCGTTCTGCTCATTTTTGTGCCGAGTTCCCTTAATTAATGTGAAATTCAATTTTTATCATTTTGCTTTCTTTCTCTTTTAAACTTTAATCATTCTGACTTAAAGGGACAGTCAGGCGGATTTTGTAACTTTGTCTCATATGAAAGAGAAAATTCAGTTGTACAAAAAACTCTTTGGGACCTTATGTCGCAAAGCCCTAGTTTTTGAGAAAATCGGCCTCGAAGTGGCCGATTTCGGGTTTCCATCTACAGAAAGTGTAGATGGCCCGGACGGTCAATGTGTCCTGCGTTTAGTGGCAGTCTAATTTGAATGAGAGAATGAGGGAAATGAGGAGGGCGCGAGACGATTTAGCATTTTTGATTATGCAAAATAACCGACCGTATCCAATGAACAGGAAATGAAAAAGCCGCCTGACTGTCCCTTTAAGATACACAAACTGCTTTTATTAGCAAATTTTATCAGTTTACTTATTAGTAGGAGTTACAGGCCTAACCACCGTAGATTTTTTAGAAGGCCAAGGTAGTTTTCTGTACGATGGTTGCAAAGTCACCAAAATTAGGCCACCAACAGCTCCTTGAATAGAAATTATTGAGGTACACACAGCTCCATAATCTGAAAAATGTCATTTTAACTTGACCTTATTTTGATCAAAACCTGCATATCCAAAAAGTAGTCTTACCATAATGTACGACATCGAAACAAGAGGAAGAAACATTAATCCCAGCGGAGAAAAGATTTGAAGGCAGAGAGCAAAAAAGAAGCGTTTTTGAAGTTTTCGGGTTTGAGGTGAAAATCCAGGATGCCTCAGAATAGACAAAGTACGAGTAACCAATGTTATGAGAGCAATTGCAAACACAATTACAGTAATGAAGATTGAGATACAGACACTTGTGTATTCGGAAAGATTCACGACCAGGACTGGAGCAATTGTGAGAAGTTCTTTCGCAGAAACACAGGAGTAGTCCTGAAATTGTATAAAAGTGAGGTAGTGTGAGTGATCGAGTGAGTGAGTGAGTGTGTGAGAGAGTGTGAGTGCGGGCATGTGTGAATGTGTGAGTGTTCGAGTGTGCGTGTGCGTGTGATGTATTCTTGTGTGAATGTGTTTGAGTGTGTGAGTATGTGTTAGTCCGTGTGTGCGTTTGTGTGAATGTGTGAGTGCGTGAGCGTGTGTAAAACTAACCTTTTCCATTTCAAGAAGAGAATTTTCTGGATCGTCTTTCAATCGATACAGAAAAATTGCCGGAATAGAGGAGCAGAGATAAACTGAGCCAATTGATATTTTGTGCTTTATAGAAAATACACTTTTTCCAATGGCTACCAAGTAGCGATAGTAAAATAAATGAACCGAGGTCGATAAAGCGAAATAGAAACACAGAAGTGACAGAACTCCTATTTTATGAGCAGATATGAAATTTCCAAGTAGCCCAAAGTTGAAAAGAATGGGTAAAGGGAGCATTAGGTAGGGCGTCATTAGAAAGGAGATCTGAAAAGTCACTAATTTACTCAATAAACATTCATACGGTCACTCACTCACTCTCACACTTTCATTCCCACTCACACTCACTCACTCATTCACACTAACGCTTACGCTCCCACGCACTGACTCGTTCCCTCTTACACTCATATTCACACTCACACTCACTCACTCACAAATAAATCCACTAGAGTAACCACAATCTGATGGTAAAGAAGATACCATCGATATTTTCTCATAACTGCCGGTGAGCGGAATATAATGCATAAAATTACATACATGTTAACTGTGAATGCTATTGCGGATAATATTCTATCAGTTGTCTCAAGCCAGATAAAATTATAATCAAAAGCAGGACACTCAATCATTTTTGCAAGTTTCTTCTGTCAACAAAACGTAGAAAATGATTGGAAATGATTCTAGACGTCACATAATCACTTTGTGTGTTGACATCTACAATTAAGGATACATTTGTTAGTCACTTTCGTTTGTGACAAACAAATAAACCATTGGAAAAACAAAAAATACAGTGAAAATTATTGATAGGAGGGCTGGGGTGGTTTGTGAAATATTCACGACAAAGGTTGGAGCAATGTTGAGCATTTCTTTTGAAGAGACGCATGTGTGTTCCTGGAAAATGGAAATGAAGAGAGAGAGAAAGAGAGAGAGAGAGAGAGAGAGACAGAGAGAGAGAGAGAGAGAGAGAGAGAGAGAGAGAGAGAGGGAGAGAGTGGGAGAAACAAACAGACCTTTTCCATTTGAAGAAGAAAGTTTTCTGGATCATCCTTCAATTTATACACAAACAATGATGGAATTGAAGAGCAGGCGTACACTATTCCCATTATAATTTTATGCTTCGTAGTAAACATAATATTTCCAAGAACTACAAGGTATCGATAGTAAAACAAATGAACTGAGGCGGATAAGGAAAAATAAAAACAAAACAAGGACATGGAAACTATAAGATGAGCGGTTGCAAATTTTCCCAGGAATCCAAAAGTGTACAGAATGGGTAAAGGAAGCATTAGGTAAGGCCTCATTAGAAAAGATATCTGAAAATAACTAATTCACACGCTCACACGCTCACACACAAACATAAGCTATGCTCAGTCTTGCATCTCACACACACACGCACGTACACACACACACACACACACAATCACACACACACACACACACACACACACTCACACACACTCACGCACGCACGCACGCACGCATACACACACAGACACACACATACACACAGACACAGACACACACACTCACACACACACTCACGCACACTCGCACGCACGCATACACACACTCACGTATAAATCAACCATTGTCATGACGATTTGGTGATAAAGAAGATACCACTTGTATCTTCGCATAACCGATGTTGAGCGAAATGCAATGCACAAAATGACGTAAATATTAACTGTAAGCGTAACCACAGATAGGGTTCTATCACTTGTTTCCAGCCATGTTAAATTATAGGTGAAAGGCCGACAATCTATCATGTTTGTGATCCACTTTCTTCAGCAGAGGTATTTGAAGCGTAAGATGATTGTTTTTGTTTGTTAGACGCTGAAATGAGATACAATACTGACACATGTTGTATGTCAGACGAGGAAGAAAACATGTTTCGTGCCTTCAATCATCTAGAATGTTTAAATCAGATTCGCATACACACTCAAGCATAAATCACATATACATAGACACACGCGCACATACACGAGCGGGAAATTCAAATCGAAAATGAAAATATGTTCATTTCCCGTTTTATTTTCCGTTCACTTGTCTTACTTTTCTTTAGAAAATATGATATTTGTCTCCGTCAGTGAAAGAAAAAATGTATTTAAAAAAATTAATTTTATAGAAATTTTCAAAGAATAAAGTTAGGACATCCAAAAAATCTGCTTCAAATCACACACGCTTACACACTCACACACTCACACACATACACTCAAACACAGACCCATGTATTCATAATCGCTTTTTTGGTAAAAGCAAAGCTCATATAAACAAAGCATTGCGGAACCAAAGCAGAAGCTAATTTGGTTTTTTTGGTTATTTCGCTCCGTGATCGCCGTAAAGTTTTTTTTTCAAATTCAGATATATTTCAAACAAAATGAAGGTAATTTTAAACTTATTTTAAAAAATATTGTTGTGAAATTTTAAGCGTTCATGGCGTACGAGAGAAACTGGAATCCAGGAGTCCATCTCTGAAGATAAACAAATTTTAAAGGTGATTTTTTATTTATTATTTTGTATTTTATTTTGTATATTTTTTATTTTGTAACTTTCAGGAAAAAATTGATTTTACCAGCCTTCCTTATATAATTCAAATTTCCATTTTTGAAAAGGTAAGAAAAATTATTAAAAATATTTTTAAAACGAATTTTTAGTTTAACTACTCCCAGTTTGCTATTTTTGAAAGTTCTAGCCGTTATTCCCTACAAATGAGTAAGAAAAATAAATCTTTGAAGTTTCCCTATCAATTCTATTCTTTGAATATGAGGGTAAGTTAAATTGAAACGTTTTTTTAATTTTTTTAAATATTTATTAACTTTTTAAAAATGGTTTTTTTAGAACGGAGTTTTCTTCGGAGCCGGAATTAATTTATCTTTACCCCGCGATCAAGTTCTTTTCGAAATTCACAAATACACCGTTCCTGTTAGTTTAAAAAAATTGGATCCTCAATCAATTTTTTAATATTCATTTTTTTAGTATTACGTTACTGAAGAAATAAAACACTTTTTCAAACGAATTGTTAAAATACGAAATCTCCATTACTACTTTAAATCAACTGAAGATACGTTTTTTGCTGACATTTTGAAAGTAACTTTTTATTTGAAAGCCATTATTTTTGTATATTTCAGAAAACTGAAAACCTTACGATAATAGCCAATAGATTGGCATTTGGAACGTTCCCCTACGACACTAGCAAAATTGACAATGTGAAAAATTCATTTAATTTCAGCAAATACTTGTTTTTTTAGGTATCAGTTCATGGCAATTGTTTGTCTGTTGAGGCACTTTTTTCAATCAAGGCGAAATGCCAAGTTTCGATTTTCAGCCAACTCTTAACAGCTAAGGTTGTTGTGAATCACATTAAGGTATGAATTTAGTAAGGCCCCCTGCACACAGACACACATGCACACGTACACATACCCACACACTCGCATACACGCGCTAATACACGCACACGTGCACACACTCACATAAAAACACATAACTACAGACGCACATGCATACACTCACTCACATTTACACTCTCACATACCTACCCACACACATAGATCTACACACACATACACATGAAGTCTCACAGAACACTTATACAGCACACTCACAGTCGCATACACGCGCTCACGCACACACATGCACACATACATATGTGAAACACATAGTTTCTGTTGTTTCAGACATTGCTGGACCAATCCTCCACATTTCCCAAAACAACCATTAGTCTCTACCACGGGCTTACGTTATATTATATGGAACTAGAAATGATTAAGATTGGACTCAAATACAGACTTATCAAGGATCCCAAATCGAAGAACGAAAGCGTCTGGATGATAAATAAACCTGGAGAAAGGAAACCTTATTTAAAAGTCACATTTCCTACAACTATGGTCGTTACTAAAAGTTATGTAATGTCCATTGTCAAGTGTGACTTAAAGTTAAATAAATCGATTTTTATAAAAACTATTTTTTTAAATAACTCAATTGAAATATTCCATGTCGGATAAAAGCCCGTTGAAAAACAGATGTGTTTCAGTGTTTCCTGTATCGCCTTTTTCTGAGAAAGCGCAAAAAAGGCAAAAAAGGATGTACTTTGTATCGAAAATACAAAACTGACTTGTTATTAATGTTGTTTCAGCAGGCAAAAAAGTTATGCGTTCGGGGGGAATCGAACCCCCGTCGAATGCTTGGAAGGCATCCATGCTAACCATTACACCACGAACGCGGCCGAAGCAGATCACCGCGTCGAATTGACTACCACTCGGGTGCGGCGCCGAAAACTGGAAATGGGTGCTACGTGGATATCGAAGTGTCTCAAAGCGTAGCATTTGGGTTTCATGTGGCCGAGTGGTCTAGTGGTATGATTCTGGCTTAGGGTGCGAGAGGTCCCGGGATCGATCCCCGGCTCGGCCCAATTTTTTGCAATCACCCCCTGCACATATTTTTTCTGAGTAATTCTGAATGGATTCAGAATTGTTGAATTTGTAGCAAATTGTCACCAATCTAAACAAAAACACTTTTTGTTTTCTATCCAGGCACAAAAAAGGTAAATAACAACTTACTTATTCATAAAGCCTCTGCGATTATGATCGAATGCCCTCCATATGTGATAGAAGACCCCATCTTTGACAATCTCCACACTTTTTTACAAGTACTTTGCCCGTTGGTTAACGGTTATGCCCTTTATTGCATCATTTTTCGATCAACTAAGCATATGTCACGGTACAGATGGTTTCTCCTTCTCCATCAATCACTAGCGGCTCTTCTGGATGTCTATGTAATCAAACTACAGAAAAATATTTATTTTTGAATTCAGATTAACTTATTAGCAAATATCATCATTTTGGTACCCTTTATGATAATTGCAACACCAGGCCTGCTTTGTCAATGGATTAATCCAAAATACTTGGTTATGGGAGTAACTGGGATTTTAACAACAACATTGGCTTCTATTTTACATCTATTTGACTATCGCTATTTAGCTGCTAAGGGAATCAATCGATTTCCATTTATTCATAAAATGGGAATAGGTACCACATACATGTTTTTCATGATCCCAGTTGTAGTCGTGTATTGTGTTCATGAAAACACGGATGTTGGTTTGCAAGATTTTTCAATAGTAGGAAATGGAAGACAGAGAGGCAGGCACAGAGAGAGAGAGAGAGAGAGAGAGAGGGAGAGAGAGAAACCCGCTTTTTCAGAACTACAGCTGCATAACTCTTGAACTTAACCACCTCCCTCTTGCGGTATTCTCAGAATCCTTCTTCACCTATATAATTCCATGGCTAATTAGCGTTAGCATCCTTTTCCCATTTTCTTGCATTCTTCTTGCTCATCAAACCTTGCGAACCCTCGGAAAGGCAAAGTCACCAGTCCTGATCCGCCTTCAGAAGAAGTACCTCATCCAACTAATTCTTCAAGTTGTAATCCCCTTTCTGATTATTCTGTTTCCCTTACTGATTCTGGTCTTTGTAATTGTTACAAAGAAGATTGGTTTCATGTGTAAGTTTCAGATGTTTTGAAATTTCTAGAATACTTTCAGATGTTGGAAGAATGGCATTGATGTCTATTTCCATCATGGGTACTGTAGGAGGATTGGTACAAATTCTGATGAATCCGACGTACCGTAATCTACTTAGATCGAAGACTCATCCAAGCAGTGGAATCAATAACAGTGTAGTCGTTGTAACAACATAGTTTGTTGGAAATATATGAAAATTTTTGAAAATGTTTGGAAAACAATTCTGCGTTAAGTCGTAAGCTGATTGAGAAAATAAGGGATTCTGAAAATTAGCCTACGTTGATAAGAAACCGACAAAGAAAGAGCAAGAAAAACGAAATTCTTTTTCAGGAAAATTTCGAAAGACTCAAGACAAGAGAAAAGAGCGGAAAACTTAGTTTTTTTTTAAAATTATTTTCGATTGGCTTTCTCTTATTCTCATACTCCATCTTTTTTAAATATTTGCATTACGTAACTTTAATTCAAAGTTGAAAATTCATTTTTAGAGACTGCTTTTTCAGCTTCTGCGTAACAGATAAAAATCTGCTTTATTTTGGAAGCCACTTGCTTTTTTTGGTCGCATTATTTCAGACAGCTGTCATTTTAATCAGTGGCTTTTTCAAACAATGCTGGTAAGTTTTACACTAATTTTATTTAATTTTATTTAATTCAGTTTTTATTTTTATCTCAGATCTGGAAAGGAGAAACCGAACAATGTCTATTTTTCGATCAAACGGTCGAAGAAGGAAAAAAAGAAGAACCAACTCAGAAATTCATCAATTTTTCAAAGCTCCCTTATGGAATTCAAAAATCCATTTTTCAAAAGGTAAGTATTCTATTTTTTCTTAAATATTATAATAATTAACTTTTCAGTTTAATTACAAACAATTTGCAAACTTTGAAGAATCGAACCAAATAGCTTACAATTTCTCAGAAAATAATCGGGCCTCCAAATTTCCCCATCATGTCAAAAATATTGTAGTTTTTGTAAGTTTCTCGCTAAAATTAGTCTAGAATCTATTTTAGAAATCGGATAATACGGGCCGTTTCTTCATTGACCATGGGAAAAACATTTTAATTTCCCAATGCAGCGACCAAGTTATGCTGAATGTTGAAAACTTTTCTATATGGAATGATTTGGAATCGGTGAGTGTTTATGAGAAAATAATTATAACAATACATTTTTAGGATCACCTACCTGAAGAAATTAAACACTTTATTTTTAGTAAAGTTAACAAAATTGGCACTTTCTCTCACACTGGAGAAATGTATCATTGTTTGGCCGAAGTTCTTGAGGTAATAAATTTTATACTTTAAATTTAACGCTTAATTTTCAGAAAATTCGTATTTCAAAATTCGAATTACATGATTCCAGGTTTGGTAATGAGTATCCCTACGACACAAGCGCAATCGAAGAGGTAAATTGTGTTTTGAAATAATAAAATAAATTTTTAGGTAGTTGTTTACGGAAACGGATTACCCGCTGAAACAGTAATGTCGATTAAGGCAAAAAAGACCCTAAAAATTGACAGCTGCGTTTTTTCTCCAAAGGAAATCGCGCAATACGTAAAGGTATGTTATTTGAAGATTTTTTTATAAATTCACTCATTCTTTTCAGAAATTAATGACTTGTACTGCCTCTTTTCCAAAAACGACTCTTTTTTATGAATCTGCAATTACCACGGAACAAATGGAAAAGGAGTTACGAGATCTTTCGTGTTGTTCTATTCTCGGTGTTTCAATCAATCCGTCCGTTTCACACTGTTGGCTAATCTCTCGAAGAGGCGAAGAAAAACCTTTCTTACGGTTTTCGTTAGAAAGTAGAATCCGTAGAATTGTGTTTGCTCAATGTGCCAAGAGACGTACTAAAGCCTTATTGAAATAAATTATTGAGCCCGTTATTATGTCATTTCTCATAACTTCCGATAGTGTTGGTGAATGTTTGCATGTGCAAAACAACATTTCGAAACCCACAAAAGAATATATTTCAAAAGAGTTCTATATCGAAATAAACTATGCATTTTTTGCTTTGGTCAAGTGGTTAAGTGGCCGGATTGGTAATCTAAACAATATCAGTTCCATCCCGGAACGCCAGACTTTTTTGGCTTTTAATATTTTTATATCGACTATCACCCGATAACTATAGTTTAATTAATTAAAATTATATTTTCTAATCTTAAAAATTCAAATTTTTAGCTAAGATCAGGAAACGGGACACTTTGCTCGATTTTTAAGAAAAGAAAAGTGAAAAAGAAAATAGTTTTTTTTTATTAAATGTCATTGGTTTTTCCAACTATATTTTCAGTTCTCTCAAGACTGTCGATGGGTACCTTGGTCGTGTACCTCGATAGATAGCCAAATCGTCTGTTGTTGACTCGGTTATTCTATTATCATGCAATCGAACTGACCTCGTCGCGGCCCATACTATCTATCACATTTGGTTTGTTCAAATCGGCCGTCTGCGTGTCTCGTCTCAACGCCAGCTCTAAAATGGAGGTAAAGTTTTTACCTTAAAATACTTTTTAATTTTGATTTTAAAATTAAATGAGCATTTCGTAACAAGAAAAGAAAACGAAAAAGTTTTTTTTGACGTAGTTTTTGTACAAATGTGTTAGAGTTTGATTTGAATTTGCTTAACACTCTTAAAAATTAATTTTTAAATGAAAACTCTTTTCAAATTTTGTTTTACATAGTTTTTTACAGTATGCACCATTTTGAAAAGTACAAATAATCCATTTTAACTAAAGTTCAAAACGCCTTGCATAATTTTTTTGTTTTGGAAGTGGCTAAGATGCCGGAGCAGTCTAAACAATCCTAGTTCGATCCCGGATCGTCAAATTTTTTTTGCTATAATTGTTTAAATAGCAAAATTGATATAGAAATTATTTTCCGACAACTAATCGATAATTTAATTTTAGTAATCAAAAAATAATATTTTCCAATCCATTAAATTAAAATTTTCAGCTAATATCAGGAAAACGGAAAGCTGCCTGTGACACTTTGCTGCCCTCAAAAAAGCGGATGGACAATGTTACAAAAATCATCGAATCCGTCAACTTTGAGAGTCTCCCATATGCAATTCAACTTTCACTTTTTAAAAAGGTAAATTTTAAAACAATTAAGTATAAATATAAGCTTTAGATGACCTACACACAATTTGCTGTCTTTGAAGAATCAAGTCGATGCGCATTCAAATTGTGTGAGAAAAATCGATCAATTGATTTCCCCATCAAATGGAAAATCTATATTTTGGTGTGAGTTTGTTAAATCGTTTAAATAATGTATCTCAATTTTAAAGTTTAATAATAATTAAATATACATTTTTCAGCCACGCGTGAATCTTAAACGTGAATTTTGGGACGCCCAAGTGCTAATTGACGCTGAAAATTGTTCTATTTGGAATTATTATCGTCAGGTGAAAACTCTTAAGTTTAAGAAAACATGGAAAAAAATGTTCAGCCATCAATTTCTGAAGAAGATAAAAGTTTTATGTTGAATAAGATTAAATCTATTAGAAAATTGTATTACCATATGTCATTGTCCTATGAACCCCAGATTGCTGAAGTTTTAATGGTAATTGTTTTTAAACTAAAAAAATATGTTGTTTACTTAGAAAACTCGAATTTCTAAATTAGAGGTACAGGGTTATTTTCAAAAAGAGATTAATTATGATACCAGCAAAATCGACAAGGTAAATTTTGTCTTTTTGTCAAAATATTTCGGTTTTTGAGGTGATTATTTTCGGAACGAGACTGTCAGCAAAAGCAGTAATGTCGATTTCTGCAAATAATATATTGCACCTTTGAAAGATGCGATTTTACGCCGACAGATATTTTGGAATATGTTAAGGTAAGACCTAACCCTTCAAACATCATTTTCTTCAGAAATTGATAAATGGACCTCCGTCGTTCCCCGTAACAATTCTCGTTTTGGAAAATCCAATTTCTGCAGATGAAACGGAGGCAGAGCTGGAAAATTTGGAAATTATAAGCGAACGTCTTCGGATTGCGGTGGATTCATTCTGTTGGCAAATTGGGAGATTTGGTGAAGAAAAACCTTTTCTACGACTTATTTTAATGAGTGACATGCTAGTTTTTGAACCATTCGAGGCTTGATCCTAAGTTGTTTTTGTTCGAAAGATTGTTAGAAATAAAGTTTTTGATGTTTCTATGCTAAAGTGGGGATCTGAAGAGAGAGAGAAAGAAACAGAGAAAAAGATTGAAAGAAATATAGAGACAGTTCATATAAGTAAATGAAATTTTTTGTATATTCTGCTCGCCCATCGATCTTGGTTGGAGATTAAACCTTCATGCGAATTTAAAAAAGACGTGATTGCGTCCTCGTCGCCTGACATTTTCTGCGCGACGCAAGTTAAAAATTAAGTTTTTAAAAATAATTTTCTCGGTGTTTTTAAAAGATATTTTCGTGGTTCGTCTTTTAATAACTTACTCTGTCACTTAAGGAAAGCTCGATGGGCGTATTCAAAAAAATTGAAAGCCAAGTTCTTTTGAAAATCTAGTTAAAAAACCAAGACTTTTGAAAATTATCGCTTTTTTCATACTACTGCGCTTTTACAACAAAAGCAGTCAGCAAAAGCAACATCCTCGCTTTCGAACAACATTCATTAGAATTCTCCCCTAATACCATCGTCAGCATCTACTTTAAATCAATGTTGGTAAGTTTTTACATCATGCAAACGTTCACTTATATTTTTAATTTAGACGCGTGCAGGAAAGCGGAAAGCAGAAAATGCCAATTTGAAATCTTCTAAAAGATTGGCAAAGAATGAAAAGGCAATTACATCTCAAAATTTTATTGATTGGTCAATTCTCCCTTATGGAATCCAAAAATCTATTTTCTCAAAGGTATCCATTATCATTTTTTTAATAAAATTCATTTTTCAGTTGACGTACAATCAATTTGCAATTTTTGAAGAACTCAGCCAATTTTCTCTTAATTTCTGTGACAAAACCCGATTGTTGAAATTTCCTCACCAGAGAAAAGAGGTCGAGATTTACGTAAAATGTATCATTATAAACCAAAAATTAAACTCTTTCAGCTAAGCTTTAATCCAGACAGCATAAGGCTTCGTTTCTATCCCAGATATGAAACCATCCTAGATTCCGAATGCAATGACCAAGTGCTTTTAGACCTTGACAATTGTTCTATATCGATTCATCCCTCCAAGGTGATCTCTTAAATAAGTAAAAACAAATTATCGAATATTTAGTCACCACTTCCTGAAGAAATGAAAAATTGTATGCTGAATAAGGTTAAACGTATTGGATGTTTGTATTACAATGTGACATCGCCCTATGATCTCGGGTTGGCTGAAATTATCATGGTAATTATTTACAAAAATACAACAAAAAACTTTTTTTTTAGAAAACCCAAATTTCGAAATTACAGTTAGAAGGTAATGGAGATTGTCTAGATGGGATTAATTATGACACAACCCACATCAACGAGGTAAATTGTGATTTTCGTTTAAAACAAAGGTTTTTAGGTATTTTTTTACGGCATGGAACTGTCAGCAGAATCGGTAATGTCGATTTCTGCAAAAAAGAAATTGTTTATTGAAACATGCAGTTGTACGGAGAACGATATTGGAAAATACATTAAGGTAAGGTTCAATCATAAAGACTTATAGCTTTTTTTTTTAGAAATTGATGAATTCTGCGTCTTTTCCCACAACTACTCTCGTTTTGGAAGACCTAATTTCTGTGGAAGAAATGGAGAAAGAGTTGGAAAGTCTTGAAGTTAGAAGCAAACGTGTCCGGATTGCGGTGGATCCAGGCAGCTGGAAAATTGGAAGAATTGGAGAAGAGAACTTTTTCCTACGACTTTGCGTTATTGGCGAAATCATAATTTTTGAACCGTGCGAGGGTCGATACTAAGTTTTTTCTTTGAGAAAGTTTGGCTGAAATAAAGTTTTGTGAAAATATACTTGTTTTTCAATTGGTAATTCAGATAGAGAGAGAGAATATGAGAGAGAGAAAGAGAGAGAGAGGAGATTTCTAGATATTGCCATTAGAATTTACAATAGTAACTACACTACAATAAATTAAAATGGTGTGACTAGTTTTATTTCGTTCGATCATTTTTATTTCTAACATTAAGTAAAAAAGCCAGATACACAAGGATATTGATTTTTTTCATCTTCTGCTTAAAAAAAGCCGTAGTAGAAGTAACATCTGCTTTTTTTCTCGGGTCTTCAATACTTGGCTTTTTTAAACTTCTCCTGTCGTAATCGTCTCACTCAAAAACAATGCTGGTAAGTCTATTTTTTATTTTGTGTTTTAAATTTTAAAAAAACCCTTTCAGCTAAAATCTGGAAAACGAAAGTCGAAAGTTTCTTCCCTTCCCTCGACAAAACGTACAAGCGACTGCCATTTCCATGAAAAAGCTGAAAATTCTATTGATTTTTCAAAGCTCCCCTATGGAATTCAGAAGTCGATTTTAAAGAAGGTATGGTTTAAATGTATTAGTTTACAAATATTTTTTCAGTTGACTTACAAAAAATTTGCTGAATTTGAAGAATCAAGCAGATTCGCTTTCAGCTTATGCGAGAAAAGCTGTGCTTTGAAGTTTCCTCATCAAGTGGAAAATTTCTACATTTACGTAAGTAAATTTATAATTTTTTTTGGTAAAAAATAGTTTTAGCACCGTGGTTGGTCAAACGAGGAAGTGTTTTTCATTGACAATGGAGAGAATTTTACGCTTTCCCGCTGCAATGACAAAGTTTTGATGAAAGCTGATGAATGCCGCATTGGATTTTCTTGGATGACGGTGAGCGTTTTTTATTTATAAAAATACAATTGTTTTTTTTTGTTTAAATTGAAACAAATGATGACAATTTATAAGTATTTTTATAATAAAATTATTCCCTAATTCGTCTTTTTCTTTTTAGAAGCCAATTTCCGAAGACCTAAAAAACTTCCTTCTCAGCAAGTTTTCCAAAATCGGCACTTTGATCCACAACTTGGATTCTACCTATGATCACCGATTCGCTGAAATTATTAAGGTAACTTTTTTCCTGTTTTTTTTTGCCTAAACTAATTTTTTTAAACATTTTTTTTCCAGAAAACTTCAATCTCAAGATTGGAGTTAAAATTTGACACTGGTCTTCCAGAAGGCGAATTTCGTTACGACACTAGTGAAATGAATGAGGTAAGCTTTAATTTTTTTTTCTAAGAATATAATTTTTAAGGTTATTTTAATGGGAAGGGGTCTGTCGGCAGAAGCGGTATTTTCGATAAAGGCAAAGCAGAATATTTTTCTTGGTAACTGTGATTTGACACCCAAGGATGTTGTTAACTACTTTAAGGTAAGTGTCAAACACAGGCTTAAACATACACACATACTCACGCAATCACGCACTCACATACTCAAATACTCACACACGCACTCACTCACACACCCATAGTCACGCTCACACGCTCACTCATTCACTCACTCACACACGAACACACACACGAACATACACACATACGTACACATACACTCTCTTACATTCTCTTACATTCACACTCACACGCACACACACACATACACTCTCACACACTCACACGGTCACACACCTTCACTTTTTAGAAACTGATGACTGGACCTTCCATTTCCGACAGAACAACTCTACTTCTCGAGAATCCAGTTACGGAGGACGAAATTGCAAACGAGCTAAAACAGCTGGGAGACAGATGCCAACCCTCCCCCATGAGAAATTCATGTTATTTCGACAATCCACTCAGCTGGGAAATTTCAAGGATTTTTGAAGACAAACCGTTCCTACAGTTTAAAATCCAAATGGGCGGCGTTATGATCACTCTTGACAAGTTGGATATTGGAAAATGTTGATTTTCGTTGTCTAAGGTTTATCAAAATAAACTTTTGAGAAGATCATTTTGTTCGACGTTGCCACATCACTCCACTGTTTCAATATGTCTAGTTCACTTTACACAATTGCAGTTCAATAAAGAACGAGGTTAGTTAGGTTTTCTGGAGACAATCGAAATATTTATAAAAATCAACCTTCATAAAAATAAGGTTGACAGCCAAATAGTTAAAGAAAAAATATTTCATTAAAACTCTGTAAAGACACTTTCATATAAAAACGTTTTTTTATCATTTCAAGGGTTTCATTTATAAATTTTATTGAAAAATAATCGATTTCTCATTTTCGAAATTTACTTTTTTTCGCCTTTATAAAAATTTGCTGAACTGGTTGGCAGAAAGCCCCAATATTTTCTGATTTTTTTGTTTTTCTATTAATTTTCCATGTGTAAAATCATTTCCACCATTTTCACACGTGCAAATAACACTTTTACAGAGAACAGGTTTATCCTTTAAATCAAAATAACCATCTATTCCTCATGCAGCCACTTGTCAATGGAAATCGTGGCGAGTCCATCGTTGTTGTACATAATTTCCAATGAAGGCTGCGATTTCTTGATGTTGGCATCCTTCGCATTATGAATCGCCCAAAGATGAACGGTTTTCTCATCGTAGTACAGATTCTTTCTGCGCGTGCACTGTCTTCCGAACTGCTTGAGGCCTTTCTCCAGTTCCTTCTTTGTGATGGCGGGGAAGGGATAAAAGGTCTTCTTCGCGAAGCTCTCATTTGTATCCAGTAGGGTCTGAAAGAGTTGCGATAATCATTGTTTCAGTGATTGAGTGTGTAAGTGTGTGAGTGAGCGAGTGAGTGCGTGAGTGAGTGCGTGAGTGTCTGACTGAGTAACTGTGTGACTGTGTGTGGGAGTGTATGAGTATACCTCTCGCCCATCGAGCTTGTCAATTGAAAATGGCCATGGTTATGCTAATGTACTCTGCGCCTCCTCATTGTGCGCGCTGTCTTGCTAGTTAGATGTGCAGGTTAGTTTAGTCTCATTCCAAGCTCGATGGGCGAGGAGTATATGTGAGTGTGTGAAAAAAGTGAATGAGTGTGTAAGTGTGTGAGTGTGTAAGTGTGGGAGTGTGTGACTGCGTGAGAGTGGGAGTGTGTGCGAATGTGAGTGAATGAGTGTGTAAAAGTAGGCGTGTGTGAGTGAGTGTGCGTGTGTCAGTGAGTCAGTGAGTTAGTGAGAATGTGAATTTGTGTAAATGCGTGAGTGAGTATGTGTGTGCGTGAGTGTGTGACTTTATGAGTGTGTGTAGGAGTGTATGAGTTTGAAAAAGTGAATGAGTTAAGTGTGTGACTGTGTGACTGTGTGAGTGTGGGAGTGTGTCAGTAAGTGAGTGAAAAGTGAATGAGTGTGTAAATGTGTGAGTGTCTGACTGCGTGAGTATGGGAATGTGTGTGAGTTCGTGAATTTCTGCGGGTGGTAGTAAGTGTGTGTGTGTGACTATGTGTGACTCAATGAGAGCGTGCGTAAGTGAGCCAGTGAGCGCGTGAATGAATCCCTACCTTGATGTGGTTCACAACTTCCTCGACCGTCACTTCAACTCTCCATAAATTCAGCATCACCTTCGCATTCATCGAAAAAGCCATCCCTGCAGAAATGGGGTTGAAACCATGGAGCCCAACCTGAAATGTAAATTTTAAGAAAGCCTACACATCCATACATACCACATAAATTTCTTCCGTGTTGTACATAAAGGTATAATTTTCATTTCCGTCCAAATTCATCAATATTTTATCAATTTTCTTGCTCTAAAAAACTAATTGATGCATACAAATCTTAAATTTACCATTAAGAATTGGGCGAAAAGTTGGTCGTAGGTGGGATTCAAATTGCAGACGTATTCCCCGATCTTTAGAATTTTGTCCTTGTAGAATTCAAATCTTTCTTGCGAAAGAACCTCCTAAATTCAGAGTTTTAACAAATTTTCATTAAAAATCTTGTTATAATTAAAAAATATAATTAAAATAAACTTACTTGACCGTGTACAGAACACTTCTTCACTTTTAAAATGGCTTGGTCCCCTACGTCAGCAAAATCCAATCGATTTCCAGTGCTCTTGATTAAGAAATCGTCATCTTGAGGCTAAATCAAGATTGTTTTTTTTTTGTAAAATTGAATGGTATTAATTTTTAAAATAATAAAGCAAAAAACTTACGCAGATTAAAATGTCTCTAATTTCAAGAGGAAATTTGAAGTCTCGATGCTTCTCACAGAAGGCAAATGCAGAGGAACTGGATGATTCAAAGTTCGAGAACTGCTTGTAATCAAACTGAAGTTTTAATTTAAAAAAATTTTAAAGAACATTTGTCTTACTTTTTTAAAAATCGATGTTTGAATTCCATACGGCAAATTGGCAAAATCAATCTTGCGTGATGAAGGCTGAGCTTTTTTCTTCTGGGCAAAAGTGCTGTTGTTAGATGTCTCTTTTCTCGGGCGGAGCTAAAATAATAAATAAATTTTAAAAAAATAGAAAATAAAAAAAGTAAAAAAATCAGTAAGTTTTACCTCCATTTTTCTTGACTTGAAGAACCGGTGACGACAGAAATGTGTGTAGAGGTGGTTGAAACCGACCGTGTGAAAAACGATTTGAGAAAAAACTCCGGAAATGTGTTTTTTTGAAATTTGTGACACAAAATAATCAAATTTAAAAAGAAGAATAAACAATAAAAAAGGAATGGGAAAAAACCGTAAATTCAATATATTTTCATTTTCCTCAAAAAAATTAAAAATTTGTTCATTTATGACATATAGTATTTTTAAATTTAGTTACCTTTATTATACTTGAACCAAGT
Source organism: Oscheius sp. G VE-2021 (assembly GCA_022343465.1). Taxonomy (NCBI): domain Eukaryota; kingdom Metazoa; phylum Nematoda; class Chromadorea; order Rhabditida; family Rhabditidae; genus Oscheius; species Oscheius sp. G VE-2021. The sequence continues at coordinate 1,011,951 of JAJQXH010000011.1, forward strand.
TTCCATTCGTTCAACTCAGTTTTCTAATTCAAATCGGCAACTAAAACGGAAATGTCAATTATTAAACTCTCACAAGAGCGTTTAAGCAAAAAATCAAAAAACTTTTTTTTTCAATTTTGAAACAATTTTCTAGAACACGAAGCGTGAAAATATCATTTAAAAGCAATGAAAAAAGCAATTTTAAATTCTAGCCATGAAAACAGCGCGTTGCACCAAAAATGTTCAACGACAAGTACGCAATCACGTCCTTTTGAATATGAGGAAGGTTGAAAGGGCCATTTTCTTATCAGGGCTAAATGCGAATCGGGGGACGAGCATGAAAGGTAGATAAGGGTCTTGAAAAAAGCGCGGGAAAAAGGCGAGCATACGTGGCGAAGGTGGTATTCCGGCTGTGCCGATTGTACCCCGCGTGGCCGAAAGACCATTTATCGCAGTTGAGGTCACCGGGTGGTGCGAAAACACCGCCTGCGCTCAAAACAGACCCACACCAAACTGGGAAACCCTGTTCAACAAGATTATTTTTGTATCTAACGATAAGACGCAAAAAGAATGGGTTTTTGAAAACTTCAAAGTATCATTTGTGATGAAAAAGATTTCAAAAGATTAAAAAAATTATGTAATTAATTTTTAAACCGTTCAATTCAAATCAAATCAAACGGGGATCAAACAGGGTAATCAAAAATACAAGTTCAAGGAATTCTTGGGATTTAAACTCATTGTAACGGAAAATGTTGAATGAAATTTTATATAGCGTAAAATTGTGTAGATTTGTTGTTCTTGCCGTTTGATATGGATCAAATTGAAGTGAGATATAGGTATAAGATTGATTTTAATACAATTTTCATACATTAACACACAGTACTCCGCTGTTTTTGAATAAAAAGATAACATTTTTTTTAAATTTTCCAGAAATTGTCAGATTTTTAAAAGAGTATTTTTTTCAAAATAATAAGAAAATTTAAGAAAATTTGGAGAGAAAGAGTGGTAAAAGGGAACGTTCGCAAAAGTGCCGAAATTGTGGTGGCCTCTCACACGAAAAACCGCCACACGCGGTGACCGGCAGATGGTTGCAGCGATAATGTGCGAATGTTCAGAAAGCGAGCCGCCCAGGTGCACCTGCAAATGACAACAAAGCGAGACATCTGTCGGTTTCCCAGTGGTCACAAAGACCGCAGAGAATGCCGACGGCCATGTGTGAAGGGCCATTCGGGTGACCTGGGTCAAAAATGATACTGGGGGCAAGACCCAAGGGAAAGGTGAAAATCACATAGCTTTTGAAGCTTTTGAAGACTCCTAGAAACCAAACTTTACAAATTCAAGAAAACAAAGAATCATCAACTACAGACTGTGTTTTGTTTACTAAGAGTAATTAATCGCTGATACAATTCTGTGTCGTCTCACTCTTGTAGTCCTACAAAAGAGAAAGTCAGCAGATTAGTCTGCGGGAAACACTGGCAATGGTTGATTGTCCGCCTCTGGATTTGAACCACCAACGATTTCGAAACAGTGAGATCGTTTTGTCAGTGATAACATCGTCAATCAATGTTTATGTAGTTATGTGTATAGTTTTTCGTTCCCCTATCATCATGCGGAGATATAAATGGTATCTCCTTTATCATCAGGTTGTAGCCACATTTGTGGATTTTTATGTGAGTTTGGACACATACACGCACAAACACACACACACACACACACGCATACACATTCACATTCACACTCACGTTCACGTTCACACGCACATTCAGACTCACACAAACAGATATAGAAACAAAAACTGAACACATGATTTTCAGCTGAGTGTGATAATAACCCCCTACGTCGCCTACCCCCTTCCCATTATGTTCTCTCTCGGTTTGCTTGGTCACATTTCATCGGCCCATGTCGCTTACGTAATCGATGTGTTTGTCTTCTTCTTTGCTATAACATCATCTGTGCATCTCTTCCACTATCGATACCTGGTGTCTCAAGGAACGAACACCTTTCCTATAGCTCACAAGATGTTTCTTGTCCTTGTTTATTCAAGTTCTTTGATTCCGGCAATAGTACTTTACTTGATGGGAGATGAAACTGAAATGATGCTTCGTGAAATGGAAATGGTGATTTAGCATTTTTTATCCGCTTAACTTTAACCTTAACCTAACCTAACCTTATGTTAACCTCACCTTTACCTTGTCTTAACCTTAACTTTAACCTCAACCTTAACCTTAACCTTAGCCTAAACCTTGGCATTAACTTTAACTTTAACCTTAACCTTAACCTTAACCTTAACCTTAACCTTAACCTTAACCTTAATCTTAACCTTAACTTAAACTAAACCTAAACCTAACCTAACCTAACCTATTCTAACCTAAACTTAACCTTAGCCTTAACATTAACCTCAACTTTAACTTGAACCTAAACCTAACAAACCTAACCAAACCTTAACCTTAATTAGCCTTAACCTTAATCTTAACTTTACCTATTTTCCTTAAAATTAACCTTAACCTTAACCTTTAACAATAACCTTAACCTTAACCCTAGTAGTCTTAACCGTGACAGTACCGTTATCCTCAACCTGAACCTCTGTTAAGATTTAGCCTTCCTTATCGTTGCCTTATAATTTCAGGAATACACGTGTGTAAATGCAACCCAGATTCTGAATCTGGCCCCTGTTGAGGTTTACAACACTTCAAAAATGGTAACACAAGCTGTTCCTGCAGCTGGATTTTCTACAGTATTGCTCACATCACTGTTAATCACTCTTGTCATTCGAACATTCGTTTCCCTGAAAAAGCCAGGAATGTCAAAACAAACAAGAAAACTCCAGCAGAGATTCTTTTACGCTCTGTGTCTCCAAGTCTTCACTCCACTGTTTTTGATGTTTGTTCCAACTTTGGGAATTTTATTGATAATGGGAAGGCTGCTGTTTGGATATTCAGGTGTAAAAGAAAATTTTTAATGTATCCAATGTTTCAGCGTTTGGAATGGTTTGTGCGGCAATGTTGTCAATTCAAGGAGCCGTGGGAGGCACTATCTTAGTTTTGATTCAGCCATCGTATAGGAGATTACCGTGGTCTTCTCAAGAAACTACAGTAGTTCAAACTATGAGCCAATCACAAATTTAGGAAAACGAGTCATCAAATAAAGTTGCTTAACCATTTTTTTGTATTAAAGTTAAATTTCTGTCTCTGTTTCTCTCTCCCTACGCGTATTTCTATCTCTTTTTCTCGGTTCTCTTGTTCACAAATTTTAAATATTTAAAAATTAATTGTTAACTCTGTTAATTCATTTTTTTATTCGAATACGGTGGTTTTCGAGATATTTGAAAAATTTCGCTTTGGGGGAAAACCATTATTTTCCTTAAAGCATAAAAAAGCCGGATAAATTTCAATTCGAATTTCTTGAACCACACAATTAAAAAACGCTTTTCCATATCAAATTATTATCGAATTTAAAACAAAAACAAGTTCTTAATTAATAATTTTGCTTTTTTCTCCTCCGCTTTCTAAAAGCTTTTTTCGCCTTTCGCTGTCAGTCTTCCTCAGTTTGACTATCCCGCGCTTCTGTTTTCGTCGTAATAAAATGCAGGTAAATAAATTTAATTTTTAAAAAAAATTTACACCTAATTTTTCAGCTGCGATCTGGAAAACGCAAAGCTGAAAATGACATTTCGAATACCTTGAAAATAGGGAGAATGAATGTTTCACCTTCAAAAATTAATTTTTCCACGCTTCCTTACTCAATTCAAAATTCGATTTTCAAAAAGGTGAGATTTTTTAAAATTTTATAAATTTTTATATTAAATATTTTCAGTTCAATTATAAGCAATTTGCTTTATTCGAAGAACTGGGTGTTTCTGCCTTCAGGATATGCGGAAAATCGCGATCTCTGAAATTTCCCCACGAAGTTAAACACTTAGATGTTTTTGTAATTGACTATCCTGTCATGAATGATCAATGTTATTTTCGCTTAAACTTTGAGCAAAGATATTCCGTGGCTGAATGTCCCGAACAAGCATTTTTTTCAGCGAAAAGTTGCAACACCACAATGCAAGTGAGTTATTTTTCTTTTTTTTCTTTTGAACATTCTACTGTTTTTACCTAAAACAATTTTTTTAAAGATAATTTCAGGGCCAATGGACACAAGAAATGCACACTTTCTGTAGAAATAGAATTTTGAAAATCGACAAGTTCAACTCCTTGTCCACTTCAGCATACGACCCTTTTTTGAATAATTTTCTTAGAGTAAGTTTTTAGTGAAATCTAATTTGATGGCTCGTTTCAGAAAGTTGAAATTTCTTCGGTTAACATGATTTGTATGGAAGAATATAGAAACGAATTTCCATACGACACTAGCAGAATTGGAAAGGTAAGTGCTTAAAGTTAGGGTATAACAATAAAAATCAAATTTAGGTTACAATCAATGGCGGCGGTATCTCTGCAGAAGCTGCATTTTCAGTAAGGGCAAAAGAAAATATAACTGTTTTGGGAGTTGAGCTCACGGCTAAGGATTTAGTGGCACAAGTACAGGTGAAACCACACACACACGCCCGCACGCTAACAATCTCACACTCACAATCACACAATCACACACTCACACGTTCACACACAATCACACTTTCATAAGCCCAGTCACATACACTCATGCACTCACATGCTCACACACCCTTTTCAGACTTTTCTCAGGGAATATCCAAACATTCCGAACAAGACGTTTCGCCTCAAAACAGGAATCAGCAAAGAACAACTCGAGACAGAAATGACCAAGCTTGGAAAAAGCTGCAAAAGGATCGAAACTAATAGTGTAAGACACGGCATATGGGTTATCACAGGAAAGAAGAAATCTGCCCCAATTTTGCGAATTGGGCTGCTGAATAATTCCACTGTTATTTTTGTAAAGTGCTAATTTGAAAATACCATTGAATAAAAAGTTGATTGTTATTCAATTGAATGTGAAAAACTGGAATGTACTTTTGCCATGCATTTTGCTTTTTCATTTCGTTTAATTAGTTTTCCTTTCTCCCAAATCTTATTAGTAATTTTTATGTACCAAATAAAATGTTCAATAATGTTTCAAATTATCTTTTTTCATTTCTTGTCTGTAATGCGGATTGGGGGACCCATAATACGTAAATTTGCCAGTGTGCCGTTTCATTGCGTACTGCATTTTTACACCCACGTCCGTTTTTTGAGGCATTCCATTTTTAACCATCTTTTGAATATCGCCGTCTTTTTAGTTCACTAAATTTGTTAAAATTATCTGAATCATTTAAATATAAAAAACGCAAAAATTAAAGCTCGCAATCGAAAAAGAAAGCGTGAGTCGGAAAATATTGTCCGCAATAAAAGCGAGGATCGCAGCCAATTTTTTTTAAATTGGCTTTTTTCTTATTGACTTTGTTCTCTTGGCTTTGTCTTCTTGGCAATTGTCAATTTACATCAGTTTTGTTTTCTGACGCCCCGTCATTACAGAATGCAGGTAAATTAATTACTTTAAATTTTAATTTTTTTTTAAATTTCATAAAATTTAAATTTTCAGTTGAGATCTGGAAAACGCAAAGCTGAAAATGAAGCTTTGAAGACTTTGAAAAAACGGAGGCAAAATGTTCCACTATCCAAAATTAACTATTCCACTCTGCCATATCCAATTCAAAGATCAATTTTTGAAAAAGTAAGCATTTTTAAAGTTTTAGAAAAGTAAGACAAATAGTTTTAGTTAAATTTTAAACAATTTGCTGTTTTCGAAGAATCAAGTGTTTTTGCTTCCGCTCAATGCAATATAAACCGGGCAATGAACTTTCCTTACGAAATTGAAAGACTATATATTGTTGTAAGTATTTTTGGGTGATTTTTACTTTAATGTTCTTCAGAAATTGAACGATGAATGTGTTTTTATAATAAATGAAGACTTTAAAAAATTCGTTGCTGACTGCCCTGAACAAGTGATGTTTGTGCCAAAGACCTGTAAAACCTTCCTGGATGATGTGAGTTTTTTAAATTCCCGTTTTCCAAATTTCTCTTGGACCGGTCTCCCACACATTCACGCACACATACACACACACACACACACACACACACACACATACACACACACACACATCAAAACAATGTTTGCTATTTCAGGGCCCTTGGAACAGAGAATTATTAACTTTCTGTAAACAGAAAATTTTGAAAATCGGCCAGTACACCAATTTTATAGATTCAAAATACGACCCACTTTTTGATAGTTTTTTAAAGGTACGTTTTTTTTCTCTAAAATAAGTTACAATCCATCACTTCAGACAGTCAAAATATCTTCACTGCTTTTGTATTACACGAGTTTGCACCACACGGACGTTTTCCCTTACGATACTAGCAGAATCGAAATAGTAAGTAAATTTTCAAGAGCAATAAAATTATAAAAATTTAACATTTAGGTTGCAGTGGAGGGCCCAGGAATGTCGGCAAAAGCAGCACTATCCATAAAGGCAAGGAAGAAGATTTTTCCAAGTGAAGTTGAGCTTACTCCGAAGGAAATAAGGGAACACGTTCAGGTGAACACGCACGCACACACACACACACACACACACACACACACACACACACTTTTCAGACATTGCTCAAGGAATATCCAAACATTCCGGACAAGTTGCTCACCCTCAAAAATGAAATTAACAAAGAGGACCTCGACAAGGAATTGATGGGCCTTGAAATGAGCTGCGAAACTTTTGAAAAAGAAAATGGCAGCATACTCCATAAATGGTCAATTTCCCGAAATGGGGAAACTAAAGCAGTCCTGGGTTTAGCACTGTCTGGTAAGTCTAAAGTTGCATTTTATATGCTTTAACAAGCTGAACGTTGACTGTTGGTTGAATGGTTTTGTTGCTAATATAAATGAAGGTTTAACGTTTGAAATGTTGTTTTGAAAGATGGAGTTTCATGACAAAACTTATTTTCTCTTTCTCTCTCTCTCTCTCTCCCTCTCACTCTTTCACTTTCTCTATCCAAAAAAACACAATCACAGTTTCATTCAAATCCAGGTATTCTTCAAGCCGAGGATGCTTCCGTGGGAGGCTCCCTTGTCTTTCTCGGGCTTTGGTAGAGACCATCAACACCCCCTGAATGAATCATTTTGAAAATAAAAAAAGTATATCCGTACTGTTTCCGGACCATTCTCCACAGATTTTGCAGTGGGTCCATTTTTCTTCAGCACAGGGCGGTACTTCGTAGCAATGGCCACAAATAGTCTTTTGAATGAATCTGAATCAAGACCGATCTTTTGAACGAATTTGAAGAAATCTGAGTGTATGTGCGTGTCTGTGTATCTGTGTATCTGTGTGTCTGAATGCGTGTGAGTGTGCGTGAGTGTCAGTGAGTGTCCTAGTATGTGAGTGTGTGAGTGTGTGAACTCACCTCATACTCTTCATTTTCATCCCAGTAACTACGTGAGTGCGTGAGTGTGGAATGTGTGTATGTGTGTATGTTTGTGAATGTGTGAGTGGTGTGTGTGTGTATATATGTGAACTCACCTCATACTCTTCATTTTCATCCCAGTAACTATAATCTGCTTGCATGTGACACACTCCAAACTACATCCATCTTCCCGCAATCCTGCCATTGATATGGCTCCGCATCCAAGAGGGCAATAAACTTCTAAATCCTCATCGTTTCCTTTTTAAGTTTGTCAACCATACCGTAACGGAATGGGAAAACATCCCACGGAGTATTTGTCATTCTCAATCTGAATTCATCAAAGGGCATTGATTTACCTGAAAGTAGAAATATTTAAATTAACCGTTTGGAGACCTACCATTGAACGTATGAACTGTTCCATTATGTATGGTAACCACGTTTTTCGCCCAGGGAATGTATTCTGAAAAATTGGATAATTATTGTTTTTACGCACAGTTTGCACTGTGTTTACGCGGCCTAGCCAATAATTTAACTTACTATCCAAAAACCTATTGAGGTCCTCTTTATCATAAATTCCAGGGCCTCCCACCGGAAGGTTTATGTCATCTTCCGGAATTATTTCGTCTTCAGGCTTGAAAGCAACTTCTTGAAAGCCAAAACCAAGTTGAGATTTCCCCAATTTGGGCGTTGAGTTATCCATTTTGAGCTTGAGCTTCCACATCTTTTCTCCATGTTCAAATAGTTTCTTCCATTGGTAGTCAATCGTATCTGAAACATTCTTCCTCTTTCATTCTTCTCTCTATCTCTCCCTCTCTCTCTCTCTCTCTCTCTCTCTCTCTCTCTCTCTCTCTCTCTCTCTCACTAACCATTTGCCTTTTCCAAAGATCGTGCAAGAACCCTGTTAGCTACCAACGCTTCCTTCAGTTGCTCGTTAGCTTCCTTCAGCTCTTGTTCCAAATTTTGGATTCTCGTTTCCATTTTCACTAAAAGCTATGCATTTAATCCACGAATCGTTAATAGACTTACTTTCGAGAAGACTTCAGGAAGAAGATAAATCGGAGTTGATTTCCGTGCGGCAGCTAACCTGAGTGGGGACGTGCGCCGTCGTTACTATGGAGACGGAAGATGCCGATTAGCATGCAGGGTTTGAACAGCTGACGATCAATTTTGAGAAGAATTGTATTTGCTCAAAATTGGCTGGCTGAAATTGGTTCAACTTTGGGTAAGTAAAAGCAAGTATAGAAAAAAAAGCGTATAATTTTAAGGTGGCATCAGATTTCTTCCAACCATTATTATATGAAAGTCACATTCACTGGCCTTTTTCAAGTGTATTATATTTTATTAATTATGTTTTACTTATTTGGGTTTCACTTTTCAATTTTGTTCAAACTGCCTTTAAATGGGAAGGACATCGTAAAATTGATTTTTAAAAGTATTTTTATTATAATTTCATTGAGAATACAACGTTTTCACGATTCCGAAACATACCCCTTTTATATCATTTGGGCTGCAAAAGGGGCGCGTTTTCACGGGTCGATCGATGACAGCATTTTGTTCATGCGATGACCCCCGTGCCTCTCTCTCTCTCTCTCTCTCTCTTTCTCTCTCTCTCTCTCTCTCTCTCTCTCTTTAGCGTATGATATTTAATCATCTAAATGCTTATGTGAATGTTTATTTACATTTTTTTTGATTTTCCTAAATTCGTGTCTGGTTGAAAGTTTTCACGGTAGTCGTCTCTCGAGAAGACCAAGGTAGCCTTCTATAAGATGGCTGAACCACAACTAAGATGCTACCTCCCACCGCTCCTTGAATTGACAACATCGCAGCGCAAAATACTCCAAAAGCTGAAAATTTTACTACATTCAAAAACCAACTGTTTTTTACCTGAATATCCAAATAAAAGTCTTTCCATTATATATAAAATTCCCAAAACTGGCACAATCATCAACAAGAGTGGAGTAAAGATTTGTAGACAAAGGGCGTAGAAGAATCTTTGCTGGAGTTTTCTCGTTTGGGGTGACATTCCCGGCTTTTTAAGGGAGACAAAGGTTCGGACGACAAAAAAGGCTAAGAGTGAAGTGAGTCCAACTGTTAAAAATGCAGTTGCAGGAATAGCCAATGTTATAATGCTTGAATTGTTGTATACTGCAACAGGGGCCAGATTTAGAATCTGTGTTGCATTAACGCACGTGTATTCCTGAAATTGTGAGGTATGGATAGGGTAAGGTTAAGGTTAAGGTTAAGGTTAAAGCTAAGGTTAAGGTTAAGGTTAAGGTTAAGGTTAAGGTTAAGGTTAAGATAAAGGTTAAGGTTAAGGTTAAGGTTAGGGTTAATAAAAAATCTAAAGCTAAGGCTGAAGATAAGGCTAAGGGCATTCTTTAAGCCATTCGATGACTTACCTTTTCCATTTCATGAAGTATCTTTTCAGTTTCATCTCCCATTAGGTAAAATGCTATTGCCGGAATAGAAGAACTTGCATACACAAGGCCAAGAAAAATCTTATGAGCTGAGGGAAATGTATTAGTTCCTTGAGAAACAAGGTATCGGTAATGGAATAAATGAACGGATGATGTAAGAGCAAAAAACACAAGGAATACATCCAACATGTAGGTCTCATGAGCAGATAAAAAGTTTCCAAGCAAACCGAGAGAGAACATGATGGGACGAGGGTAGGTGACGTAAGGAGTTATGAGGACAGTCATCTGAAAATTGTTTGCTTTCTCTCTTTATTTCTCTCTTTCTTTCTCTCACACACGCACACACATTCACGCACATCACACGCACACACTTGCGCACGTTTTGACTCGCATTCTATCTCTCTCGCTCTCTCTCTCTCTCCCCTTGCGTACTTACAGAAAAATCAGCAAACATAGCGACAACCTGATGATAAAGGAGGTACCATTTATATCTACGCATAATGTTGAGAGAGCGAAAACCAATGCATAAAATTACATAAAAATTGATTGAAGATGTAATCGCTGCCAAAATCATCTCGCTAGTTCGAAATCGCTGATAATTTAAATCCAGAGGCGGACAATCAATCATTGTCAATGTTTTAGAAGCTAATTTGCTGTCGTGTCAAAATTTGTAGGCTTGAGACATAGACTTGTAGCTGTGATTCATTGCCAACGGTAAACAAAACTACGTCTGCTGAAACTACAAGTTTTTTGTTTTTATTGAGTAACCGCATTTTCAGTGTTAACAGTGTGCAAGAAAGACGGGACCATTGAATGTGACCCTAAAAATGTTTAAGGGGGAATGACATCGTAAAATTGATTTTTCAAAGTCTCTTCACAATTTTATCATTGATTAGATGTCGTTTTCAAGATTCTGAAACATACTCCTTTTATATGTTTTCGACTGGAAAGGTGGCGCGTTTACACGGCCGGTTTACGCGTTTGCCACAAGTAAACCCGGCTAGAGTGAGCGAGAGAGTGTGGGAAATGAGGAGACGCAGAGTTGGCGGCAATTCAAACGACCATTTCCCCAAAATTTCAAGCGCTCCTAAATCGATTCATTTTGGTCCAAAATGGGTAAAAGAGGTATTTTTTCGGAATCCTGGTAATCAGATCTAGTCTTTTTACACAAAATTTTACACAAAAAATATTTTTTCGCGGTCCTTCCTCTTTAAAGTAAATTGTGATTGTGAAGGTCATTCAAACAACGAAGAATTCTAACTCTTGTTGTGATTGTGATACTCATTTAAGCAAGGAGTCTAACTCCTGCTAATACGAAAAAAGAAATTTAAATTAAACTTACAAATGTAGTTACACTTTCTACATAACTAAAGAATGCCATGAATCAAACCAAAATGTTAAACAGGAAAAAGCTAAATCGGTACATCTCGAACCTGATTATATCGTTAAATTTTCATCGATAAATGATAAACGAGGCATTTTTAACCCAAACATTTACAGTTTACCTTATTTTATTAAGGTGAGCTTTGACCTTAATACAATAAGGTAAACTTGCAAATGTCCTCTGACTGCCCTTTAAGTGCGCTCCAACACTAACAGGATGCGAGCGGTAGCGTTGCGCTGGTAGATGGGGCTTTCTATTGGGGGCAGGGGGAGCTCACGCCGGGAGGTGACAGAGCGTCGCGCCTGAAACCCGTAGCGGATCGGTGGCCGCAACGGGTTGGGTTAGCTAGCGATCCTAAGGAAATGCATATGCGGCAAAACATGCAAGGAACACATGAATATCTATTTAATAAAATGACAAACTTCTAACTCCCCCAAAGACTAAACCCCTAAAACATCATTTTCTTATGTTTAACATTTGTTGTAGCATGTATTTATAAAAACAGATGTTTGCTTTTATTTGGCATGCAGAAATGAAGCAAGGAAACATTAAATAAATTTAAATAATAGAGAATAGGAAATGCAACACAAGAATTGTCTATAACGTCCAACCATCAGCTTTAAAGTGGAGAGGATTAGTCTTCTTTCCTAATTGTTAAATTAACTCAGATTTTTTTTATATCAAACCCGTATTTGTGTAGATAAAGCCGTTTATAAATTCAATTCTGTCTTTCAGAAAGGATAGACCTGAAGATATAATTCATGTAGCTAAGGGGTACCAATTATTTACCCTCTCGCTCTAAGAATTTGTAGACTTCATCCTTTACTTTGGCTTGCTGGCTGGCAGTCAATCTGTTGGCTGCTGCTGTTTCAGCGACAGCTTCCAGAATTTTCACAGACGTTTCATTGTTTTCTTTGATAGCTTCTGAAAGCAGAGCTTTTTGTAGAAGAAAGTATTGCTACCGTACCTGTGATGTCTCTAAGTGCAACAAACAAGGGGTTTTCTTCCATGGGGGGAATGGGTGTATATCTGCCTTCAGCAATTGATAGACCATCCTCGTTCAACATTGTCTCTTCATAATTGAGCGACGAGTGCTGTTTGCCAGAGACAGTGTGTGTTTGGAGGAGGGTGCTAGAGATGTCGGTATGGTCCAGCTGAAGCGTGCGGCTCGCGTCGCGGTTGAGGGCGGGTTGGCCCAGCTCCTTGGGCACACCGTGTTCTCCTAAAAATAGATGTTTGTTGGCACAAAGTTGCTTTCACATTTGGATTAAAGGTTTTCAAACACAGATGAAAATTCTTAGGGCATAATTAATAGGGAAGGACCTCGTAAAATTGATTTTTCAAAGTATATTTATTATAGTTTCATTGAGTAGACATCGTTTCCACGATTCCGAACCATACCCCTTTTATATGATTTGGGTTGCAAAAGAGGCGCGTTTACACGGCCATTATATGAGTTTGCCGCACGTAAACACGGCCAGAGTGGGCGAGAGAGTGTGGGAAATGGGGAGACGCACAGCGGCAATTCAAATGGTAATTTCCAAAAATTCAGCGCTCCAAAATCGATTCATTTTGATCCAAAATGGGTAAAAGAGGTATTTTTCGGAATCCTGGGAATAAGAGCGAGACTTTTATAACAAAAAACAGAAAAATTATTTTTACGCGGTCCTTCCCCTTGGAAGTTCACCATTCTTTAGTGATACATTTTGAAGTGCCAGCACAGCCGATTTCGTCTGGGTTTAAGTCGCGCAGGCCTGTCTGTATCTGCCAAAGGGACGCCTAGAATGTGGGAGGCGGCAAAAAGCCCCGAATCCCTTTCGGGGCTTTTTTCCACCCCCGCCGCCGCGATCGGGGCTTTTTTCCACCCCGCCGCGCCTTTCGGGGTTTTTTCCACCCTGCCCCAGTAATGATCAAAAAGCGGCCGAATGTATGTCTAGCCTACCAGTTAGTTATACCGACAAGCTGTAATCAATCGTAAGAAATACGATATGGGAGGAACAATGAAAATCCTTTTCTCTTATTTCAAAAAATAGTTTGTTGGTAGACCCTAACAAAGGCTTTTCATCTACATATACTTTTTTGTTGTTGCTGGTTTAACGTTTTTATTTTGTTTTTTGTTGTTGTTTTCGATTGTTTTCGTAAGGTTGGCTCCAGTCCCTGTGTAGGGTAGATAAATGGGCATGGGTGGCGTGTGTGCCCGGGGGTATGACCCAAGGTGCAATTAGGGCATGCACCCGAGTGCCTGTAATTCTGGCCAACAGCCGCTAGAACGCAGTTGGAATAAAATTTAAATCATTCCACCATGTTTTCTGCAAGCAATCGGTCGTCTCCTGCACCCTCTCCTGCCCCTTCGGGAAAAAAACGCCCTCTTCAGGGCGACCCCTTCTTGGACGAGGAGGCATCATCGAGCCAAGGTATGTGTTTTCTCCTTTTGTTACCAGATTTTCAGGGTAGTCATAATCAAATAATTTACAAAGTTTAGATTCCAAAAGAAGCAAGCTAGACTTTCTGCCGAGTGTCCGTTTTGCCGCTGTTGCTGTTCCAGCTTCTCAAGGAAAACACCCTGCTCTCCTCTACAGGTGAATTTTTTATGCTCTAACAGAATTAATCCCCGCAATTGCAGAACAGAATGCGAAAAGGATCTCTGCTGGCCCTTTCAGTGGAAAAGATCGAACAAGTCCGGAGAAGTGTATCTGTGCAGTTCTTGCAAGTGCAAAGCTGTCCACGTCCGAATTGATGTGAGCATTTTTTTCTATTATACAAACTTTGGGAAAATCACAAAAGTGCCCAGGACCTATTCCACTTGAACCCCCACCCATCTCAAACGTACCCCCCCCCCCCCTCCCTCAACCACTATATCGCAATAGTACCCCCACCTACCTTTTTTAGTATTAATGTAAGCTATTCCACTTGAACCCCGACCCATCTGAAACGTACCCCCCCTTCCCTCTACCACTATAATAGGCCTAGGACTATTGCGAGGGATACAATATGGAATACCCCCCAACCTTTCAAAGAAAAAAAAGATTCAATTGCAGGTGTACAACGGGTATTTTCTGCAAGATCCAGCAAGGTTGCCTCATCTCTGCGAGCCTCGCTTTTGGCCTACAGAAACACCCTGCATTCCCTGCGTGCACTGGATTCTTGAGATACTTCAAAGTAAGCTAGTCCTGCTAAACACTAATGGCTGTCAATTCGCAGGAAACATGGACTACTGGCATGTTCGCCGGAATGTGGAACAAGTTCATGATCCAAGAGCACCGAAGTACCAACGCAGCAGAGGCCTATCACAGGTTTTTTGAGTTTTGCTTTTACTTTTAAATACTTTGTTAAGTAAGCTGGAAAAAGAATTCGGTGAAGCTGATCACCCTCCTCTGGCCGACCTTCTAGATCTCCTGCGATGTGAGGAACTGAGTGCATACCATTCTCTCAGACGGCGATTTGCTGTAAGTTTCCTAGACTTACTTTAGTGTCTTCCAAAACAAGTTTTAATTACTGAAATTACTTTTTTCTTCAGGGAAACGGTGACCAAAAGCGAATTCGTTCTCACTTGAAGGAGAGCCAGGACACCATCTGGTTCAAAATGACTACTTTCGACATGCGACGGGCTGCAATCGATATGAAGAAAGAAGACATTTGCGATTACTTGGATGATATGTCCCAGTATTTGTCCAGGAAATCCATCTAATGCATTGCCTGTTCTTTCTAGTTTTTAATAGTTGTCATTAATGGTATCCTTTTAATTAATTGTTCTGTTGCCTGAATAAATCCGCATTGCTTCAATCACTTGTTATTTGTGGTTTGCTGAGGGAAGAGGTCAGGGTGCGCTTGAATACAGGAAAAATTAAAAACGTACCATTATCGATGTCTTTTTCTTTGCTCACTAGCTGTGTGTCGTTTCGATTCTTTTGCTCTACTGGTTCCTCCCGTTCTTTGTTTTTCAGTTTTTCCTCAGTTCCAGCTTTGCTTTTTTCGGATGAGGTCAGACTCGGCGTAGACAGTTTTAGCCTCGTCGAACGGAGAGTAGTTGGTTCTGCTTTTCAGTTGTGAGAGCTCTTCTTCGCGTTCTTGGAGTTTGTTCAGCAGAATCGTGTTGTTAGCTAAAGTTGGATTGTCTCATAGCAAAATTCTACCTTTTAAACACACAAACACACTCTCTCACACTCACACACGCGCACACACTCACCATTAGAACTTTCCAGAGCTTTCGATAAACTCGCAATCGTAGTTGAAGAAACAATCAACTGGTCCCTCGCTTCCTTCAATTCCTGTTCCAGCTGACGAATGACGGAAGTCCCCAAAATCACTGAAACATTTAAAATAGATAAATAAAAACTTTAAAACAACATACTTTCTAATGGGAGCGATTGGTGAGCACAATCGACCACGACGGAAGGCGAACGAATAACATAAAGCGGTAAGACAAAAGCCACGTCGATGTTTTCTGCTTTCTTATGTCGCTTTCGTTTTTAAACGTTGCTTTCGGTTTTGAATGCCGCTTTTTAATCGGATATATATTTTTGATTAAAAAGCGGTAAGAAATGGTCACGTCGATATTTTCCGCTTTCTTGTGTCGGTTTTGTTACCCAGTGTACTTTTTAATCGATATGTGATAGCAATAAAGGTGACCTCAACAAGGAAAGCCAGAAATTAGACTATCTATAGAAAATGTGGAAAAAACATTTAAAGGGGAAGGACCGCGTAAAAATAATTTTTCTGATTTTGTGATAAAAGCATATATCTCATTCCCAGGATTTCGAAAAATACCTCTTTTACCTATTTTGGATAAAAATGAACCGATTTAGGAGCGCTTGAAATTTTGGGGAATTTGTTATATGAATTGCCGCCAACTCTCCGTCTCTCCATTTCCCACACTCTCTCGCCCACTCTGGCCGTGTTTACGTGCGGCAAACGCGTATAATGGTGTGTAAACGCGCCCCTTTTGCAGTCCAAATCAAATAAAAGGGGTATGTTTCAGAATCGTGGAACGACATCGACTCAATGAAACTATAATAAAGATACCTTGAAAAATCAATTTTACGAGGTCCTTCCCCTTTAAGACCAGGTCTCAGTAAAGCTCGATCACCCGAGGGACATTCGCAAAAAATATTTTTGTTTGGGCTGATATGATGTCCATAAATGTCATTTCTGACAGAACTGGGAATAATCGATTTTCGGCTTTTGGTGGGCGTGGCCTAATATGTCATAATTCTCAGGGTGGGCCAAATTATGAACCGAAGGAGTCAATCGATTGGAAATTTAATTTTAAGAAACATTGTAAATAAACAAAACATTGATTGTTTGGGTCGCAAGCGAGAAAGACAAAAAAATTCTGTCTGCCAGGAGGAAAAGGTGAAAATTCGAAAATATCGACAAAATCAATAATTTGGCTTCTTGAGACACGTAAACACAGTGCAGACAATACGTTAAAATGTCGTTTATCCAGAGATGCCTGTTGTCTTGATTGCCCAAAAAAGTTGCATTTCAGATCCCCAATGGTGGGGTAATGCAAAAAATATAAAACAGAACAAACGTAAACGATTGATCAACAATTTAATTTATTTTAGCAAACAAAATCACTGATATTTCACATAAATACTGGAATCAGGGATGAAATACCCGCAATGGGAGCATTTAGAAGTTTTATCCAGAAATTTGCAAGAGTCGGCATAACGAGCGTGGGTTGCCAAACAAGTTTGATTGACGCAAAAATACGCTGAAAAGTTAGTATTTACAAATCTTTTAAATATTATAATAAAATTTTCACTACAAAAAGACTTCTTTCTGTTTAAAAAAACGCTCAGCAATTTCTTTTTTTAAAGTTAAAAATTTTAAAATTTAAACTCACTAAATTTTTCGGAGAAGCATTTCCATGCTGCTGTCTCCATATGATATTTAAAGGCGATCGGAGTCAATTTAAGTCCTAAACTGGTTTTGATCTTGTTTTTGTACGCCAAACCTGTGCCCGTGTAGACAAATCCATCTTTCAAGTCGATGTAAGTTTTCGCCCAGGAAAGAACTGAAAGTTTAATGTTAACTTCGATTGGAGACTTCTATTATTACGTTGGCCTTTGATGCGCTTTGAATCTAAGAACTTGTCCAAGTCTTCCTTTGTTTTTTCATCTTGATTAACAGCTAGTTTTTCCATCTGAGCTTCCAGAATTGTCCCAGACGAATTTTCTGATTCGGCGTAGATGCTTTTCGATTCATCGAATGTAGGGTAGCTGGATCGGTTTCTCAATTCCTTCAGTTCGTCCAAAAGCTTGGAATTGTTAGCTAAAAGTTGTTTTTTAATTAAACATTGTAGGTGCTTCAAACTTACAATTGGCCGTTTCCAGTGATTTCGAGAGACACGCAACGGCAGTCGTAGAAACATTCAACTGATCCTTCGTTTCTTTCAACTCCTGCTCCAGCTGACGGATTTTTTCTTCCCGAAGCACTAAAAAATTAAAAATAATAAAACATTTTCAAAATAAATTAATAAAATAAAAATTGAATAAAACTTACTTAGTAACGAGGACAAACTGGTAAGCGAGTTGAGGCCACGCCGGAATACGATGGAATGACAAAAAGCGGAAAACGGAAAAATCACATCGATGCTTATCGCTTTTTATTCCGCTTTGGTGACCTAATGGACAATGCAATCGGTATGAGATAGTAGAAAAAGCAAGATTTCGAAAGCGAAAACAACAAAACCTCAAAAAGCTATCAGACAACATATGAGATGCTTGAACTAAACAACTCTTTTAAAAAATCTGAGGTGCCTGTTTTCCACAAAATCCGCAGTTTTGCGGTTCTGTTCCTTTTTTTACTTGCTGAAAATGAGCACAAGGAGAGGCTTGGGCCCATCTGAAAAATGCTTCAGCTCAACGTTTCCATGAAACTTACTCAAATCCCAGTTTGGCTCCTCCGATGGTTTGATGTTCCCAATTGGGGCATTTTACACTAACTTTGTCTTCGCAAAGATAAGAGGAAACAATCATTTGCCTACTGCAGAACGACTGGTAACATTCGATTTCAAAAAAAGTGATTTTGCTTTTCAGTTTTATTAAATAACAAAGGTTGCTCACCATATTCTTCCGAGAACAGAATCCAAGGGGCATTTATTTCGCTGGAGCAGTATCTTAGCCGAGGGGCGCGTTTACCGTCGATACCTCTTTTGATACATTTCTTATTTGAGAAGGAATGCTGAAAATTCGCTCTTAGATTTTAGAAAAGGGAAACCTGAGATTTGCATTCCTTTGTAACCATATTTTCATCGTAGTATTGTTTGCAAAAAAAAAATTTGAAAAAAATACTACGGTTTTGAAGCTTGTTTCAAGGCTCTCCCAAGCTTCCAATGCAACGTGAGGTTTTTTTTTAAAATTTATAGAGTAAGTTTAAAAAAAACGTGTGTGTGTAAGTGTGTGTAAGTATGTGTGAGTGTGTGTTTGTACATGTGTGTAACTGTATATCAACCCCTCACTGTTTGCTACAATGAAAACTAAAATATCAACAGGAAATCTTTATTGCTGGCAGTTCATGACATGGAAATTCTCCTTTAGCAGTACCTCTTCGGCATCTTAGCAGATTGTTGAATGATCGATTCTGAAAAAATTTGATTGAGTAATTTCCATTTGTTTACCGTAAACAAAAGGGGTCTCCTTCCCACAAAATCCGCAAGTTTTCGGATTTGTTCCTTTAGGTACCTGCTGCCAATGATCACAGTCCTGCCCTACAACCCAACTAAAAAAATTTGGATTGGTTAGTTCTTTCGATTTAACTCACTCAAATCCCAGTTTTGAGCCTCCGAGAATAGTTTTTTGCTCACAATCGGGGCAACTTACGCTAGCTTTGTCTTCGCAGAGACGGGAAGAAACAATCATTTGCCTTTTGCAGTACGGATGGTAACATTCGACTTCTGAAAAAAAGGGATTTTGCTTCAGTTTTAATAAATAAAAAAGGTTACTTACCGTAATCTTTCGGGAACAACATCCACGGAGCATTCATTTCCACGGCTTTTTTCACTTCATCAATGCTGAACGTTTTTCCTAGAAAAAAAGTTTTTAAGTTTAAATTTGACGCAAAATTACCATCTGTACTTTTAACTTCGCCACCGACAACAGAAATTTTATCTTTCATCCAAGTGTATGGTCCTACGAGAGAAGCAAGAAAATCTTCCTTTTCTTGCCTCTCTTCCATCTTTTTCTCTTTTTGTTCGTATCTCTCGAGCTGTTTTCCAGCTTTCAAGGCAAATGCGTGAAGATCCGACAAAACTAAATTTACAAAATGAAAATAAAAAAATTGTTTTTCTACCTTTCGTGGACCATTTTCCATCTATTTGGCACATGCGCTCAGTGTCGTCTTGATTAACCGCCAGCTTTTCAAATAGAGCTTCCAGAATTGTCGTTGACTTGTTGTTTTCGATTTTCGCAGACAGAATTTTGATACTTTCTGAAGAAAAATAAGTTTAGAAAAACTTTTCTTGAAAAAAAAAACAAATTAAAAAAAATAAGAATAAGTACCTTCGATATCCTCCTTTGCTGCCGAGCCACTTTTGATATCTCTCTCTCTGAGATGACCATTGTCTTTAGATTCTAAAACTTTACAATTTCAAGTTCAAATGAATCTTGTACCTTTCGCTAGCAAAAAGTCTTCAGAAGCCTCATCCTTCGAGAATTTTGAGGTTTCAGATTCTGCGTAGACGGTTTTCGACTCCTCAAATGGAGAGTAGTTGTTGCGGTTTCTCTGTTGTGAGAGCTCAGCCTTGTTTTCGTTCAGTTCGCCCAAAAGCGTGTAAACGTTAGCTGAAAGTTTTAATTTTTTGAATGTTTAATTAATTATAGATTTTTTTTAAAATTTCAAAACTCTTCTTCTTGTTTAACCCACAATTGGCATTTTCCAAAGCTCTCGATTGACTCGCAATGGTGTTCAAAGCAAGGTTCAGTTGTCCCTTCGTGTCTTCCAACTCGATCTCTAACTGGCGGATTTTAGCTTCCAAAAGCACTGAAAATGACAAAAATTGAAATATACAACATAAAAAATATAATTTTTTGTTGCAAAAACTTACTTTTCAACGAGAGCTGATTGATGATCACAGTTGACCACGACGGTAGGCGATTGAATGACAGAAAGCGGTATGGTATATAGTCACATCGACAGTTAGCGCTTTTTAAACCGCTTTTCATTGCTTTTTCATTGTAGTAATATAGGTTATCTGTCTATATAAAGCCAAGTAACAATGAATCATTGTTATTTGGCTTTCGTTTGAAAATCATTGTATTGGCCCAGCCCAAAAAATTCAGGTGAAAAAAAAGTGTTTCTGGTATAAATATTAAGCAAAAAAACTTAAACAAATATGTTTTGTCGAAAGAGGATCAAAATAGGGTTGTTTATATTACCAGTCCGGCTTGTTAGCCACTTGACCATGAAAGCAACAAAACATTATATAGGGTAGTTTGAATTTTCTTCAATCCAGTATTATTTGTTTGCTTAGAAATGTTGTTTACAACAAAATTAGGGTTAAATTATTAGGTGTTGAAGGAGAACTCGAATTTCCAAAAACTATGGGCCTGCTTCATTTTCCAAAATCCAGAATCTGGCCCTCGGGGAGCCTGGGAGACAGATAAATTGGAAAACTATAAGCTAAAATTGTTGTTCGTATCGTAAACGCCAAAGTCTTTGAATTCCATTTTTTAACGAATTCATTACAATTTTGCGCAGTTGCCGATATCGTCTGGGTTTGTGGCACAAAAATCTATTTTTTTTCTCGCTCTTCTGGTGACACGCAAAATAGATCAGTCGCATAAACACAGTACATGTCGTGTGTAACTTCTACGATAGTTTGTTTGCCTGAGTATCACACAATTTAATACATATTTTTATTTCGTGACTGACATGAAAACATCAAAACATTTACTTCTTGGACGAAAAGAATGACAAAAATGCGCTTTTCTCTTCATACTCTTCTTTTCTTGTCGGAACTCGATGCATGTTGTTGTAAGGCCCTGAAAAACCATTGAATAATAAAGTGAATGAATAATTTCGAGTACCGTAACACTTTGTGCACTCCTTTCCACAAATTGAACAATTCACAGGCCTTTCATTCAGCTTCAATTGATAGTAGTGCATACAGTTGTGAAAACCAACCCATCTGTAATGATTTAAAATTTTTTAGTTTAATTTGTTTTTTTTTAATTTAATAAAAATGAAGTTTTTAAAAACAACAAAAAACTCACTCAAATCCTTGTTTTGGGGCTCCGAGCAGGGTGGTCGTATTGCAATGTGGGCAGTTCAAACTCAGGTGGTCTTCACGTAGAAAAGGGAAAATAGGGATTTGTTTGTGGCAAATATGGCATTCCACTTCTGAAAATGAAAAAATAATACTTTTTAAAGAATTTTAAACAAAAAAACTTTTTTTCACTTTCAATTTTTTAAACAATTCTTACCGTATTCTTCCGGCAAAATGGACCAGACACTTTTGCCTTCAACTGCCTCTTTTACTTGATTTATAGTTAACTGTTTACCTAAAAATTGAATAAAAAAGCTGTTTAAAAAATTCAACTACCATATATAGTTTGCATTTCACCATAAACTATCGAAATTTTAGGTTTCATCCAAGGAAAGGCGGCAATCAGCGATTTTAGAGTTTCTTCTTTTTCTTTCTTTTCTTCCTCCTCCCTTTCCTTTTTCTTTTGCATTTCTTCATTTTCTTTAATTTTCTCTCTAATATCTTGTTCTTTTTTGGTTTTCATCGAAATTGCGTGAATTTCTGTTTGAATTGTACTATTTTCGGAAAGATTCTTCTGAATTCCTCTTTGAGATTCCACAATCAGAGTCACTGAAAATTGAAAATTAGAAAAAAAAAATCATTTTTTTACCTTTTGGTTGTAAGAAATCAACTTTGCTGCCATTTTCTCTCACCGAAGTCAAAATTTCATTAACTAAATAGAAAATTTTAAATATCTAAAAAAGTTAAAAGAAGTTACCGTCTGTTTCTCTCGATTGCTTCATTTCTTCAATCGTTTGCTTCAAAGTTTCAACTTCCGAGCTGAGTTCATTAATTTTTTGTTCTTGATCAGAAAGCAGTTTTTCAGCTAGGCAAAATAATAAAAACAAATCAGTTTTTTCTCACTTTTTGCTGATGACTCCTTTTGTTCTTTCCTCATTTCTACAAGCATTTTAATAATTTTGGCGATCGAGGTATCCGCTAAAAACAAAAAAAAAGTTTTTTGCTCTTTTCTGAACTCACATGTAGATCTTTCCAATGAACTTGCTAGACATCCGTTTGCTTTTATGGAATCAATCAGTTGAGTTTTTGTTTCTTTAAGTTCTTCTTCCAAGTGACTTAATTTGGCTTCCGGGAGCATTTTAAGTCTTTACTTTGTTTATTGACTCTAAATCAATTACTTAGTTTTAAAAATGTAATTTTGGACCCTGCCCATAAAATAGGAATAAAGTCATAGTGTCTAAATTTGCTGAAAAATGTTGATCGCCATTTTACGACCCAAAAATTGTTTTTTAGTCTGCCTAGTTACGAAAACTCATCCTAGCAATTTCGAATGTAGCCAAAACTTTGCAAATGGAACGTTCATATATAAAACAGTTTTCGGACAACTGAAAATCGAGTTTTACAGAAAATGTTGTTACAGTTACAGTAAACGACTAACTCTATTGCGGGTTTCTGTTGTGTTTAAAATTGCCTCAGGAAATGGCAGCCAGACTTGGGAACAACTGAGTAGCACGAAACAAAAAAGAGACACGAGGCAGAGAGGCCGAAAAAAGAGAAAGAAAAAATGGAGAGAAATAGCGACAGAGATGGAGAAGAAAAAAAGAGGCGAAGAAAGAACGGGCATGCAGGGAGAAAAGAAAAAGAGAATGAAAGAAAGAAGAGAGAGAGAGAGAGAGAGAGAGAGAGAGAGGCAAAATGTAAAAGAAGACAGGTTGAAAAATGTGACAGGGGCGGCCAAGCATGCAGTTGGTTGCCAGGGACGGCGGTTGACTTCTCGTCTCTCGCAGGCAGCCGCCTCCGCTCACATTTAATTTACGGCCTAGAAAATTGTTCTGGGAAAATTTTATCAACCGGGGCTGCAAATTATAGACTTTGAAAAGATCAATATAAACTCTCTCTATGTATGTGTGTGTGTGTGTGTGTGTGTGTGTATGTGTGTGTGTATGTGTGTGTGTATGCGTGTGTATGTGTGTGTATTTACAGCACACTATTTGCTACAATAAAAACCAAAATAACAACAGGAATTGTTTATTGACCGCAATTAACATGGAATGAAACTTCTCCTTTAGCAGTACCTCTTCGGCATCTTAATGTCAGCAAGTCCTGCTTGGACAGCTGAAAAAAGTTTGAATTACTTGTTTGTAACTGCTTACCGTAAACACGAGTTGTCTTTCCACAAAATCCGCAGAGCTCCGGATTTGTTCCTTTTTTTATTTGCTGGAAATGATTACAATAAAAGCCCTTGGCCCATCTGAAAAATGCTTTCACTAAATGTTTCGATGAAACTCGCTCAAATCCCAGTTTGGCTCCTTCGAGAATGGTTTGATGTCCCGAGGGGCATTTTACCCTAACTTTGTCTTCGCAAAGATAAGAGGAAACAATCATTTCTCTTTTGCACCTCAAACTGTAACATTCGACAACTGAAAACGTTTGTATAATTTTATTAATTAATAAAGTTTGCTTACCGTATTCTTCCGGAAACAACATCCAAGGAGCATTCATTTCCACAGCTTTTTTCACTTCATCAGTGCTGAACGTTCTTCCTATAAAAAAGTTTAAAAATTCAAATTTGACCCAAAATTACCATAGTTACTTTTGACTTTGTCATTAGCAATAGAAATTTTATCTTTCATCCAAGTGTATGGTCCAACGAGTGAAAGAAGAAAATCTTCTTTTTCTCGCCTCTCTTCCATCTTTTTCTTGTTTTCATCGAGCTGTTGTCCAGCTTTCATGGCAAATGTGTGAAGATCCGACAGAACTAAAAGTCCAAAATGAAAAATAAAAAATGTTTTTCTACCTTTCGTGGACCATTTTCCATCAATCTGGCGCTTCCTTTCATTGTCGTCTTGGTTGCCAGCTAGCTTTTCAACAGAAGCTTCCAGATTTTTCGCAGACTTGTTATCTCCGATTTTTTGGGTCAGATCTCTAATACTTTCTAAAACATTAAATTTAAAAAAAATGCTTATTGTAGTTTTTACCTTGGAGTTCTGTAATGGCAAGCAAAACAAGGTTTTGTTCGATGGCCTCTCCAACGATGACTTCAATTTTTTCTTCAGGGTTGGATTCTAAAAAAATTCAATGTAAACTTGTTTTTTCATTTAAAAAAAACAAAACCCGAAAAAATATTTTAAAACACTACCTTCCAAAATTTTAAAACACTACCTTCCAAATCCTGCTTTGCTGCCAAGCCACTTTTCATTTCTCTGCCACTGAGATGGCCATAGTCTTCGGTTTCTAAAACTTTACAATTTCAAGTTCAAATGAATCTTGTACCTTTGGCTAGCGAAAAGTCTTCAGAAGCCTCATCCTTCGAGGATTTTGAGGTTTCAGATTCTGCGTAGACGGTTTTCGACTCCTCAAATGGAGAGTAGTTGTTGCGGTTTCTCTGTTGTGAGAGCTCAGCCTTCTGTTCTTTCATTTCTGCCAAAAGCGTGGAAACATTAGCTGAAAGTTTTAATATTTTGAATGTTTAAATAAAATAAATAAAAACTTTCTTCAAAACTCTACTTCTTGTTTAACTCACAATTGGCACTTTCCAAAGCTCTCGATTGACTCGCAATGGTATTCAAAGCAAGGTTCAGTTGATCCTTCGTTTCCTCAAACTCGATCTCTAGCTGGCGGATTTTAGCTTCCAAACTCACTGAAAATGTAAAAATTTAAAATATACAATATAAAAAGTCTAAAAAATTCTAAAAACTTACTTTTTAACGAGACCTGATTGGTTAGCACAGTGAACCACGACGGTAGGCGATTGAATGACAGAAAGCGGTAGGTAATATCGTCACATCAATATTTAGCGCTTTTTAGAGTGCTTTTTCATCGCTTTTTAGACCGCTTTTGTGACACAATGGACTGATTAATCGATATAGGACAATAGTAAAGGGGACCTTCCCAAGGAACCCAGACACCAAAAGCGAATACAATCAAGACTGCAAAATGCTTGAGACGACTACGAATATGCTTAAAATTCTTTACGAAAACAACTAGAAACATACGAATTTGTATTTTTTTAGAAGTGTTAATATGAAACACAAGTCTTCTTGGGTTTTTCTGAACAGCAAGTGAGTGGACAATTTCGTCTGGTTTGCGCCTTCACTCTGTGTCTTAAAAATGTGTGTGAGTGTGTGAGTGTATGACAGCGTGAGAGTGTGAGTGTGTGACAGTGTGTGAGTGTGAGTGTGTGAGTGTGTGACAGCGTGAGAGTGTGAGTGTGTGAGAGTGTGTGAGTTTGTTTGTCTGTGTATGACAGCGTGAGAGTGTTCGTGTGTGAGAGTGTGACAGAGTGAGAGTGTGTGAGTTTGTCAGTTTGTGTGTGAGTGTGTGTGACAGCGTGAGAGTGTGAGTGTGTGGCTGTGTGAATGTGTTTGTGTGTGAGTGTTGGTGAGTGTGAGTGTGAGTGGGTGAGTGGGTGAGAGTGTGAGACAGTTAAAGTGTGAGTGTGTGAATGCGTGAATGCATGAGTGTAGGAGTGTTTGTGTGACGGTCAATTGTGTGTGAGTATGTGACTGCGTGGGTGCTTGTGGTAATTATGAATGCCAATAATGTTCTCCATTTGTGAAAACCAAAACAAAAAATTAACACGAATTTTTATTGACAAAAATTCAACATGGAATGATATATCCCGTTCAGCAGATCCTCTTTGGCATCTTGGCGTATTCATCTCGATTACCTAAATAAAAACTTAGAATACCGCTTTTTTTATTCGCAAACCTTTAACGTGAGTTGCCTTCGTTCCACACAATCCACACTCTTCCGGTTTTGTTCCTTCTGGAACCTGCTGGAAGTTATCACAAGGGAAGACCTGAACCCACCTGCAAAACTTATTTCAGTTTATTTTTTTTTTATAAAACTCACTCAAATCCAATTTTGGAACCGCCGAGAATTGTGGAATAATGACAATCGGTGCAAGTCACGCTAACTTTGTCATTGCAGACATTTGAGGAAACAGCTATTTTATTTTTACAATTCACATTGACACATTCGACTTCTGAAAAATCAATTTTGTTTAAATGTACAAAATAAAAAAAGATTTCTTACCGTATTCTTCAGGGAACAGCATCCAAGGAGCATTCATTTCCACAGCTTTCTTCACTTCATCAATGGTGAGCGTTTTACCTAATAAAAAAAGTTATGAAATTGAAACTTGAAGCAAAATTACCATCCGTAGTCTTCACTTCTCCATTTTTATCATCGACAACAGAAATCCGTTTTTTCATCCATGTGAAAGGTCCCACGAGTGAAGCAAGAAAACGTTCTTTTTCTTGTTCCTTTTTCTTCTTTTCTTGGATTTCTGATTTTCCAAAGAGGGCGGCAAGTTCTGAAAGCCCTCTAGAGTTCCTCTCAGTTTTGAATTCCATTTCAGCTGGCATTTTCAAAAGTGATTTAACTGAAAATTCCAAAATGAATATTTAAGATTAGAATGCTCACGCTCCCGAAGGCGTTGCATGTCGATTTCGAGACATTCTGAAGGAGTCATTCTCCTTTCCATCTCATAAGGCATCGTCCCTCCTGAAAATTTGCAATCTGATTAAAAACTACTTTTTCCCTCAAAAAGAAACAGTCATAAAAAATTCATTTTATTTTTGGGCCCAAAGGGTCACGAGTTTGACTTTTTCGAAAAAGTTTTTAAGAATCATGGACCTCTATGTGGCTTGTATTTGCTAATGGTTTTCTTTACTGTATGCGGTTGGTTTATCTTTGCCGCGACCGCCGATCTCGTACGGGTGTGAATCTCGCATCACTATCATGTCAACCAACCAGAGTTTTCTGGGTCTTTTCAGGCGGGAATGTTGAAAATTCAAAAGTGATGACAAAATGTCAATAAACCGATGGCTTCGACGGGCGCGTAAACACCGTGCAATCCCGGTTATTAACAAATGCCTGCCATGGAACTGCCCAAAACTGGTATTGCAGATATCTTCAAAACGACGCGATTAAACCACAAACTGTTATATAGTTTCTAAAAAAAAGTTTTCAAGCTGTTTTATGTGAAATTCGTCAGAAAGGATCCGCAATTCTATTTAAATGCTCATAAAATTTAACTATCAGTTGGATTGTAAAAGAAAATCTGCCGGAAATCGAAAAGTTTTTGAGTTGCTCTCGTCGACAGATAATTTCGTCCTTACGCACCGCGCGTCCTGAGTTTACGCAAATCAATCTTAAATGATTTCCCTATGCGTCTCTGCCTTACTACTACTCTCGCCGTCTGCGATGCGCAGAGTACCAAAGTGGGCACCCATATAAAACAGGCGGCGGTTTTTCTCATCCAATTTGTTTCTCGTTTTCTCCTGTGGAAACCTGTGGTTAAATTAAAATAATAAAACTTTTCGATAAATGAAAAAGAAAAAACTCACTTTCAAACCGTTTGTTCTCTTTCGGTAGAACTTCATCCGTCTGCCTAATTAATTCAACCTCAGTATCTAAAAAGTTCCTGTAAAAAAAGCAACGTGTTAAACAACCTTTCTCTTCCAAGTCTTTGGTGGCGTCCGCTTCTTTGTTCAACGGCGAGGTATCTCCAGATGACCCATTCATGGATTTTCCGGATTCAGAGCCAATCGTTCTAGCCCATTCCAAGGTTGGGTAAATGGTTCGGTTCCTGAGTTGGGAGATTTCTTGTTCGCATTCTTTCAGTTTGTTCCACAGATCGGCATTGGTAGCTAAAATTGAAATTGTCTTCTTGTTGATTTCTCTATCTCTCTCTCTCTCTCTCTCTGTAAAACTCACAATTCGAAGTATCCAGCGCACTCGCAAGTCTCGCATTTGCATTCAACGCAACCTTCAGTTGTTCCTTTGTTTCTTTCAATTCCCCTTCGAGCTTGCGAATTGTCGTCGCAGAAATCACTGAAAATTTCCAAAATTCTATTTTCACGAAAATTCAACTTACTTTCTTCCGACCGAGAACTAGAAATTGATGAGAACCGAAACAGAATTGGTTTACCTATAAAAATAAATATTAAATTTTTAAAATAAATTATGTATAAAAATGCTATAAAGGACGCCAATTCAGCAGGATGCAAGAGGTACAAATGAAAAAAGCGGTACACGCTTAGGCCATATCGATTTTGTCGCTTTCAGGTCGCTTTTGTGACCTAATTGTCTGAATAATCGATATAAAATAGCGTGCTCGTCATTTATGTCAAACGGCAGGACGTGTGACTTGACCTGGAAAACTAATTAACGTGTTTAGACTCAAATACTGCAAACTTTTCTAAGAACAAAGGATATTTGAAATTTACCTATAGTGGTCTTTGCATTGACAGTGAGAAAAGACATGTGCGTGCATGTGTGTGTATGTGTGAGTGTGTGTATGGGTGTATGTATGAGTTTGTGTGTGAGAGTGTGTTAATGTGTGTGTATGTATGAGTTTATGTGTGTATGTGTGTGTGAGTGGGCAGGTATGTGTGAGTGTGAGTGAGAATGTGTGTATGTGTGAGTGTGTGTGAGAATGCGTTTGGACGGCTTTCAGAAACAAAAGGCTGCTTGAACCGCTTTCAGAAACCAAAGGCCGCTTGAACCGCTATCGGACAACCAAATGCCGCTTGGACTACTTTCGAACAACCAAAGGCCGCTTAGACCTCTTTTGGACAAACAAAGGCCGCTAGGACCACTGTTGGATAACCAAAGGCCGCTGGGGCCTCTTTTAGACAACCAAAGGCCGCTTGGACCGCTTTCGAACAACCAAAGGCCGCTTTGACCACTTTTGGACAGACAAACAAAGGCCGCTTTTGGAAATCAGTGTGTGATTGTATATGAGTTTGTGTGTAAATGTGTAAATGTGTGTGCGTGACTCTGTGAATGTGTTGGTGTCTGTGTGTCTGTGTAAGTATGTGTATGTCTGTGAATGTGGGTGTGTATGTGAGTGTGTGTGTATGCGTGTATGTATGGGCGAGTGTGTGAGTGTGAGTGTGTGTATGTGTGCGTACGCATTAGTTTGTGTGTGAGTGTGTTTGTGAATGTGTATATATGTGTGTATGCGTGTATGTCCGTATGTGACATTAATGTTAAAGTATGTAAAAACAAAACAACACGAATTTTTATTGATCAAAATTCAACAAGACATGAGATCTCTCCTTCAGCAATTCTTCTTTGGCATTTTGGCCATCTGTTCTTTATTACCTGCAAAAATTGAATTCATGATTCCCATTTCCATTTCCTTACCGTAAGTGTAAGTCACCTTATTTCCGCAAACACCACAGTTTTCCGATTTTGTTCCTTTTGGAACCTGCTGGTAATGTTTACAAGGGGAGACCTGCACAAATCTGAAAATTTTATTTGTCACTTTTTGCTATATAACTTACTCAAATCCCATTTTGGCGAAACCGAGAATTGTATAATAAAAACAGGTGGGGCACCTCACACGAACTTTGTCCTCAGTCAGATTTGAGGAAACAACCATTTCTATTTCACAATTGCAACATTTAACTTCTGAAAAAAGTTATTTTGTTTAATTTTTTTTATAAAGTAATGTAAAAAATAAACGAATTTATCCATCAATTCAACAATCCAAAAGTGGCTTACCGTATTCTTCTGGGAACAAGATCCAAGGACCGTAGATATCCATTGTTTTTTCCACTTCATCAAAACTGAACGTGTTTCCTTAAAAAATAATCAGAATTAAATTCGATGAACATTTACCATCTGTCGTTATAAATTTGCCATCAAGAATTGAAATTCGTTTTTTCATCCAAGGAAAACGTCGAACGAGTGAAACATGGAGATCTTCCATTTCTTGCAGCTTTATCTTCTTTTCTCGTTTCTTTTCCAATTGTTTCGTGTCAACACCGTTAATTTCCGAAGGACGATCACATATTTTCACAGTTTCTGTCTTTTCCTCATGTTTCTCCTTTCCCTCGTCTTTCTCCAATTCTTTTTCAGCTTTTTTGGTGAAAGTTAGAATTTTCGAAAGATTTCCACAGTTCTCATCAGTTATGATTCCAATTTCATCTTGCATTTTAATAAGCAAGTCAACTATAAAATCCCAAATGAAAGTAAATTGGTAGATTTCTCACTTTTACTTGAACATTCCTTAACGATCTTAAACAGGCGTTGAATTTCGGCTTCCAGATTTTTATAATTGTGTTCCCCTATAAGCATAAATAAGATTTTTTAAACAAACTTTTTGATGTAATTTTTTGAAAGACATAAAAAATGGTCTAAACCAAAAATAGCTGAAAACTTACTTTCAATGGATATATCCGCTTTCTGGAGGCCTTGATCCGACTGCCTAGCTTTATTGTCATCAGTTTCTGAAAGATTCAAGTGGAAAGGAAATAAAATAAATGCACCTTTCTTTCCCATGTCATTGGCGTTAGACGATTCCTTGTTCTTAAACAGCACGGCTTCTACAGATGCCTCATCTTGAACTGTCTTGGAAGAAAAACTGGATCTTTCGGATTCAGATCCAATCGTTGTTGCCCATTCAAGGCACTTATGACTTGGCAGGTTCCTTAACTGTGAGAGCTCTTCTTCGCGTTCTTTCAGTTTGTTCCAGAGCTCAACGTTGGTAGCTGAAAGAGGTTTGTTTCATCTCTCTGTCTCTCTTTCTCTCTCTCTCTCTCTCTCTCTCTCTGTCTCTCTCTCTCTCTCTCTCTCTCTCCCTCAAACTCACAATTCGAATTATCGAGCGCACTGGCCAGTTTCGCATTAGCATTCCATGCAAGCTTCAGTTGTTCCTTTGTTTCTTTCAAATCTCCTTCGAGCTGCCGAATTTTCATCTCAGGATGCACTAAAAAAATTTCCAATATTCTCTTATAAATTAAATTAAACTTACTTTCGTGCAGTAGACAACAGGAAATTGATGAGAACTAAAGAAAAGTTCGTTTACCTATAAAAAACCAATTTGGAAAAACAATGCAAGTCATGCATTCAAAATAAAGTAAAAATCGGACATTTGGCAAACGCGATTGAATGCGACAGAATGAGAAAAAGCGACATCGTTTTTTTCGCTTTTGTAATCAAATTATAATCGATAAAAAATCGTCAGAGCTATTTTTAACTGTTGATAGTAAATTTGTGAAAGATCTACGCATTAAAACTTCTCGAACAAAACCACTTTAAATGAAAAACAAATTGTTTTTTTTTTAAATTTAAATTGGTATTTACAAGGTTCTGCTTAGCAAACACGATGTGAACGAATGAAAAAGAAAGCGATCAGCCGCATAGAATTTTCGCTTTTTAGGTGGCTTTTATGCCTATATAATCGATACTCGTTGTTTGTGTCAAAGTATACGACCCCGCCGGATTTTGAAAAGGTTGTATTCCCAAAATCAAATTCAAAAATGTTCAATAAATGAATTTTCCGTTGAACAAAAAATGAGAACAGTCTGATGCGCATCAATGTTTTATTGTCATGTAAATGTTTGCAATTAGAGCAGTTTTAACAAACAATTACAATTCTTGGATGGCCTACCGTAACCCTGTTAAAATCGGTAGCGATCAAAAATTTAGTTTCGACAAACTTTAGTCAATTCCAAGAATTCTGTCTTACCCAATACATATAGCCTGTCATGCTGTTTACGAGCTGAACCGACTTGTGTAATTAAAGGCACAACTTAATAAACATCTTAAATATGTATTTTTTGCAGTTTTGGAGAGAAATTGGACATAAAACTACGTAAAAAGTCACTAACTACGTAAATCGGTGAAAACGCCTAGTCAAAAGGATGCAAAAAGGGAAATAACAAAAGCGATACGTAATTTATACAGATCGGAAAACTTGGCATTCTGGGCGATCGCTTTTCTGACCTAAATTACAAAATAATCGATAAGTGACGTCGCTGATTGTGTCCAAGCTGAACTTGTTCTAATTGACCTAGATAATAAATATATGTTTTTTTTTCGAAAACCTTTTTCATAATGACAAACAATGTTCAAAACTGAAAATGAATTTTCAAATTTTAAAAAAATAGTACCCAAAAAAGGCATTTTAAATTTTGCCTGGAATCTCTTTATCACGCCAATCTGGGTATCTTTTTCCAAACGCCTTTGAAATAAACTTCGTTTACATTTTTGATACTGAAACGTAGAAGTGAGAAACCCTTATTTTCGAAATTTGTTTTCGAAAGACAAGTTTTTCTTCTAATCAGCAAAACTAATAGTAAGCAAAACAACATGATAAGGTGATTTTCGCCAAGTTCGCAAACTTAGTTGGTCAAGTTGGCCCCAAAATGAAGGTCGTTTCCTATTTCTTCTTGTTCGCCTTCTGCATTCTACTGATGACTATGGTTTCCAGCACCCAAGGTAAGATTTATTTACAATACTTCAAAATTACAAAATAGTTGCTGCGGATGAAACAGAAGGAATTGACATTTACAAGAAGTTCACATCAAGGAAGTATCGAGGAAAGAAGTTTGTGAGGCGTGTTTTGGTGTGGAGGAGGAAGGGAGAAGAAGATGACGATGACTGAATCCATACCCTTTTTCTGTCGCTCTCTTTTTCTGTTTCTCTCTCTCTCTCTCTTTCTCTCTCTCTCTCTCTCCTCTCTCTTTCTCTTTCTCTCTCCCTCTTTCTTTCCCTTTCTATTCTACAATTTTGGCAAGTAAACTGTTTAATTCCCATTATTCCCATGATTTGAAGCAATCGTCTTAACTTTCGTCGAAACTTGATTTTTCCACCGAAGAGTACGATAGCATGGTTGTAACGCAACTAGGATTCCACCTCCCACTGCTCCCTGAACTGACATCATTGAAATACAGAAGGCTCCATATGCTAAAATTTTTCGATAAATTGAAAATCGAAATTTTTTTTAAAATACCTGTCAAACCAAAAAGTTGTTTTACAAAAATCCAAAGAGTAGCGACCATTGGAAACAAGAGCAATACCAAAGGGGCAAAAACTTGTAAACAAAGGACAAAAAGGAAGCGTTTTTGAAGTTTTCGAGTTTGTTGTGACATTCCGGGTTTGCGAAGAATAGCCATGGTGCGGCTTACGAAGAAGACGAATAGAAAAGTTATAATGAAAATAGAAAAAGCAAAAGGTATTGTGACTTTTAGGAGTTGGGAAATTCTGTAAATGACGACAGGAGCCACATCTAGAACTTCTTCTGCGGAAATGCATTGGTAGTCCTGAAATAAAGAGGTTAAACGCGAGAAAGAGAGAGAGAAAGAGAAAAACCTACCTTTTCCATTTCCATCAAAACGTTCTTCGTGTCTTCTCCCATGAGCCAAAAGGCAAAAACTGGCACACATGATGAAATATAGACAAAACTCAGTCCAACTTTGTGCTTAAGTGGAAAAGTGTTCTTTCCTTGTGATATGAGATAACGGAAATGAAACAGATGAAGTGAGGTTGTAAAGGAAAACAACATTAGGAAAATGTAGAAGAGTGAGACATAGTGAACTGGTAAGAACTTTCCAAGAACACCGACTGAGAATATGATTGGCAGAGGGTACATTGTGTAAGGTGTGAAGAGTACGCTTATCTGAAACATGAAAGTGAACTTGTGTGTGTGTGTGTGTGTGTGTGTGTGTGTGTGTGTGTGAGAGAGAGAGAGAGTGTGTGTGTGCGTGTTTGTCTTACATAGAAATCCAGAAATGTCGCCACAATTTGATGATACAGAAGATACCACCTATATCTCCGCATAACCCTTGGAGACCGAAATGCAATACATGATAAAACGTAAATATTAATGGACAGAGTAATCCCAGTAATCACAGTCTCACTTGTTTTGAACCTATTGTAGTTAAAGTCAAAAGATGGACACTCAATCATCTTCTGAAATGAAAATTTGCGAAAAACATGTTTTAATGTTGTTTTTTAGATGTTTTGAGTCAAACAAATTAGGACAGGCACATTTTGTGTTTACATACAAAAGAAGAATGGCCTGTTTTCGCCGTCAAAATGTTTCACGGCATTATACACTGTATTTGTCATAGTATTGCCCAAGGAATTGTGGGTCCAATTGTGAATAAATAACACATTAGTTTGGATAAACAATGTGAGTAAGAGAACAAGGAGGAAACGAACAGGAAATGACGGCTTAGAGTTAGAAAACAAAAAGTGGGTATTTGGCATTAAAAATACAGTTTGTAGTTTCATCTTTCTGAAATGTCAACTTTTAGAAAATCGAGGCCAGGTGAGGCGCGCGTTTTTGAGAACGGCGGTCCTTCAGTAAGGCTGGATTTCCATTACGGAACACTAAAGGGACCTTTTTTGGCTTACATTTGCCTATGGTGATCATTACTTTGCGGCGGGACTACTCCTGCCGCGGCCGCCGATCTCACACGGGTGTGAAACTCGCGGCGCTACCATGTCAGACAACCAGAGTTTTCTGCGTCTTTTCAGGCGGGAACATTGACAATTCGAACTTGATGACCAAAGAGTCGGTAAACTGATGAATGCGTAAACTCCTTTCACGTAGTTCGTTCGAAAAAAAGTTATCAACGGGTTCCTTTTGTTTGGAAAGGTCCAAAAATTGCATTTCAGATGCAGATTTTTCCTAAACGATCCATTCAGATCCTAATCGGTTATATATTTTCAAAAGTATATTTTCATGTTTTTTTACTTTAAGATAAAGTCAAAAAATGATTTAAAATCTTTATTTCATCGATTTTTTAAAAAAAAAGTTCACAATTTCTATGAAATAACAAGACTACCACTGATGAACCTGCTTTTCCTTCGGCAAACGGATGTGGTGATCGGTGACCTCTGCAAAACAAAATTAATGGTTTTCTACTTTTTATCTTCTCTCTTTCTATCTCTCTCTCTCTATCTCTCTCTCTCTATCTCTCTCTCTCTCTCTCTCTCAAACTAACCAATATACTTTCCATGCGTTTCGCAGACCTCACACCAATCCAAATGCTCGTTTACGGGGATCTGCTGGTAGTGCTCACATCTTTGGAAAGCAACCCATCTGAAAGTATTCCTTGTTTAAAATTTGAAAATTGAAAATTACCGATGGCAAACTTCAGGATTCTCGAGGACAGTAGGGCACTGACAGCTGGGGCAAATGACACTGTTTCCATCCTGGCGAAGAAAATTGAGAGAAATCAGTTTCCGGCAGTTATTGTGGCACTGGACTTCTGGGAAAAAAACCATTTTCTATGTTTTTTTTCATCTGTAACGCTTTGCATGCACTGCGTTTACGCCCACTCACCATATCTATCAGGGAAAGTAAGCCACGGCCTGCTTTGAACAATGTGCTCAAAATCCTTTACATCGTATAAATTTCCTAAACATTTAATATAAATATCAGGAAAAATAAAATCACAAACCGTTGTCGACTTGAATCTGTCCTTCAACTACCCAAATCATCTCCTTGGCCCAGGGAATTGCGTGGAAATCTAAAATTTTGTAAATAAAAATTAATGTAATTTCAATTTCTTACCAAGAAGTTGGTTTAAATCGTTCTTTAGTTCCAGTTCCTTCCTTTCCTCATCGTCGACTTCCAAAGTTTTACCGATTTTTCCAATTTCCGTCATCAAAAAGTTCAAATTGATTCCGGCTTTTTCAGATGATCGTTTCGTTTCTGAAAATCACATTTAAACCTGGATTTTGTAAATTTTAAAAAATTTAAGAAGTGAAACTTACGCTTTCCTTTAGATTCAATTTGATCCATTGACTTGGACATATTGAGCAAAAGGGAAAGTATTTCACCATTCGAAGAGATTTCTGAAAATCCAGTTATTTTTAAATAACTTTTCTATTATTTTGGATATATTGTTTACTAAATTTTAAAAAAAAACTTACTTTTCAGATGATAGTTTTCCTCAGTGAGAATCAAGTTTTGATCATGAGCCTGCTCCAGTTGATCCTTGGTCTTCTGAAGCTCTGTCTTTGTTTTAGCAAGCTCCTGCTTGCAGTTAACCAGTTCTTGGAGAAGGGAGTTCATTTCTGAAAAATAAATTGTAAAACAATGTTTTAAAGTTCAGAATGATTTAAATAAATAAAAGCTATTGAAAAATGAATATTCTGGTGAACAGCCAATCAGACCTTTGGTGTAAAAAAGCAGATAGAGCTTATGCGTTCAGCGCTTTTTTTAAATTGAAGCAGAAGTCAGAGGCAGATGCCCCAAACCAGCAATTATCGATTTTCTAAAAGGTCAAATTAAAAAGAAGTCTATTAAAATTAATAACTCTTTTTACAAAAGTATTTCACTCAGGAGAATTTCTGCACAAAGCCTTGAATTTTCAAGTTTCACTTTTTTAAAGGTTTTAGGTTACCAATTAGGTTAATCACAAATATATTTACATATTGTAGTAATAAAAGAATGATATTTCTATGGAATAAAACTTAGACCGACAAAGTTGGACTTTTATTGTTCACAATGGCGCAGTGGAGTTTCAAATGGACCGTCAATACAAAAACTTTGAAAATTCGACCCAGGCCCGCAAATTGTTTTGCTTCTTATAAAGTTAAAAGTTTCATGTTTAGTAAAAACAACTGATTTTTTCTAATGTTCGGGTTTGTTTGGTTTAATTCCTAAAAAATCTTGGTCCTAGCTAACCGGCTTACCAGACAAACATCGAGGGTTCGGATCCACCCCACCAAACTTTTTCCCATAGGAAAAAGATTTGATATGTGACAATAGCGTTTTTACATCACTTTTCAAGTAATAAGAAAGAAAATAAGAATGTTTGTCTCAGGGTGGAACCGAACTCGCATTGTTTGTCTGACTAGGGAGAGTTACCAAGGGTCCCGTGGAGATTGCGGGGGAGACCCATACCGGTCGATCAAGCATCCGATAGGTATTCGATCTGTGAAATTTAAAAGTGCCGAAGAGCTTTCACTTTCGAGAACGACGCGATTTTCTGCACGATTTTCGTCTCTTTCGACGCGCCCCGAGTGATAAGCCGGCGACGCGCTAAAGAAAAGCGTGGCCAGTTGGCTCAGCCGGTTAGCTCCTAGATTGATAAGCGTGAGGTCAGAGGTTCGTATCCCATGCATTATTTTCATTTTGCATTTTGCATCTTTTTTCGAAAAAATTTTTTCGAATTATTTTTTTTACTTGAATGATTTTTACTGTGCTTGAAACGTCCATCGTTTACTATTGTTTGGATTTTAAAAAATTCCATTAACTTGTTCAATCTTTTTTTAAATTAAATTAATTCGAAAAAAAAAATTTCGAAAAAAGACTTGCAAATTTTCACTTCTTGAACAAAATGCAAAAAGAAAATACTGCATGGGATACGAACCTCTGACCTCACGCTTATCAATCTAGGAGCTAACCGGCTGAGCCAACTAGCCACGCTTTTCTTTAGCGCGTCGCTGGCTTATCACTCGGGGCGCGTCGAAAGAGACGAAAATCGTGCAGAAAATCGCGTCGTTCTCGAAAGTGAAAGCTCTTCGACACTTTTAAATTTCACAGATCGAATACCTATCGGATGCTTGATCGACCGGTATGGGTCTCCCCCGCAATCTCCACGGGACCCTTGGTAACTCTCCCTAGTGAGAAGAGAAGTCTATGAAGGCCCATTATTTTGAAACCTCTGTTTTGGCTCAACTCAATCAGAACAACTAAACTTCATTGAAAAACTTCAATACACCAATTCTTATAACAAACAAAAGAAATACTCGCACATGGTGGTCTCTTTCACAAATTCCGGGTTTTATAGACGGAAGCCAGCTGGCATGTTCAGATTCTGCTCCTTCTCCACAGGCACACGGACGTGGGCGTCATAACCGACTGAAAACAAAAAATAGGCATTCTTCGTTTTTCTGTCTCTCTCACCCTTTTTCTCACTCTCTTTCTCTCTCTCTCTCTCTCTCTCTCTCTCTCTCTCTTACCGCCGTGATATCCTTCTAGGCCACACAATCCACAGAAGCCGGTCTCGTTCTGCGTGTTGACAAGGCAGAAGTGGTCGCATCGACCGAAAAACGCCCAGCTGCAACAGAAAAGGGCTTTGAAATTTTGAAATATATATACCTCAGACCGGGCTCTGCTTGTTCCACGATGGTGGCGCAGCTGCAGCTTGGGCAGTCCACGCTCACCTGGTCTTGGCGAAGTGCCGACATGGGGATCAGGATTCCACAGTACGGATTGTGGCAGGCCACCTCTGAAAACGGATCATCGTTTTCTCTCTCTCTCTCTCTATCTCTTTTTCTCTCGCTTTACGTAACTTACCGTACAAAGCCGGACAGGCAATCCACGGCCTCCTTCCCACTTCACTCTCGTAGCCCGTTTCCAGAGATCGTCTCATCTTCAGCTTCAGAAGTGAGATTCTGGGAGGCCAATTCCATTCCGGCGAGTTTCGCCTTGATGTCCTCAACATTTACAGAGATGGAGAGCAAAGCTTCCTCAGAAGTATCCTTAGCCTCTAAACTTGTGAATGATCATGAATTAAGACAATGTTACTTTTGCTGTTGATCTCGAGGTTGTCCACTTTTTTGTCCAAGCGAGTCAGAATGGCCAAAATGTCACCAGAGGCTCCGAGTTGCTCTAAAAGTCACGACTTTTTTTTCTTTAAAAAATAGAAACTTAAAAAAACTCACCCTTCAATGTGTGGTTCTCTTGAGTCAGTAGAAGATTTTGAGTGTAGGCCTCTTCCAGAAGAGCCTTGGTTCTATCCAGCTCAGACTTGCTGGCCTCCAGAGCGACATTCTTCTTTTCGATGACGTTTAGAAGGCCTTTGATGACTTCAGCATCCAAAGACATTTCTGAAACTTTCTGTAAGTAATTATAATGGAATGTGAAACTTCGAAACGTTCCAAGAAAACTGTAGATTAGAATATATCAACCGACAAAAAAGGGAGGTTTAATTGAAACTTATGTTGTGGGCTCGCTCAAACTAAACGTAACAGTGTGATTCCGTTTTTCGTGCGTTTTTGATGTCTTTGTTGCGTATGTTGCGTGGCAAGTTGCGTTTTCGGGCCTGCGGATTGGGGGAATGGGGCG
Organism: Oscheius sp. G VE-2021; assembly: GCA_022343465.1. NCBI lineage: Eukaryota > Metazoa > Nematoda > Chromadorea > Rhabditida > Rhabditidae > Oscheius > Oscheius sp. G VE-2021. The sequence goes on from JAJQXH010000011.1 coordinate 1,051,162, forward strand.
GCCGTCAGTCGTCGCGGCGGCGCTATGGGCAGAACAGTCCCCCTTTTCACTTATTGGGCGCAAATGGCATTAAAGGAGAAGGACCTCGTAAAATTGATTTTTCAAAGTCTCTTAACAATTATTCTATTGAATAGATATCGTTTCCACGATTCTGAAACATACCCCTTTTAGATGATTTGGACTGCAAAAGGGGCGCGTTAACACGGCCGTTTTACGCGTTTGCCGCACGTGAACACGGCTAGAGTGGACAAGAGAGTGTGGGAAATGGGGGACGCAGAGTTGGCGGCAATTCAAATGACAATTTCTCCAAAATTTCAAACGCTTCTAAATCGGTTCATTTTTTACCCAAAATAGGTAGTAGAGGCATTTTTCGGATTCCTGGGAATGAGATCTAGTTTTTTCTAACAAAATTAGAAAAATTATTTTTACGCGGTCCTTCCCCTTTAAATAACATTTAACTGGAACGAAAATAAATGGATGGAAAAATCATGTAAGGATTATCTAACACTACAGCGATTGACCTGCGCATTCCGTCTTTGTTCTCGTGCCAGCCGTTTTCGTGACTCAGCGCGCACAGGCGCCCTTTGGCCTCTACCTCGCCTTAACTCGTTTTATGCGGTTGAAACATGAAAACTAACGCTGACTTCAACTGCGAAACGCCAAAGCGCGATTTAAAAATTGACGGAAGTCATTGAGACCTGGTACACGCCGCCGAAGCTTTCGATTCATTGTGAATTCAGATCAGGTATTCATTGTATTGTTGATTTTTATCGGGCGATTCTGATCTGGCGGCTTTTTAAAGACAAATGAAAGTACATGGTTCCGCAGGCCGTGTTCGCTTTTTAGCAGAAGAAAGAAAGTTTTAAAAAAGACGGGCAGAAAAATACGTGCCAAAATAAGATTCTGATTTCCTACTCCTAACGATCATCTAAAAACAAGAAGGGCATTTTAGAAACAAGCCACATGAATTATCTAATAGAGTAAAAAAGAGAACATCCACTTGAATTTGGATCATAAATGTCGGGAGATTAAGCAAGTGGTGCGTTTTCGGGCCGTCTTCTGACCACGACTGTGGGCGTTTAGCGGGCTTTTTTCTGACTCAGCAGGGCATGGGCGCCCCATCGCATACTCTCGCCTTATTGGGTTCAAGTGAAACATTAACTACTAAATTTTAAAAATGGGTGTTTTGTGGACTTGTATAGCGAATCTAAAAGTGACTTCAACGATTCAAGGGCCACACCGCTGTAGTTTTCTTTCAGTCAGAAGACTTGGACATTAGGTTACAATTCATTTCCAAACAAGTTAACGTTACGGTTATTTTGGAGTATTTCATTCCCAAGTGTTCCTAACAACTACTGCTACTGTTGTGTTTTCGGGCCGTCTGCTGGCCTCGGCTGCGGCAAAGGGCCATCGGTTCGGGCGCGAAGTGCAATCGACACAGGTGCCGACGCCACTGTTTTACGCATGCTAATGAAGAGAGGGAGAGATAGAGAAAAGGAGAGTAGGGAGTAGAGAGAGAGAGAGTAGAGCAGTGAGAGAGTAAGAGAGAGAGAGAAAGAAATAGAAAAGAGAGAGAGACAGAAATAGAAAGATGGAGAAAGTGTGTGTGTGTGTGTGTGTGTGTGTGTGTGTGTGTGTGTGTGTGTGTGTGTACGTGCGTGTGTGTGAGACAGAAACAAATTTTCTTTTAGTTAACAACTGAATTATGAAAGTTGCGGCGCCTGTCTGCCGCCTATGTTATTGTCTCGTGGTTTGGCGGCCCTTCTGCTGACTCAGCCCCGTTTAGGTGCCCTGCACCTCTGTCAGTTCACCAGGCAAAAGGGTTGACAACAATACTTCTACCAATTAACGATAATCAAATTACTTAGAAAATTTAAAGATGTTATTGAAAAATAAACTTTAAGAATGGACTCTTTGTCTCATCGGCGAGACAAAGTTTTTACGACCCCCCCCCCCTATTATCAACAAGTCAAAACAAATTGATAGTGTGCACAGTCCTTTTCTGTTTTGTCTGATTTTAACTTGCTTAGTTTAAAAACTCATAAAAAGTCAATTTATTTCAGTTAATTAAAATGGTTTACTTTTGAAAATTTACTATTTACGTCGACTAGCCAATGAAAAATAGCAGAATCTCCGAAAAACCGGGGTGTGAAAAGCGAAGCCGCCCAAAAATGGACCAAAAGCGGAGTATTTGAAATCGTAGCTTTCCCGCGTTGGCACCTGGGCGCGGTTACCGCTAATCTCAGCCGTTTTATCTCAGCCGCGCTAATACCCTCAGCAGTTTTTACCGCCTTTGTGCGGCAACTCGTAAAACCAGGTCAATCAATCAAAACATTTGTGTGGCTGACAACACCTACAAGAAAAACACAGTTTATTGCTTGAGGGAACATTGTAGTAGGCTTAAAAGTGAACATAGGGAGGGTGAAATGAGAAAGGAGATGGAAATCGAGAACGTTTCTACTTCGTAATCTGTATGATGTTCTCCTTAGGCTGTTTCCTTCTAGAAGAGACTTTCTCGACGGCCAGGTTCTTTACATCTTCAGTGAGGATCCCAATTTTTTCATCGGCTGTCTCGCGTGCATCTGAAACTAAAGATAAATTGAGATAAGAAAAGAAATAGATAAAAAATGACGCATTCTCCACTCATTCCGAGGTCAGTGGTAAAATAAAGGGAGAACTCGTTGATCAAAGTGACTAGATTTCAGGAAACTCACCCTCTTTATATCTGCTGGAGTCCTCGATCGGCTTATTGTTAGTAAGGGGGGTCCCAGGCCTTTCGTGTTTCTCATCATTATCTTTATCGGAATCGTCTTCCTCTTCCCTTTCCTCTTCCTTAATTCTGTCGACAATGAATTTGAAGTATTCTGAAATTGTCATTTGATTCCAGTCCGAAGCAATTCTGTTATCCACAACAAATTAATTGTACAGTCTGGTACTTTGAAGAGAAACGATACTTTTGAAGAAACTCACGATTCAAATCACCGATATTCTCAGCAACCAGGCTCATGTCGGCGGCCAGTCCCTGGGCGAGGTGGTTGTTCACTAAAATTGGTTTGTATTGGTATGTGTGTGTGTGTGTGTGTGTGTGTGTGTGTGCTGAAAGCTTCTGAAAGCTTTAAAATGCTGAAAGCGCTTAAAAACTCAGATAATTTTTCGGTTTTTGTCGGTTTTTGAACCAAAACAGGCCTAAACCGCAAAACTCATAGAAATAACATATTTCATTTGATTACCCTTACATTTTCGCACATTTTATCAATTGACACCAAAAAAGTTAGGGCACACCTTGTACCCAAATTAGCGAATGAAGTGCCCGCGCCCACCACCTGGGGATCCTTAAAGCTGCGGATATCCCTCATTATTGGGGTTCCTAGCGGCGCCAATAAAAGAAAACAATCTATTAGTGTACATTGATTATATTTTAATAGAATACGTTTCTAGTTTTTACTTCGTTGCCTTTTTATGTCACTAATTGGCAAAAACTTCAAAAATTCATAGAAAAAATGACGCTTGAAGGTTAGTGCCTCAATTTTTGTCACGAAACTTTATCAATAGATGCAGAAGGAAATTTAGCGTACAGTCTATCGTTTCCGATTAAGATTTGGTCCGCGCACTACTGAGAACTGGCGTTTTTGCCTTAAACTTAAAGTGTGCGTGTGAGTGTGTGAGTTTGCGAGTTTGTGTGCTTTGCAAAACTATCCACGTGTCCCCTCACCTTCGAGTCGTTCGATTTTCTTGGTGATGTTTTCGAGAGCACTGGCCATCGGGGTCTCTGGAAAAGAAAAAAAGAAAAACAATCAGAGTTTTTTTGGAGCCGAAAAAACTCACTTTTCATTTTCTGCATTTCTTCCGTCAAAACCAGATTTTGACATTCGGAAAACTCCAGCATAGCCTTGGTCTTCTCTAATTCTTTTTCCTTTCCCTCCAGCTCTGCATTTCTCTTCTCCAACTCCGAAACCTTCTTCTCCAGATGAACAATCATGTTCAGAAGGCCCTGGATCACTTCAAGGTCCGAGATTTTTCCTGAAAATGTTAATTTTACATGGTCAAAAGGGTCAAAAGCAAAATCATAATACGATAAACATATTGCAGTATGCTAATGAAACAAGATCTCTGACGATTTCGGTTTAATGTTGCTAAATATTTAAATGTAGAAGAGGAAATAAAAATTACAATGTGAATGGATGTAGATAGACGAGAGAGAGAGAGAGAGAGAGAGAAGATCCATGAAACGGCAAAAAGGCTAATGTCGGAAAGGGGCAAAAGAAGACACAAGACAGCTCAGGTCGCAAGAGTGCACTGTCTGGCGCTGGGCGATGAGATTTTGTTTATAGGAATACGACCGGGCGGACGATCCAACGCAACAACACAAAGGGACTTGCCAGCTGCGGTTGTAAAAAATACCATCGCAAGGCAGCTGGCGCAATGATGTTTCACAGATGAGCTTTCTCAAAAGTACTCAAAAGTAAACTAATTGCAGATAGAAAATGGAAGAGAGCATTTGAATTCTGAAATCTCCGCAATGAATACATCCGCAACCTTCACTTGCAGAGAGAATAGAGAGAGAGAGAAGAAGAAGAAGAAGACAGTGGGAAAAGGCGATAACAACTTTTACCGATCAATAGTGTATTTTGCTGATCTGCGCCACCCTTCTTTTTTTGTGCCCTCGCGATCTCGCGTATGCCGTGGGCCGTGAATAAGCGTTCGCACTTTCACTCTACTTTCACTCTGCAAATGGACGCGCAGAAAATCGAGAGGGCGCGGGGGAATGTAACATTGCGGTTCTCTGCAGAGAACTTATCCCGCGCGCAACATCGGAATATCACCGGGTGCCCCGCTGGCTTCCAATGTGGCCGAGTGGTCTAGTGGTATGATTCTCGCTTAGGGTGCGAGAGGTCCCGGGATCGATCCCCGGCTCGGCCCAACTTTTTATTTTTACTTTTTTTCACTTTTGAAGAGAGAAAAGAAATTGTTTCACCTCATCAAAAGAACCAAAACGACCCAAACATCGAAGGAAATATCGAGTGTCAATAGCTTTACGATTAAGATAACAAAATGTATAAATGTGGGCAGGGAAAACACAGATACCCGACGATGTTTCGTTTCTTCATTCTTTGTTTGTTGATTTCGGCCGTTCTGCCAAAGGTGAGTTACTGAAAAAGAGGCAAAATAAAAGGATAAATAAGAGAATGTAGGAGAGAGAAACTAAGAAAGGTGTTTTTGTTTTGATTAAAAAGGTCTTCAGGTTGTCCTCCAGGAGGAACCTCAGTTTCGCTCCGAACATTACGTTGTGGTAGATTCTAATCGACATAAAAGTAGTTCTTTCTGCTTCCAATTTTATCGACTTTGCAGGGTCCCTGGATCTACAACTTGACATCGATATTGACACCTATGTACACGCTGCTTTGGGTACCGACGTTGGCCTCGGAGTGGATGTTGAAGTATAGATACAAAAAAATCATCGGCAAAATAAACCTAACTTCTGATGAGTTTGGAGAAGAAGAAGGTCTTATTTCTGCGAGCAAAAAAGTTCTGCATTCGGGGGAATCGAACCCCCGTGGAATGCTTGGAAGACATCCATGCTAACCATTACACCACGAACGCGCCGCCTGTCTGTCACTTCGCCGGGTAGACTACCGCGCGACGGCGGCGCCGAAAACTTGACCCACGTGGATATCGAAATGTCTCCAAACGTTGCGCTAAGTTTCAACGTGGCCGAGTGGTCTAGTGGTATGATTCTCGCTTAGGGTGCGAGAGGTCCCGGGATCGATCCCCGGCTCGGCCCAACTTTTGCTTACCTGCTTTTACCTCAAAATGCTATCGACTTCTAATTCAAACTAGAAACAATTATTATGTGTGAAAAAGCGAGACTCAAAAAGAGTGGGTGGTTTGTTTCCTAATCGTGCAAAAAGAGAACAATAAAAATGTTAGAACGATATCAACAGAGAACAAAATAATGCTAACTTGACGAACTTTTCGAAACACCAAAACCACCTCTGGCGAAACACGGATTTGAGATAAATGTATACTTTAGGTTAATCAGAAATTCCCTAATGCACAGATCAAGCAAAAAAAAGTAAAAAATGAAGTTTGAATGGCATCCCGCCAGAGGTGGTTTTGGTGTTTCGAAAAGTTCGTCAAGTTAGCATTATTCTCTTTTTATCAGTATTCATAGAATACTTCAAGTTAAGGCTTCCCTCTAACAATGCATTTTCCTCATCGTGCCCTTTATTTCCAGTCAATAAAAGAGAAAAGCGGTGCGAGAATCAAGGGAGGCGCGGCAAAAGTCCTCCCTCGATTTGTTTTGAAGCTGCACTCAGGTGCGGTCGGCCTAACTTTTACATCAGCATTGTTGTGTGAAAAACATACTTTTAAGAATATTATCAAATCATATTGTCCTGCAATCAATTAAGCAAGAAGGTTTAGTAAATACATCTAGCACAACGAATTATCTAAGCTAAAACACACTTTGAAAGCACTTTAGTAAACTTTCCAAAAAGAGCGTCTGACTAATTGCATAAAAATCAAATAGAAAACCACCGGTGGGGATTGAACCCGGGTCGGCAGAATTCGAGTCTAATGCTTACACCATTACACTACCGGTTCAATTGAGTTTCGCCAAAAACGCGGTTTTTCGGCTACTATTCTAAAGTTTTGCAACCGATTGGGCTGGAACTTTGATCTCCACCGATCTGCCAATGGTTCCTACATCTGTGCAAAATTTGGCATTGATACGTCTGTCCGTTGGCTTGTACCGAGGGGATATTCAACTACGGGAGACATTGCCATTTCAGGCAACGAGGAGGAATCAAACCACCGCGGAGCGCTACGCGCTCCGCGCAATGAAAGCTACAATACATTCTTTACATTTCTCACCGTAGAAACATCACAATCTTCAAATACAATCATTGGGAGGAAATACAAGTACATCGAATTGGCGGATTGGCAATCTTTGGCCAAGGGTTATTGCTGGAGGGTCGATATTGGAAGAATGCATCATTTCCAAAAGACAGCTTCCAGAAGTCAACACAATCAATTAAGTGAAAGGAAAATTGGCACAGAGGAAGGATTTGGAAATTTGAACTTTCTTGTTTTTCTTCAAGCACCAGAAGTAGAGATTCAGCCATGAGAATCGATAAAAGAGATCGATTTCAAGAGAAATTAAAGATGTCACAGAAAATACAATTTTGTGAAACGAAAGACTTGGCCTTGAAAAACTACTGGGAACTAGGGGCCTTGGGACCTTGTTCAGGAGAAGAAGTTTGAAGGCGGTCTTCCTTCACCGTAGGCATCCTGGTATCTTCGTCATAGCCGACTGAAAATACAATTTACCACACTTTTTGCTTTAAAAAAAACTAACCGCAGTAACCGCCCACGACACCACAGGTGGGGCAGTCTCCCACACTCATGGAGCCTTCGTTGATCTCGATGTTGGAATAGTGGCGGCACTTATAGAAAAGCACCCATCTTAAGATCAAAAAATTAGAAAAGAGAATTAATATCAAATTACTGGTATTTGTCCTCTTTCTCTCCGAGCAAGGTGATGGCGTTGCAGAGGTCACAAGGGACACTCATCTTGTCTGCTCCCAGAGTCGTCAGGGGAACCTTCATTGAGCAACGATGGCAGTCGACCTCTGAAAAGTTTTGTTTTTCGGTTATTCTCTTTCTATCTCTATCTCTCTCTCTCTCTCTCTCTTTCTTTCTATCTCTATCACTTTCCCCCAATTTGGCAGTGGAAATTACTATGGATCGTTCCAGTCGGGTGGCAGGAATCGGAAGAGGATTTTGGAAGATTCCGCAGTTCAGACGAAATTTTCAGGCCGGTCAGCGGCGCTTTTAATCAAATTTGGAAACCTCAGGCCGCTTTCAATCGATTTTGGAGAATTTAAAGTAAAAACAAAACTGCCATCTGCAATTAAAAACGGCCTAAGGCGGTCATCTGCGCCAAAAAGCGGCCTGAGGCTGCCATCTGCATTAAAAAGCGGCCTGAGGTTTCCATTTGAGTCAAAAAGCGGCCTCCGGCTCTCATCTGCGTCAAAAAGCGGCATGAGGCTGTCGTATGCGCCAAAAAGCGGCCTGAGGTTGTCATCTGTCCAAAAAAGCGGTCTGTGGCTGCCATCTACGTCGATAAGCTTTTTTAAATTAGTTGAAGCCCCTGTGGAAACATTCTATCGATTTAACCGGCTTTGGCAGCCTCAGGCCGCTTTTTATTGATTTTTACCGCTTTGAAAGGATTTTCATTCGGGTTTTACGCTTTCAAACAACTTTGTAGCAATTCCGGGACCCAAATTGGATTTCTTTTGAACGTTTCCTACTTTTTCCACGGCCTCTTCTTCTTCTTCTCTCCAGGGACTCTCTCTCTCTCTCTCTCTCTCTCTCTCTCTCTTTCTCACTAACCATAGTCCTTCGGGAACAAAATCCACGGCGAATACTTGACGGCTGTCTTGAAGTCAGACAAGATCATTCGGATTCGTCCACAGATCACCGTTCCACTTTCCAGCGAAACCCTGTCCAACATCCACGAACGTTCACCTTAAACCACTTGCGCTTATTTTTAGGCGTTTTTTACCGGAGAGAAGTTCTCTGAGCTGCTGATTCGGGGTCCTTTTCTTCTTCTTTTTCAGATCCGCCTTTTGGCCAGAAGGAGATTCCGTCTTCGGTTGATCTTCAACCTCGGGAGTCGAAGGATTGCCGAAGGATTGAGAAGTACTGCTCGCTGGTCGGTTCAGCTTTAGGTGAAGAGTGGTTTTCTTTTCTGAAATGGTCCTATGTGAGTTTTACAAAGCAAGAGAGAGAGAGAGAGAGAAAGAGAGAGAGAGAGAGAGAGAGAGAGAGAGAAATGGTATCCTTTCTTACCTGGGGCAGCTTCTTCCTTCTTCTTTTTCATCTTCTTCATTTTCATTTTCCTGTACTTGTCCTCGTTCTTCTGGGGCCCGTTTTCTTTTTTGGCTTGTGGCTTGGAGCAGGAAGGTTTCTCTGAAATCATACAGGCTTTTGGCTTGTGGCTTGGAGCAGGAAGGTTTCTCTGAAATCATTTATCTTCGTTTTTCAAATAGATTTGCAGAAAGCAAACAACAAGTGATTACAAGAACGAACCTTCTTCGTACTTCTGTGGATCCTCAGGCACCTTGCCACCAGCTTCTTTCCGGATTTTCTGGACAGTGGACTGCATGTTTTCCATGATGCGGAAAATCTTCATGACGCCGGATTGAATCTTCTCCTTGGCGGCCGCGGAAAAGAAGGCTGAAAATGAGTGCTGTGAATTAGTAAAAGAGAGAAATAGTGGCCGATCGTGCGGAGGGGTCGGCGATTGAAAAGGCTGGTATGCTCGCCGATATGCTTTTTTCTTGCGTTGCATAGGCGTACAAGTGACTCATCGGCGCACGTGCACCCTTTTCGGTGCATCTGAGTTTATTGCAGCAAGGGAATAATCGATACAAGCGGTTCAAGAGGCATAGGGTAAGAGGGTAGAGAGAGAGAGAGAGAGAGAGAGAGAGAGAGAGAGAGAGAAAGAGAAAGGGAGAGAGAGAGAGATAAAGACTGATACAGAGACAGAGATAAAGACAGAGAGACAGAGACAGAGAGAAACATACCCTCAACTCCTCCTTTGTCCTTCTCCTTTCTTTCCAATTCTTGCAACTTCTTAGAAAACATCATACAGAAAGTGACTGTTTTATTCCACTGATCTCGAAATGAACCATCTTTAGACCCACTCCCTAAAAAGGTTTCAATTTTATTTACACAATTTTGATAAATCCAATTTTTCAGAAGTTAAATTTTTAACCAAACTCACCGCCTTGTTCCTGGTTCATCGCAACTTGATACTGTTCTGAAAACCAGTCGTTTGATAGTTTGAATCAGAAATAGTTCACCCTTGTCTCTGGCTTTTCCAAGGAGAACCTTCTGTTTGTCTGGGAGCAGAGCTCCTTCAATATCTATCGTCTCTGCCAACTCGTTCATGATCTTGGTGATTTCGGTGATGCTTTCCGGATTGGCCTTCTCCAAAAATTGGTCAAAATCTTTGAGTTCTACAATCATTTGGTTATCTTTGTAGAAATGTAAGTTTACCTTCTTCAAGATCCATGGTGATAAATAGGGGACTGAAGTGAAAACTGAAGTGAAGTGATACCCTGAAATTTTTGAAATTTTTCTTTTGAAATTATTTGAAAAATATGGTGAGAGAAAAAATGCTCAAAACAGACGGCGGAAGCTTTTTTAGCAAAACAATTTAGCAAAACGGAAAATTATTGTTTGTTAAAACATTTTGTGCGGATGCGTCAAAATACCTATTTTGTATTACTGTAACAAAAAAACTGCGAGAAATTCATTTGGAATATTGCAGTGCTGAAGAAATTCTCCATAGGCTTGGAAATTGTCCTTTTTCGCAATTCGGTTTTAGGATATCTGCTGGGGCGCTTTTTGCCGCTCCACTTTGTGGTAAGCACACCAAATTGGCGTTTTGTAGATCAAGGGATCGATCCCCTGCGGTGTCAACCAAGAAAAATGAAGCAAAGAAAGCATAGTGCTCGCTGTAAATGACAATATACGTTGGTTTTCGTCACCAGGAGCAGTTTTTTGGTGTTCGCCTCAAATAAATTTGGTGTCCTCGCGTTCAAGACCACTCAGTTTAATGAACTTAGATGTGGGGGTTCTTTGAGGGGATTCGTTTGGGAATGTTTCGCTGGGGTAACCCGATGAGCTCCAAAGTTTATTTTTTGTTCAAGGTTTATTTTCGATTTTTTGGCTAATTAAAGGATTTTCTGATTGCTATGTTCGAAAAGAGGGCAATTTGCATGTTAGAATGGCATAAAAAAGATTAAAACAATTAAATCAATTCATGCTTAAGAATGAATTGAATATCGTAACTTTCTTAAATCACAATTGAAACATTTCTACGAAATTAAGCTTTTTTCGTTTTGTTGAAAATTGCGTTTTCAAGTAATTTATAATTTGAAGTCACGTCTAAATTTCTATTTAGAGTTTTGGCAAAAACGTTGCTAAAAAGACAAAAAGGAATGCCTGAGGCGGGATTCGAACCAGGATTGCAATATTTGGAATCTCACGCGTGCGCCAATACACCAAAAGGGGCGCTTCGCCGCCACGGCCAAATCTGGATTGTTGTTAATTTTATGTACCGCCAGGCCAACAGTTTCAATGGTCTTTGTTAATTTTATGACGGCAAATTTGACTTCTCCCGCAAAAACAGTTTTTTGGAAAAAAGATGTGAAAAAAATGAAATGAAAATGTTGTATTAGAAAGCTTTGCTGGTATTTTAACGGGGTTTCATGTAAATTTTAAGATTTGAAATTTCAAGAACCATTATTCATTAATAAAATATTTGTAGATTTGGGAAAAAAGAATAAAAAGCAGTAAAGCTGAACAAATTGCGCTAACTGTTCGTTCGGTCAAGGTCATCGCGGCAGGGGAACAATAACAGTCCGTTTTTTTCGGCGCCGAGCAGCTGCCAGCCGTCTGCCCGCTTTCGGCTTTTCGATTCCACCCATGGCTTTTCAACATCCGATAGCGTGTGGTTTTTTAAGGGAAACCCACGATTAAATAAGAAATAATTCTCATAAAAGAATTTTGGCATTTTTCCATTGAATTCCTTGACTTGAATCCAAAAACAATGGTCAATTTTCAGTTTCTGTTCGAAATTTTATATTTCTTTTTGCGTAATCGTATTTCCTTTATGTTTTAGATAATATAGTTTTCAAAATAATCAGGGATCATTTATTTTGCAAGGCATAATGCACCCGCAGAATGTGATTAGTACTGCATTTGAAAGGGCGTGAGGGCGACAATGATGGGCGGTTGGGTGATTGTTGCCTGGCGACCACCGGGCGCTGCTGGGTCGGACTACGAAATGAAAATATTACGATTCCATGAATTACTTCCAGTTGGAAATTTCATATCTTTTGAAATTTGAAATTAAAAAATTGAAAATTTTCTTCTAATTTTTCAGCAGTGGAACAGTAGCATTGAAAATCATTGAAAAACCAAAGATGTTGTTTCTAAATTAGAAACTTCGGAAGAGATTGGAGCCGTTCATTCTCAAAATAAGGTTTTGAAAGCGAAAACAAATCACTTTTCAGAAAAATACAAAACAGAGGAAATGGATGATGGCAAACGCGGCGCGTCGTTTGTTTTCAAACAAGCACCACCTGGTTTGTAATTATTACCCTTGCGGTCAGGAAAAACGTTTTGAGATTGAGTCATAGGGAGAGACAATGTGACAGGGTGAGGGCAGAGACAGTCACGCGGTAGGGCGATCGAAGGGGCACATGATGAGACAGGGGATGAAACAAATAGGGGTATAGGCGGCAGGGATCGCCGAGAGAGAGAGAGAACAACAGAGAGAAAAAGAGTGAGAGAGAAAGAGGGAAAGAAAGAGAAAAGAGAGGGAGTGAGAGAGAGAGAAAGAGAGAGAGAGAGATAAAGAGAGAGAGAGAGAGAGAGAGAGAGAGAAAGATAGAGAGAGACAAAGAGAGACAAAGAGAGGCTACAACAATTTCAAAAATCGGTTTTCTCAGTTATCCCTTTTCACCCAAAAATACAGCTTTTTGAAAGGGAGAGGCCTCCAATGCCGTCTGGGTTGGATCCCCGCAATGATGTATGTGCCTTGGATGCGGGCATATGGGGAAAATCGCCCCGAATTTCCGAAATTCCCCCATTTCTGCAGGCGGAGGACGCCGACGTTGATAACGTAAACAACGGGCAGACCGTCTGTAAAAAGCCGCTGGTCTGCAGATTCATGTGCCTTACGATTTTCTATACATTCTCAAGCAAATTCTGATCTCCAAACCCACAAATATTACCCCACACTGCGCAAATTATTTGAGCAAATTGAGAGGATTTTTTGTCGAAATTGGATAAATGGATGGATTTTTCTTGTCGTTCGACCGATGATCCGGTGGCACACGTCAATTCTCAACAGCTTTGGCAGCAGCTGTAGCATTTTTGAAAAGCCGAACCTAGTAACCTTTGATTTTGATAATTAATAATTTGTGTCCCGCTCTCTCGAGGGGATTCCAAAAAATGAGAATACTCATATGCGTCCATTTGCACGGAAATCTTTAGTAAAAGGCGAAAGATTTTCTCGACTAATTGCAAGAGAACCAGAGGTTGTGCCTGTTACGGCGGGCTCGACTACCCCCAAGCGGCGGCGCCGATATGGTACGGGGGTCAGCTGCAAAGCGCTCCCTGTCTGCGCCCTCTCGCTTGCTATACTATCTCGACTTTTCGAGGTCCGTTTTCAAACATTCTAGAATACGCTTTTGCTAACAATAGTATAAAAAGATGCCCGTTTTCAAGAGAATAACTTTTCTCAATTGGGACAATATGTTAAAACATGATTTGGGCGCCTCAATCGACTGCGTTCTTAAGGAAACGGGCCAATATTTGAGATTTTCCATGTATACCATTCAGTCAATGAAATTTTAGCTAAATTAATGGTTTGAAATGGAGAGATAAGAGGAATAGCGCCGAATGGGAGGAAGAACGGAACGCCGTTTTGAATGGAGCTAGCGCCGTCGCCGATCTGTTTTTCTTGCCGTTCGACCGGCGTGCCGGTGACTCACGGGCGCACGTGCACGATTTTCCTTGTCTAGAACCATCCCGCTATAGCGGTACACAGATTCAAAACGGATATCGATTTGGCCCTTGCAAAGTGACTTTAACTAAAGTTAGCGTGCTTGTAAAGCGGGGAAGATCGGTTAAGTCTTTCTTGAAAACCCTGGAATCCGTGGTTGCTAATCGATCTCTGTCGGCAGGAAGCTCATTTACAACACCGTGAGAGATTAGCGCCAAAGGTAATCTCCCATAGGTGGGACTAATTACCCGATTAGCATTCCACAGCGGGAAAGGAAATGAAAGCCACGGAATGGCAAACTCTCACACTCATACGGCAGTATGTCCAACTGTGGCTCCTAGCATTTGAAAGCAAACGTTGGGCCGAGCTGGGGATCGATCCCGGGACCTCTCGCACCCGAAGCGAGAATCATACCACTAGACTCGGCCACGTTTAGGGCATACGCAACGTTTGGAAACATTTCGATATCCACGAGGGCTAATTTCCAGTTTTCAGCGCGGCGCCCACGCGGTGGTCTACCGGGCGCAGTGATTAGTCTACGCCGCGTTCGTGGTGTAATGGTTAGCATGGATGCCTTCCAAGCATTCGACGGGGGTTCGATTCCCCCCGAACGCAGAACTTTTTTGCTTGTTTGGAAACATCGAGTTTATCACTTTAGACTATTTTGCAGACTTTAATGAATTTTATTTAGCCAACTGCACGTGAGCACTACATCACCAGGTCAAAACCACAATGTGACTCTATTGATCCCCATTACTTCTTGCCTTCTCGACTATATTTGAGGAAATGGGGCAGCTGGGATTTACAAGTGGACGATTGAGAGGATGTAGGGGCATTTGGACTGAATGAAGTTGAACAATGCATTTTTTTTAAAAATTTTAGTGGTCTTCTATGGATCCTCCGGAGCCTCGACACCAGCCTCTTCCATGGTTTTCTGGACTGTGCTCTTCGTGTTTTCCATGATCGTGAAGACCTTCATGACCGAAGACTGCATCTTCTCCTTGGCGGCGGAGGAAACGAAGGCTGGAAATGAGGTTTTCTCTATGAGAACCTAGTGCGGAAAATTAGCAAAAGTATAACATACCCTCGATTCCTCCCTTGCCCTTTGCCATTTTGTCCAGTTCTTGGAACATGGCATTAAAAAAGGGGAATGCAGCCACGGTGCCATTCCACTGCCTGCGAAATTTCTCCAAATCTTTCTTTCCTTGAGCATTCGCCCTAGGACCATCTTCAGACCCACTTCCTGAAAACATTTAATTTTCTATTCAACCATTTTGTAGAATTTTCAGAAATTTCCTGTTTCAAACTCACCGCTTTGTTCCTGTTCCAGTTCCTGATTGACTTCAACTTGGCGTTGCTCTGAAAACAATCGTTTGATAGTTTAAAAAAAAACTTATTCACTTTTATGAATATTCATAGTTTCTGTCAGTTTGTTCATGCTTCTGGTGATTTCTTCTATGTTCTCCGCACTGGCCTTGTCCAAAAATTGGTCAAAATCCTTGAGGCCTAAAATCACATAATTATCTTTGTAGGAATGTAATTTTACATTTTCCGATATCCATGGTGAAAAGTAGGTGAAAGACAAATGAATTGATACCCTGAAATTTGTTTGAAAAGTATCCTCCTTATAACATTTGAGCAACGGTGTGTGTTTCTATCTAGGTTTGTTAGACGCAAAAATGCGCTGCCTGCGCTCTCTCATTTCCCTCTATCTCTCGCATTCTCTCGATGGTTGTCTTGGAATTAGCCTATTTTAGTGGTCGGCCATTTCTTCGCGGTTGGCGCGCAAATGCGGCTGGCGGTGCCGCAGGCACCGTTTCGCGGCCGTAGGCGGCGCACTGAGCGGCCGCAGGCCGCCGGTTTGAAATTTCCTATTCCAGCAAGTTTAGTATCAAACGAAAGCTATTGATGTGGCGATACCACACATGCCAGGAGTGAGGACCGCCGAAGGCGGGCCGTAACTCCTGGTGGTACTAACAAGGGAGGGGAATATTTAAAACGGACAAGGCGGAACAATTTAGCAAAAAGAACAATTTAGCGGAAAATTGTTGTTTGTACCAAACAGTTTGTGCGGAGGCTTCACAACACCAATTTTGTCTTACTGTAACAAAGAAAAACGAGAAATCAAAATAATCAGGAATCCTTTTTTGCAAGGTATAATGCACCCGCAGAATGTGATTAGTATTGCATTTGAAAGGGCGCGAGGGCGACAATGATGGGTGGTTGGGTGATTGTTGCCTGGCGACTACCGGGCGCTGCTGGGTCGGACTACGAAATGAAAATATTACGAGTGAGTGAGTGAGTGAGTGTGAGATAGGAAGAGAAAGAGAGAGCGAACGAACGATGAACGGAAAAAAGTACAGAGAGAATAAGAGAGAGAGAGAGAGAGAGAGAGAGAGAGAACAAGAAGAAATGAACGACGCATTTTGAAAAACAAACTTGTTCTCTCTGGTAAACTTCTGATGATTAAAGGTTATTAAAATTTAGAAAATTCAGTTTCCTCATTTCTGCGTGTTGAACCGACAAAAACGCTTTTTCTTTTAAATAGAGAGGCCTCTAATTTTACCTGGGTTTTATTTGGATTATCGATTCAGGGCCATTCTAAAGTAACTATAACTTCAGTTACCGTGCTTGCAAAATGAAGCGGTCCAGCTCAAACTTGCTTTGAAAAGCCTTGCATCAGTGGTTGTGAATCGATCTCTGTCGGCAGGGAGCTCATTTACAACACCGTGAGAGATTAGCGTCAAAGGTAATCTCCCATAGGTGGGACTAATTACCCGATTAGCATTCCACAGCGGGAAAGGAAATGAAAGCCACGGAATGGCTCTCACACACATACGTCATGTTAAACCTTGGATTACTCCGGAAAGCAAAAGTTGGGCCGAGCCGGGGATCGATCCCGTGACCTCTCGCACCCTAAGCGAGAATCATACCACTAGACCACTCGGCCACGTCTGTGGCGTACGCAACGCTTGAAGACATTTCGATATCCACGTAGGCTAATTTCAAGTTTTCAGCGCCGACGCCGCGTGGAAGTGCCGCAGCGATTAGCTGACTCCGCGTTCGTGGTGTAACGGTTAGCACGGATGCCTTCCAATCATTCGACGAAGGTTCGATTCCCCCCGAATGCAGAACTTTTTTTTGGAAACATCATTGGAAACTTTAGACTAGAGTGAGAGAGAGAAACAAAACATTATTTACTATCCTTTCAAAGATTCAATGATCTTTTCCCATAAAGATTTCCGTTCTTCTCCTTTTTTCGTCAGGCTTTCTAAAATTTCCTTCCATTTATTTCGTTTTTCTTCTTCTTTCTTGGCCGCCTCCTCAATAAATTTTCCAAACATTTCCGAGAATGAAGAAAGTTTTCCTCCAGGAGCGGAGACGATTTTCGTACCTGAGGAACTCTGTTTGTTAAGAAGGGATACATACCGTCGTCTGGAGCTATTTCTGCAGACAAGGAAAGGAAGAAAACTGTAAATAAGAGTAGTAGAAATGACATTGTATGACGACTTCTGGCGCTTGAAAATAGCTCAGTTATAGTGATTTCTGTTTACTCTGTGACGCCATGACCTTGAACTAACATACCAGAAGGAATAGGGAAAACAACTGTATAGCTGAACAACTGCATTTGAGTGAAAAATTTGGGGCCTAGCTGTGGGTCGATCCCCGGACCTACAACATCCTAAGTGAGAACCCAACCACTAGACCACTCCTCCTCCTGAGACCTCGCTGAGACTGAGACTTCGTGGTGTAATGGTTAGCATGGATGCCTTCCAAGCATTCGACGGGGGTTCGATTCCCCCCGAACGCAAAACTGTTTTGCAAACATTTTTATATTTTTCCAATGTATTTCGAACAAACTATGCTGTTACAACAACGGCACTGTTATTGATCCCACTGCTTGGATGAGTCTTGGACATAAGTGGGTTACGGTAAGTCGGGTTCATGAGAATCTGCACCAAGCCTCCTACAGTACCCATAATAGAAATTGCCATAACTGCCATTCTTCCAATAACTGAAAGTACTGCAATTTCAAACTTTCTGAGACTTACACATGAAACCTAATTTCTTTGTAACAATGACGATGACCAAGATTGTTAAGGGACCTAGTAAAATCATGAAGGGAATGACAACTTGGAGAATTAGTTGGATGAGATACTTCTTCTGAAGACGGATCAGGCTAGGTGACTTTGCCTTTCCGAGGCTTCGCAAAGTTTGATGAGCAAGAAGAATGCAAGAAAAAGGAAAAAGGATACTGACACTGATTAACCAAGGAATGATGTAGGTGAAAAATGATTCTGAGAATACCGCAAGGGGAAGATGGTTAAGTTCAAGGGTTATGCAACCGTAGTTCTGAAAATGCGAGTTTCTCTCTCTCTCTCTCTCTCTCTCTCTCTCTCTTTCTCTCTTCCTTTCTCTTTATGTCTCTGCCTCTCCATGTATGTCTCCCTCTCTCTTTGCTCTCACCCTTGACAATTCTTGTAAACCAATATCCGTATTTTGATGAACACAATATACGACTACCACTGGGATCATGAAAAAATAGGTAATTTAAACCCATTCCTATTTTGTGAATAAACGGAAATCGATTGATTCCCTTAGCAGCTAAATATCGATAGTCAAATAGATGCAAAATAGATGCCAATGTTGTCGTTACAATTCCAGTTACTACCATAACCAAGTATTTCGGATTAGTCCATTTAGAAAGTAGGCCTAGTGTTGCGAGAATCATAAACGGAACTAGAAATATGATATCTGCTAGTAAGTTAATCTGAAAAAGAAAAGAATTCATTTTTTATAGATTTCGTACATAAACATCCAGAAGAGCCGCTAGTGTTTGATGAAAGAGGAGGTTCCATCTATAGCGGGACATATGCTTAGTTGATCGAAACGTAATAGCATAGAGGGTGTAGACGTTAACCAGAGGGCAGAACACTTGTAAGAATGTATGGAGTTTATCAAAGATGGGATCTTCTATCGCATATGAAGGGCACTCGATCATAACAGCAGCTTTATTGATAAGTAAGTTGTTATTTACCCAGTTGTTCCTGGCTAGAAAACAAAGGGTGTTTTTGTTTTGATTGGTGACACTTTGCTACAATTGTAATGATTTCCAATCTGAATAATTTGGAAAAAAAATCTGTGATTGCAAAAACTTGGGCCGAGCCGGGGATCGATCCCGGGACCTCTCGCACCCTAAGCGAGAATCATACCACTAGACCACTCGGCCGCACATAAGCGCTATGTGGCGCTTGGTGATATTCCGATTTTGCGCGCAAGCCCAAGTTTTCGCTGCAACAGCCGCGATTTTTTTTTTGTAAGAATTGGAAACAATTTGGCAAAACCTATTTATCTTTCAAACAAATTGTAAATTTACTATACTGTTACAACCACAATGCTGTTATTGTTGACACTACTGGGGCTCATTTTCGATCTCAAGGGGTTACGGTATGTCGGATTCATCAGAATCTGCACCATTCCTCCTACAGTACCCATTATAGAAATTGACACGATCGTCATTCTTCCAACATCTGAAGTTTCTGTAATTTCTGACGTTCTGAAACTTACACATGAAACCGATCTTCTTTGTAACCATGACAAAGCATATAATTAGTAAGGGAAATAGTATAATCATAAAAGGAATTACAACTTGCAGGATTAATTGGAGGAGATACTTCTTCTGAAGGCGGATGAGGCTAGGTGACTTTGTTTTTCCAAGGCTTCGCAAAGTTTGATGAGCAAGAAGAATGCAAGAAAATGGGAAAAGGATACTGACACTAATTAACCATGGAATTATATAGGTGAAGAAGGATTCCGAGAATACAGCAAGGGGGAGATGGTTAAGTTCAAGGGTTATGCAACTGTAGTTCTAAAAACCGAGCTTTACTCTCTCTTTTTCTCTCTCTCTCTCTCTCTCTCTCTCTCTTTCTCTCTCTCTGTTTCTTTCTCCATATCTCTCTCCCCTCTTACTCTCTGATACCTTTGACAATTCTTGTAAAGCAGCATCTGTATCTTCATAAATAAAATATACGACTACCACTGGGATCATGAAAAATAGGTAATTTAAACTCATTCCTATTTTGTGAATAAACGGAAATCGATTGATTCCCTTAGCGGCTAAATATCGATAGTCAAATAGATGCAAAACAGAAGCCAATGTTGTCGTTAAAATCCCAGCTACGCCAATAACCAAGTATTTCGGGTTAATCCAATTGCAAAGTAGGCCTGGCGTTGCGATAATCATAAACGGTACCAAAACGATAATGTTTGCCAGCAAGTTAATCTAAATTCAAAGATAAATCTTTTTTGTTTATTGGTTACGTAAATATCCAGAAGAGCTGCTAGTGATTGATGAAGAAGGAGAAACCATCTGTACCGTGACATATGTTTTGTTGATCGAAAAATGATGCAATAAAGGGCATATCCGTTAATCATCGGGCAAACTACTTGTAAGAACGCATGAAGTTTATCAAAGATGGGATCTTCTAATACGAAAGGAGGGCATTCGATCATAATCGCAGAGGTTTTATGAATAAGTAACTTATTGTTTTTCCGATTGTATCTTGGATAGAAAAGAGTCACCAATCAAAACATGTGTTTTTGTTCTGATTGGTCACACTTTTCTACAAATGCAACATTTGTGAATCCATTATGAATTAATGAGAACTAGTGATGTGAAGGGAGTGATTGCAAAAAATTGGGCCGAGCCGGGGATCGATCCCGGGACCTCTCGCACCCTAAGCGAGAATCATACCACTAGACCACTCGGCCACGTTTAGACATTATGCAACCGTTGAAGACATTTCGATATCCACGTAGGCTCATTTCCAGTTTTCTCAGTTTCGGCACCGCTTACGGGCGGCAATCTACCAGACGGAGTGATTAACGGATAGGCCGCCACGATTCCACACAATAGTTTTTTAAAGGACTCATTGTTAAAATTCGTATTTTCACAGTGTTTAAATTTTTCAGTTTCAGCTTTCTCAAATGAACGTTATTGCCTACTCCTCAAAGGACATTTTTGCGCTTTTTCTAAGAATAATTAAAATTGTTTTTTTCACTGTTTTTAAACGGTATTTTGGTAAATCTTGTTTCAAAATTTTCTTTTTTCTTGGCAATGTGACACAAATTTAATTTCAGGCATTGGAGTTTTAGTTGCAGGATTTGAAACTGATTTGGGCTCTTCAAAAGGGAAAAGCCGTATATTTCTGTCGATAATTAGTTAATAAAATGCTGAAAACAAACCAAATTATAATAAAAATTCAAAGTTTTCATGTTTTCATGAAAGCATAATCAAAGTAGAGTTTCGGCTTTAGTCCCATTCCCTTTTTCTTGTCTTTTCCAATTTTTTTTAAAATTTTAAAATTTTTCCCTCTTAAATTAATTTTCAAACATGTTGTTTTCTAAAAACACATTTTCAGAATTCTTTTTCACAATTCGCTATTCAAACTTTCTCTTTCACCTCACCTCAAGACTCACAGAGTACTCATGACTTGCACTGAGTTTAACCGTTCGTTGTTCGTGTCTATTCCGCTAATGAAAAAATTGCCGTTAGTTTTTAAAAAAATATCATAAACGCCAGTTCTTATTCGAAAAATGATCACAAAAGTTTTATTCGATCAAACCAGAACAACAAGAACATCTACATTTTTCAAACTTCTCCAGATTGATCATACCGCCATCAGTTTGGATTGTAAACTTTAGGAAAGGTTTGTCTTCACCGACTCTTGAAATTTCCCAACTGGGTGGATTGTAAAAATAATCATTTCTTGGTTGGCATCTGTCCCCTAGTGCTTTTAGCTCCTGTGCAAATTCGTCCGAATTAATCGGATTCTCGAGAAATAGAGTTGTTTTGTCGGAAATGGGAAATCCAGTCATCAGTTTCTAAAAAATATAAGACATGAGTATTTGTAGGAGTGCGAGTGTGTGAGCGTGAGACTATGTGGAGGTGTGAGTGTACGAGTGTGTACGTGTATGGACGTGTATATGTATGTGTGAGTGTGTGTGCGTGAATATCTCTGTATGTATGTGCATGTGTTTGACACTTACCTGAATGTAGTTAACAACATCCTTCGATGTCAAATTACATTTATAAAGGATAATGCTCTTCTTCGCCTTAATCGAAAAGACCACTTCTGCCGAAATACCGCTTCCCATAAGAAAAACCTTCAAAAACTATTTTCTCAAAAAAAAAACTAAAGTTTACCTCATTCATTTTACTAGTTTCGTAAGGAAATTTGCCATCTGGAAGATCATCACTAAATCTCAACTTCAATCTTGAAATGGTAGTTTTCTGAAAATAGTTTTAAAAATCAGTTTAGGCAATAGTTTTAAAAATCAGTTTACCTTAAAGACTTCCGCAAATCGAGGATCATAAGAAGAGTCCAGACTATGGATAAAAGTTCCGATTTTGGAAAACTTGCTTAGGAGGAAGTTTTGTAGATTTTCGGAAATTGGCTTCTGAAATTATTTTTTCACAGAAAAAAAAGTTTATAAAAAATATTAAAGTTTATAAAAAAATACAGAAAAATGAAAAAAAAAACTTAAAATACCCGAAACTTGAAAATTTGCTATTTTGGTCAAAGTAGTGTGATATGAACCTTTGAGCCAAAAAATTCGTTTCAATAAATAATAATTTAAAAAAAGTTTTTTTAATTAAAAAAATGAAAATATTTAAAAAAAAAAAAAGAACTTACGGTAATCCAAAAAAATCCTACGTAGCATTGATCAACATTCATCAAAACTTGGTCATTGCATTGTGAGAGCGAGAATTCCTTTTCATTGTCAATGAGACAGACTTCCTCGTTTGGCGAATCACTGTGCTAAAACTGGTTTATAACACAACTTTTTAATTTACTTACTTCAATGTAGAATTCTTCCACTCGATGGGGGAATTTCAAAGTCCGAGTTTTCTCGCACAATCGGAGAGCGAATTTACTTGTTTCTTCAAAGTTCGCGAAATGTTTGTACGTCATCTGAAAAAGTTTTGTAAAAAGACAATTTTCGTGCCATACCTTCTCGAAAATCGACGTCTGAATTCCATATGGGAGCTTTGAAAAATCGAAACAATTCTCAACTGCATTTTCAGAAACTTTCAAATCGATTGAACGTTTTTTCGAGGGAAGAGGAGGAACTTCATTTTTTCGTTTTCCAGATCTTAGCTGAAAGTTATATTTTAAATTTAAAAACAAAATAAATAGACCAGCATTGTGTTTGAGGGAGACGACTGCGGATGTTTAGAAAGCCGAGTATTTAAGACCCGAGAAAAAAAGCAGATGTTACTTCTGCTAATGCTTTTTTACGCAGAAGATGGAAATAATCGATATTGACATGTGTATCTGGGGTTTGTACTTCGAAATCAAAATGAATGAATGGAATTGAAAAATAGGCAAAAGGTTTAAGGGGAAAGGACAACGAAAAAATAATTTTTCAGATTTTGTGATAAAAGCCTGGATCTCATACCCAGGATTCCGAAAAATACCTCTTTTACAAATTTTGGACCAAATGAAACCAACTTAGGAGCGCTTGAAATTTGGGTAAATTACAATTTGAATTGCCGCCAACTCTGCGTCTTCCCATTTCCCACAATCTCTCACTCACTCTAGCCGTATTTACGTGCGGCAAACGCGTAAAACGGCCGTGTAAACTCGCCCCTTTTCCATTCCAAATCATATAAAGGGGTAGGTTTCAGAATCGTGGAAACGACTTCTTTTTGTAAAAAGACTTTGAAAAATTCATTTTACGAGGTTTTTCCCCCTTAAAGGGGAAGAACCTCGTAAAATTAATTTTTCAACGTATCTTTATTATAGCTTCATTGAGTAGACATCGTTTCCACGATTCCGAACCATACCCCTTTTATATGATTTGGGTTGCAAAAGAGGCGCGTTTACACGGCCATTATATGAGTTTGCCGCACGTAAACACGGCCAGAGTGGGCGAGAGAGTGTGGGAAATGGGGAGACGCAGAGTTGGCGGCAATTCAAATGGTAATTTCCAAAAATTCAGCGCTCCAAAATCGATTCATTTTGATCCAAAATGGGTAAAAGAGGTATTTTTCGGAATCCTGGGAATAAGAGCGAGACTTTTATAACAAAAAACAGAAAAATTATTTTTACGCGGTCCTTCCCCTTTAAGGCTAAAAACCGAGAGACAGGAAGCGAAATTGTCTACGGGTTTCGATCCCCCGACGAAACCTAAATTTTTTTTATACAAAAAGTAAAATAACAAGAATATACTCGAAGAAATACTCGCTGCAACAAGGTCCCTGACGGGTCCTCTGAATCTCAAGGATTTTAGAATAAATATTATTCAAAAGCGCAAATCAAAGCAGATTTGGCTTTTATTATTGTTTTTATTTAAAAAACGCGTAGACGCATGAAAAAGCGATAATTTTCAAAAGTCCTTGAGTTTCAGACTACGCTCAAACATTTTTTATTTATTTATATACATACACGACTCCTGTCGAAATATAAAAAAAAACACAAAACGATTTTCAAAACTTTATTTCAACCAATACTTTCTCAAAGAAACAACTTAGTATCGACCCTCGAATGGTTCAAAAATTATCATCTCGGTCCTTAAAATAACTCGCAGGAAAAAGTTCTCTTCTCCAATTCTCCCAATTTTCCAGCTGAAAGGATCCACCGCAATCCGGACACGTTTGCTTCTAACTTCAAGACTTTCCAACTCTTTCTCCATTTCTTCCACAGAAATTAGGTCTTCCAAAACGAGAGTAGTTATGGGAAAAGACGCAGAATTCATCAATTTCTAAAAAAACATTTAAGTCTGAATGATTTAACCTTACCTTAATGTATTTTACGACATCTTTCTCCGTAAAAATCCATGTTTCAATGTACAATGTCTTCTTTGCAGAAATCGACATTACTGATTCTGCTGACAGTTTCATTCTGGAATAAATTACCTGAAAACCTTTGTTTTAAACGAAAATCACAATTTACCTCGTTGATATTGCTTGTGTCATAATGATTCTCACTTGGAGAACATCCATAACCATCTAAGTCCAATGTCAAAATTTGGGTTTTCTAAGATAAAGAAAGTTTTTTTTGTTTATAGAAAATAAAGAAAACAATTACCCTTAGGAATTCAGCCAACCGGGGATCATAGGGCGATTTCACATTGTGGTACAAATATCCAATACGTAGAATCTTATTCAGCATGCAATTTTTCAGTTCTTCAGAAAGTGATGACTAAAAATTCGACAATTTGTAATTACTTATTTTAGAGATCACCTGGGAGGAATGAATCCACAAAGAACAACTTTCAACATCAAAAAGCACTTGGTCATTGCATTCGGAATCTACGCTGGCTTCTTCTCTGGGATACCAAAGGAGCATTGCGCTGTCCAAATTAGCACTTGGCTAAAAAGAAGTTAACATTTTGGTTTCAAATGATAAACTTACGAAAACCTTGAGATTATTTAACTTGTGAGGAAATTTTAACCACCGGTTTTTGTCGCAGAAATTGAGAGAAAATTGTCTCAGTTCTTCAAAAATTGCAAATTGAATGTAGGTCAACTGAAAAATGATTTTTAAAGAAAGTTAATAATGATCACCTTTGAGAAAATGGTTTTTTGGATTCCATAAGGGAGCATTGACAAATTAATTGGGTTTTGAGATGTTTTTCCTGGTTTTTCCTTCTTTGCCCGATTTTTAGAAAGTGCCAAATTGGCCTTGTCTGCTTTCCTGCACGTGTCTAAAAGAAATATTTATATAAACGTTTAGATGAAAAATACTTACCAACATTGGTTTAAAGTAGAAACTGACGATTGTGAAAGGAAAGGATTCAAATGAATGATATTCGGAAGCGTAAATCAAAGCAGATGTGGCTTTTACTAATTGCTTTTGTTATAAAAAGCGCAGAAGTATAAAAAAGCGATAATTCAAAAATCCGTCAATGTTAGTTACACAAATACACAATTTTTAAAGCTGAACCACGAATGGTTAAAAAAAAGTTTCGCTTCGTGGTTTTATTCTTTGTGGGTGAAACTTCAAAAATGTGATTTTGTCTATTATGGAAAGTTCACATGCAGGTCTTACAACATCGGTCGGCAAAAACACAAAGATAAATTCCACAAAAATTTATTTCAAACGTTTCTGACGAAAACAAAATCGACTCAAAAATCAATACATTAATGGTTCAAAAACGATAGTAATGGAAGACAAACATAGCCGAAGAAAAGCTTTCTCTTCACCAATTCTTGAAATTTCCCAGCTGACTGAATCTATCTCATCACCGATGGGTCTGCTTCTAACTTCAAGACTTTTAAACTCCTTCTCCATTTCTAGACATAAAATTGGCTCTTCCAAAATAAGAGTGGTTTTGTGAAAAGACGGAGATGCAATCATCAATTTCTAAAAAAAATGTTTTAAGTTTCAGTGAATAACTGCATCATACCTTAATGTCATTCTCGTTTCAGTAACAGTCACCTAAAACCTATTTTTCGACCAAAAGCCTTAGTTTACCTCGTCGATGTTGCCGGTATCGGAATACAAGCCTCTTTGTAAATTATGATAACCATTTAAGTCCAATTTTGAAATTTGAGTTTTCTAGGAATTAGCTTTATTTTTACAAGGAAAACAATAACCATTAAAACTTCAGCCATCCGGGGATCACAAGGCGAAATCATATCGTGATATAAATATCCAATATGTCGAATATTAGTCAGCACTAAATTTTTCATTTCTTCAGTAAGAACTTGCTAAAAAGTCGATTATTTCTATTTTTATGAAAAAATCACCTTGGGGGAATAATTCGATATTAAACAATTTTCAGCGTGTACTAGCACTTGGCCATTGCATGCGGGATGCAGGATTAGTAGTTTTTTGCCCAAGAAAAACCGTAGCCCAGCGGCTATATGTAAATCGGCACCTGGCTGAAACAAGTTAAAGGTTGGTTTCAAATGATGAACTTACGAAAACGTTTAGATCTTTTGTCTGGTGAGGAAATTGCAACAACCGGTTTTTGTCGCACAAATTGAGAGAAAATTGGCTTAACTCTTCAAAATTGCGAATTTCGGGTATGTCAACTAAAAAGAATGTAATTTTAAAAAATCGAAAGTATAACAATGTAATTTTAAAAAATCGAAAGTATAACAATGAAACAATGGATGTCCTGTCATCAGTTTTTAAAACATCAAGAATGTGTATGAGTGTCTGAGTGTGTAAGTATGAGTGTGTGCATGAGTGAGTCTGAATATGTGTACATGTGAGGGTGAAAGTGTGTGAGGGTGAAAACGAAAAATTTTGTGAAACTTCATTTCAATGAAACTTTTATCACATAAGTTTACAATTTCTCCAAAACGACTTCAGTAGAACTAAGCTCAACCGTTACAAAAGGTTTTTCGTCAGCATTTTTATAAATTTCCCAGCTGTGCGAATCGTCATTCTTCGGGACTGAAATTTTGCTTTTAACTTCAAGCTGTTGCATCTCTTTTTCCAGTTCTTCAGCAGTGATTGGATTTTTGAATAGGATAATAGTTGGGGGAATTGATGGTGAAAGAGCAATCCGTTTCTGAAGCGAAGTGTGCATATTTGTGTGGGTATGTGTGTGCGTGTCCGTGTGTGTGAACGTGTGCATGTGTGTGCTGCCGACCTTTATGTAAAGTGCAACATCCTTCGCAGTGAATTCAAAAACATCAATAGTTAATTTCTTTGTTGCCGTGAGCGATATAACTGTTTCGACTCACAGTCTCTTCCCCCGTACGAGCACCTTAAATACTATTTTTATATATTAAACGTCATAATTAACATCTTCAATTTTTCTCGTGTCGAAAGGGCATTCCTGACTTGGAACATCATTCCAGATGAAAAATCCGAATTTTGATATGTTGTTGTTCTAAAAAACTTGTATCTTTTTGTTCCAAAAAAGAAAGAAACTTTACCTTAACAATTTCAGCAACGCGAGGAACATAAGATAATTGCACTCTATGCTCGAGCTCACCAATTTTCCAGACATGATTTTTGAAGAATTTTAGAATTATCTCAGGAAGGTGTCTCTGAAATTTAAAAAAAAAGTTTTTTGTTGTTATTTTTAAAGTTTTTATTTTTCAAATTTCATACTACTCGCCTTGAAAGCATTCCATGTGTAGCAAATTTCCACTTCCAATAATAACTGCTCGTTGCGTGTGACGTACGAAAGTGTTTTCATTAATATTAATGGAAAATATTTCGTCATCGCCTCTACCAGCTGAATGCTAAACAATTTTACAATTATTAAAAAAGCTAATACTAAAGTATTAGAACAACTTACTGTTGTTGAAATTTTTCTAACTTTGTGAGGAAATTTCAGCTCGCGGGTATTATCACACAATTTCAAAGAAAATCTGCTTGTTTCTTCAAATGTAGCAAATTGTTTGTATGTAAATTTAAAAAAAACCAATTCTTTTTAAACTATGAAAAAAAAAATTAAATTTACCTTTTGAAAAATGGATAGTTGAAGTCCATAAGGTAGCAGTGAAAAATCTACGGAATTTTGGAGGGTATTTGTTTTTTTCGAAGGAAGAAAATCGGTGCAGTCAACTTTTCCGGGCCTTTTCTGAAAATTGAAAATTGAAAAATTAAAATGGATTTTTAGTTGAAAAACTCGACTATAAACTTTAGTTTACTTTTTTGGCAAAAATAGTTTTACTTAATTTTTGAAAAGTGATTTGTCTTCCGCTTTTCTAAAAAAATACGTTTTCTAAATCTTTTAAACTCAAGGAGAAATTTTATAAAAGTTGACCAAATGTGTCCCGGTTTGAATGAAAAAATTCTTTTCTTTACAAATTTTTCTTTTTTTTAATGTGTTTAAAATAGTTTACGAAAGGTCTCATGTTGTTGAAAAACTTAACTTTCTCTTTTTTATAACTTTAGTTTGCAGTTTTTTCTAGAAAAGAAAATTTCGTGAAAACGTTTTGTAAGCAATCAATTGAATAAAAAGATATTTCTATTTGTTTTGATAACTTTTAACATAGAATTTTTTTTTGTTAAAAAATGAAAATGTGAACTTACCGGCATTGTTTTGTAATCCAAAGTGAACAACTCGAATGTTCTGGACTAAACAGTAAGAAGCCACACAAAGCAGTGTAATCGATTGATTCCTGCTTTTGTATTCTAAAAAGCAAACAAAAAAGCGAGAAACACTTTTTTAAATTTATGGTGAACATAAAGCCACAAATCCAAAGGCATTTGGATTTGTTGTAAATTAGTGTACAAACTAGTACTTTAGTGAAAAAAAATTAGTCAACACTACCTAAATTTTCATAAAAACTAGGAGATTATTGAATAACAACCGTTTAAAGAAAGTGCAGAAAATTCATAAAGACAATCTAGACCAAATTAAGGTATTGTTGCTAAAATTTGGCAGAATCGTCAATTTATTTTTCTAAAATCAAAAAATGCCCTTAAATTGCGCCTTTTTTACAATCATAAAACATTTTCAAAAACAAATCTTTATTCAAAATAAAAAAACCACAGTATGTCAATACTCCAACATGTCAAAAGTGACCAAAATGTGGCTAACAAAAGACGTAAAAATGGTTTCTTTTGACCATTTCTTGTGATTTCCCAATAGTTTTCGTTGTTTATATTTCGGAATTCAGGTTGAAAAGGCTTGCAGTTTTCACCAAGTGCCTGTAATTTCTCTTCCAATTCTTCTATTTTGATCAAATTTATTAGTCTGAAGGTCTTCCGAGGGATTTTTGTGTTTTGGGTCATGAGATTCTGAAAATCATAAATTTTCAAATTTTTCACATTCCCGCCGATAAGATACGTAAAAGAATATGGCGGTGTAAACGCAGTGCATGTCTTGCGTAAAAACTGTAATTTGGTGAAACCAACCTTTATATAAGAAACTATATCATCTGGACTTAGAAAACAATCCCAGACCAATAAAGATTCCTTTGCATTGATTGATAAAAGTGTTTTAGCTGAATACCCGTCGCTGTTATTAATTCTAATCTACAAAAATATATTATATATACAAAACAATACAACAAAAATTACACAATCTATTCCACTTGTGTCGTAAGGAAAATCTTCCGTTATAATTTGTCCTGGAAAATTTTGACAAAGCCACAAAGTAAGTGTTTTGATTTTGATTCCCTAAAAGTTGGTATGAAAATTTAAATTTAAATTTTTTTTTAATTTGGAAAAAAACAAAAAGATAAAAAAATTTAAATTGTAAAGAACACGATTTTACAGGTTTTTAAAATTGGATGAAAAAAAATAATTGCAAAAAAAAAACCTTGACTAATTGAGCGAAATTATCCTCTTTGAAGAAACTCAATTCGTACACGAATGAATCAATTTGTACCACATTCTGTAGATAGAAAGTGAGACATTCCTGTGAAATTGGTTCCTGGAATTAATAAATTTATATTTTTTTAAATTGAAAATTACCCCGTAAGAATAAAAACTTTTAAAAATCAGGTGCGCTTGTGAATTGATGTCGGAGAAGGAATTAACAGCCTGATTGTTTATTTGAATTTTACACATTTCATTGAATTTTTCCTGAAAAAACATTATTATTTTTTTGAAAATTAAATTTGAATTAAAATATATGAAGAAAAACTTACTTCAACTCTTACTTTGTCCAACTTACAAGTAAACTTAAGATTTCGATTTTTCTCGCATAACAACAAAGCGAAAACACTGGCTTCTTCATAAGCGAAAAATTGTTTATAGTTAAACTGAATAAATTTTAAATTAAGTAATTTTAAAATTCAAATAAATTTACCTTTTTGAAAATTGATATTTGAATAGAATAGGGAAGGGTCGAAAAGTGAAATTTATCATCACTGAAATCTCGGAAAGATTTTTTCCAATATGATTTATTGAAAGAATTATTTTCGGCTTTTCGCTTTTGGGGTCTCTAAAATCAATTTAAAAAAAGATTGGGGAAAAATTTACCTGCATTGCTTTAAACCAAAATTGATGGCCAACAAAAGAAAATACTAAAGGTTTTTTTGCAAAAGCAAAAACTTAGTGCTTTTTTATTTGAATTTTAAAAGCGCTTTTGAAAAAATGTTTAATAATCAGAAAAACATGGAAATTTAGAATGTAGGTAAAACGGAATTCTAAAAAAAAACAATTTTTTAAAGTATTACTTGTGCTCTGTATCCTCTATTTTCTTCTAAAAACGAAATTTCCATAGATCGGTTACTCGGCGTATTATTTTACGAGCCACCGGATGTTTTCATTTCATTTTTCCTCGTCTCTCACAAATACACGTGCGTCAGGAATGTAGAATCCAACAAACAAAGCTAATCATTTTACGCTTTGGGTTCCATCTGTAATCAGTTCTTCTGCGAAGAAAAACAGAAACATGATAGAATGTCCGCCTTTCACCTACAACTTTACCTGGCTTGAAACAACTGATAGACTTTTATCCGCAATTGCGTTTACGGTTAACATATACGTGATTATGTGCATTTCCTTTCGTTCTACTTCATCCATGAGAAGTTATAAATGGTATCTTCTTTACCATCAAATAGTCATGACAACTGTGGATTTATACGTGAGTCGTATGTGTGCATGTGTGTGAGTGTGGGTGTGAGTGTGTGATTATGTGAGTGTTTAAGTGTATGAGTTAGTGTGAGTGAGTGAGTGAGTAAGTGTGAGCGTTTGAGGGTGAAAGCGTGTGTGCATGAGTGTGTTAGTGTGAGAGTGTGTTTGTGTGCATGCGTGTGTGTGAGTGAGCTTGAGTGTGTGAATGTGAACGTGAACGTGTGGGCGTGAAAGTGTGTGAGCGTGTATGTGAGTATGTGAGTGAGCGAATGTGTGAATGTGTGATGCATGATTTATTCTAGATATCTTTTCTCATGACCCCATATCTAATGCTTCCTTTACCAATTTTGTTCAACTTCGGATTACTAGGTCATTTCATATCCGCCCATCTCATTGGTGTTGGATCTTTATTCTTCTTCCTTTTTGCTTTATCCACATCTGTTCATCTTTTTTATTACCGCTATCTGATTGCGACTGGGAAGAGTGAATTTTCCATAAAACACAAAATTATAATAGGGTCCGTGTATATAAGTTCCTGTGTTCCTTCAATTTTTCTATATAGAATGAAAGACGACCCAGAAAACTTTCTTCTTGAAATGGAGAAGGTAATTTGGTCACATACACAAGAAGGTAACACACACACATACACACACACGCATACACGCACACACACACACACACACTTTCACTTACCTTTTCAGGATTACTCCTGTGTATCAGCTCATCTAATTCTTAGCATAGCCCCTGTTCTCGTGGTCAAACTTTCAGAATATGTAATCGTTTGTATCGCAATTTTCTTTTCTGTAAACTATATAACAGCTGTTCTAACTCTCCTCGTCACTCGAACTCTTTCAATTCTCCGCCACCCAGGAATGTCACCCCAAACCAGGAAACTCCAAAAAAGATTCTTCTTCGCTCTTTGTCTTCAAATCTTCTCTCCATTGGGATTAATGTGTTTCCCATTAGCTGTCATGACATGGATATTAGTAAGACAACTGTTTGGTTGCTCAGGTTTTGACTATATCAAAAGTTAATCGAAAAGATTTCTAGATTATGGAGCTGTTTGTACTTCAATAATTTCGATTCAGGGAGCGGTTGGAGGTCTTATCTTGTTGACATTGCAGCCTTCTTACAGAAGACTACCTTGGATTTCTAATGTATCCACGGTTGTTAGACCTGTTACTCCTACTAATAAGTAAAATGATCTGTTCACCAATTCCTGGGCAATTGTGTGTTGTTCGTTGAAACCATGGTTGTTTCACGAGCCAGTGACACTTTTGTTTGTTTTTTTTGTCTGGCTAATTAAAGTGTGTCAAAATGTATCCCGAAAACAGAAAACAAAACAAAGTATTTTATGGTTCGGCTGCTCTGGGTGTACCAGTTTGTATTTAAGTCCCTGTGTGAATTTCCCTAGGTGGCTGACACCTGTAAGGGATCGGGGGCTCCTCTGAACGGCACTCTGCAATCATTATAATCAAGGCAGCAAAAACAGCGCCTAGCTTTGCGAGCGTATGACAATTTTTTATTGCTGAAAGGTGAGTCAGAAATGAAAACCATTTGTAGATCACGAGGCTGAAGGCAACAAACAAGGCCAAGCATTTGCGGCTCGGGTGCCATTGATAGTTAGAACGTACTGGCTTTACCAAATCAGAACAGAGAGTACACATTTGAACTTCACCTGGCATTTTGCGGCAGACACCCGTACGGGATCAGCAACGCCGCCGAATAGGCCCGAATTACCTTTCATTTAAAACAAATCCTACAACCTTAGTTTTGCTTTGCGAATCACTTGCACACACTTGCGTCAGAATTTTAGAACTCAATGAATAAAGCTAATCATTTTTCGCTTCGGTTATCATCTTTAATCAGTCATCACGCTCTGTCTATCACGCTCTGGGTATCGAAGCGAACCAGAAACATGATCGAATGTCCACCTTTCACCTATAACTTTGACTGGCTTAAAATCACCAACAGATTTCTCTCTGGCATTTCGTTTACAATTAACATTTATGTTATCGTTTCCATAGTTTTTTGCTCGACTTCAAATATGAGAGCTTATAAATGGTATCTATTTTATCATCAAATTGTCATGACAACTGTTGATTTATATGTGAGTTCGTGTGTGCGTGAATGTGCGTTAGGTGTGGGAACGTGTGTGCGTGAGTATGTGATTGTAATGAGCTTGAGCATTCAGTCATCTCTTCTTATGATTCCATATGCTATGCTCCCCTTACCTATATTATACAACTTTGGACTACTTGGAAATTTTTATATCTGCCCAACTTATAGGTGTTGGCTCTTTATTTATCTTACTGTTTGCTTTATCTACATCAGTTCATCTGTTTTATTACCGCTATGTGATTGCTATAGGGAAAAGTGAATTCTGCATAAAACACAAATTTATATTAGCGTTAGTGTATGTCAGCTGCTGCATTCCACCAATTTTCCTGTATCGATTGAAAGACGACCCAGAAAACTACACACACACACACGCACACACACACACTCTCTCTCTCTCTCTCTCTCTCTCTCTCTCTCTGTTTCTTTTTATTTTTTCAATGTTGCCTTTCAGGATTACTCCTGTGTTTCCGCAAAAGAAATGCTTAACATCGCCCCAGTTCTCGTGGTCAAACTTTCTGACTATTTCACCCCTGCTCTCATAATGTTCTTTGCTCTAAATTACATAACAGCAATTCTGATACTACTGGTTTCTCGAACTCTTTCAATTCTTCGAAATCCAGCAATATCACCCCAAACCCGAAAACTTCAAACACGCTTCTTCTTTGCTCTTTGTCTTCAAATTTTCTCTCCCTTGGGATTGATGTGTTTTCCAATAGGTATTTGGACTTGGATATTGGGCAGAAAACTATTTGGATACGCAGGTGTTAAATAGATTTTTTAATTTGTAGAAAAGTTTTCAGATTTTGGAGCTATGTGCACTTCAATCATTTCGATTCAAGGAGCTGTTGGAGGTGTAATCCTAGTGGCATTACAACCTGCGTACCGTAGACTACCATGGTCTTTTAAAGCATCGACTGTCGTTAGGACTATAACTCCATCTCAAAAATAGAGAATGATACCAATAAAACTAAGTGTCACCTTCTGTTTCGCTGTAGATTTTTTGCTTTATAAAGATTGATCTAATAAACAAGGGGAATTTGTGCGTCAGAAAAGTATCTTCCGCAAACGTCCCTCTCTATCTCTCTATATATCTCATCTATATATCTCTCTTAAGATAGTGATAGAAATCTAGTTAAAGAGACAGAGATTGAGATCGCGACAGAGAGAGGGAGAGCGAGAGAGAGAGACCACTTTTTATACTCAGGTTTCAAACCGAACTTTGAAAACAATAAACTCAAAGGTTTCCAAATTTCGGAGCTGTTTGCACGTCAATCATTTCGATTCAAGGAGCTGTTGGAGGAGTTATCTTAGTGGCATTACAACCTACGAACCGGAGACTACCCTGTTCCTCTCAAGCGTCTACGACAATTCGGCCTGTTACGAAAGCAGGAAATTGAATAAAATATAGCAGTTGTTGATTTCCCAATTAACCCTACTTATTTTATGCGACGAAAACCTCTATTTTCTCTGTTTGACAGGTTCTGCTTGTGGCATACCCTACGTTTACTGGTTCTCGTTTTTGGTGCAGGGCGCAGCGGCTGAAAATCGTATGGAATCAGCGACGCCGTTGAACAAATTGAGATAGACGCAAAGACAACAATATTAACAATTTATTTTAACATTTCAATCATTCTGCCATTTTGCAATGCCGAAATGATTTTCATTGAAAAACAACAATCCTAAGAAAGGAAGGGCTTCATCAATTCGTCGTACTACATAAGTGCAGGGGATAGTCAGTGGAGTTTTAGAGACAAGAATCCCGAATTTGTTTAATTCGGTTTCTAAATTTTCCTTTGTAATGTTGTTCCCTAGATGAAAATCCTTTTTTGGAAATTCGGCAGACTCTGCCAATAAATCCTAAAATGTGATTTTCGATTTTAATTTTTTAAACAAACCTTCAGATGCCTGGCAATATCCTTTGCCGTTAGTACAACTTGATGAACCTTAAGTACCTCCTTTGCTTTTATGAAAAACACAGCTTCAGCTGACAAACCCTCTCCTATAACAGTTACCTAAATGTCAGTTTTTAAACTTTTTATTGTGTTTCCTACATCTTTGATATGTCCTGTTTCGCAGTCAAAGTTTTCTTGATCGTGGCGGACATGAACCACAATGGCTAAAATTGGTGTCATCTAAAATTTTTTTTAAAGTGGAACAAAAATATATCCCACTTTTATAGATTGGGCAAAATAAGGTTCATCTTCGTCAATGGGGTTCAACTGGTGGCAATATGTTCCGATTTTCTTAATGTTCTTTGCAAAGAAATTGCTTCTTTCGTTCGAAAAATGACTCTGGAAAGGGAAATTTTTAAAAGTGGAATTTCATTACTGAAAAATTGAAAAAAAAAACTCACCCGATAGAGCGAAAAGCAGTAATTCGGCGAAAAAAATACTTGGTCGCAGCATTCCGAGAACAAAATTTCTTTTCCTTTATTGGAATCAATTTGAAAACATTCAAGCTTGTAAGATTTAATTAATTTGTGTTCTTATATCAATAACTTACACCAATGTGTAGTGCATCAATGTCCATAGGGAAATTCAACGATCGTCGCGTCGCACACATTGCGTATGAAAAAATGCTCGTTTCCTCGAAAACGGCAAATTGGTGGTAGTTTAACTAAACACATATTTAAAAAAGATTTAAATTTAAAAATAAAAATTTAAATTAAAAAATAAACCTTTTCGAAAATGCATCTCCTTATGTTATATGGAAGGCTTGAGAAAGGAAGAAAATTCTAAAAGTTTCATTTTTTTGTCAGAAAATTGTGAATATAGAAAATAAAAAGGAAAAAATATTTACCTCCATTGTTGAGAAGTCACCGACGAAAAAAATATCAAATATACTTGTGGAATTATCAAAAGTGACTCATAAAAGCGGATCCAGTTTTATCGATTTTTCTTTCGTTGCAAACGACTTCGCCTTTTTCGGGTTGAAAACAAAGGAAAAAAGCGATGATCCCAATTTTTGAATATTCTTTGTTCCCGCCAGGAAGATCTGGAGTTGAATGCGTAAACACAGGACGATTTGTGCGTAAAAACAAATTGGAACAAATTTAAAGCTCGGAACACAAATTTTATCAGTTTAAAAAAAAGTTTGGTTTCTCTGAAAACCAAGGTGATGTCGGAAAACTGACAAAACAATTTTGACTGTGTTGGTGACTATTTATTGGCACACAATATGTTTACACCTTGAACCTGTTGGGATTTTTTTTACATTTTATTTTCAACAGCACATGTGCTGTTGGGATCTTTTTTTAAAATTTTATTTTCAACAGCACATGTGCTGTTGGGATTTTAAAAAAATTATTTTCAATTTAAAAAAAAAATTTTTTTTGAAACCAATCTTTCTAGTTTTCATTTACCAGAAAGAGTACAGTATACTGATTCCGAAAACCTATAAACATGCCGAGAAATGTTTTGAGTTGAGGGAGTTTTGGTCTCTAAAAGCCTCAGATGATAAATCACATAAGGGGGGCCCCTTATGTGATTTTTGACCACAATTTTTTTTGTGAGCAATCGTCAGCTTCTTCAATTACCAGATAGAGTAAGTTTTTCTGAGCTCAAAACACTAATGAACCATGATGGCACCAGATGCACGGTACTTCTGAAAATATATTTTTAAATACATAAAACAATCTTTTGAGGGGCCTCGTTGGTTATAATCGGGTTTGGTCAACTTTTGGCTGAAAATCCATTTCTGGTCACCTTAGGGTTTAGTCAAATGGCTAAAAGTACCACTTTTCAATTTATATTGCTGAAAAACCTTGTAATTTTAAATGTCCGGATTAAATTTGGCTTAAAATCGATTTATGAATTTGGGTTATTGCGGGCGCCCCGGCGATTTCCGCCAACTAGCCTAAAGTGGTACTTTTTCATACAGATCTTGCTGAAATCACAAAAAAAAATCGCAATCAATTTTTTCACTAGAGCATTTAATTTTTTGCTCAATTTCAGAACCACTGAATTTTTTAAAATTTCATCGTTTTAAAGAAAATTTCAAAAACACGATTAAATTTTAATGTAAATTGTTCCAACCATATACGCGGTCACTCACTCACTCAATAAGCCAAAGTTTCATTTACAAACACTTTATTCCATTAATCATTCAACAACATTTAGTTTTCCGTACTTTGAAAACTTAATCATTTTGCCGCTCATCACAAAATCAAGGGTTGGCTCCATTTCCCCAATTTGGGTGATTGTACAAATATATTCTCTCGCATTCTTGGTTTGGGCATTTTTGCATCTGTTTCCAAATTTTTTCATTTCCTTCTCAAGGTGAGCTCTATTGATTTCATTTTCGAGAAGAAACAGCTTCTCAGGAACGTTTGGAGATTCAGTGAGCAATGTCTGCAATAGGTTTTGATTTGAAAAGTGTGTGTGTGTGTGCGTGTGTGTATGTGTGTGCGTGTGTGCGGGTGTGCGTGTGTGTAAACGTACTTCAATGTGTGTGACTATATCCTTCGGAGTAAGCTGAATGCCAGATGCAGTTATTTTCTTTTTTGCCCTAAGTGAGAGCGCAGCTTCTGCAGACATTCCTCGGCCCAACATTATAACCTAAATTCGAGATTATTAAAACAATTAAGACTTCGTCTCAGTAAAACTCGAGCATGCCATTGTCATGGATTTGGGCCATGTCTTGGATTTTGCTCTAAAGTGGTATATAACCTTCCTATGACCTAAAAACCTTTCTGCTCAGTGTCGTTTTTTTTAGGCCAGGTCAAAAATTTTATGGGCACAACGGTAATTAAATTAATTAAAACATAATTAAATAAATACTGTGATAACTAAAAACTTATTGAACACACACATGAAAACATAAATTTTAAAAAACCTTCAAAAACCCTGGTTTTTGGGGTTTAGGACCTTTCACTATAAAAACCAAGAAAAAGATAACTCTTTTATTGAAATCTACGTTAAATTACGCATCAAATAAGACCTTAAGATCGGAAATCGGAAATGACTATTTTTGTCAAAATTCCTTTTAATTTTCACTTTCAAATGGAATTTTAACAACAACAAAAATTGGTCGTTTGAGATTTTCGATCCGATTTCTGTTTTCATGTGTGTATTCAATAGGTTTTAATTATCACAGGCATTATGCCTATAAAATTTTACGCACGAAAATATACACTTTTAATTGCAAATTTTTTGAAAATATTTTGTCCAAATTTTAGACCTACAGTAACCCTGGCCTAAAACTCTACATTGAGCTGAAACTCTCAGAATAAGGTTTTCAGGTCATAGGAAGCTTATGTATCACTTGACAATGGTAGGCTCGAGTTTTACTGAGACGAAATCTTAAAACTTTTAAAATTAAAAAAAAAAAACTCACTGTTTCGATTCTGCTAGTGTCATATGGCAATCTGTTTTTGTAAAATCCTGTAAAATACAGAGTCAGCGAAGATATTTCAGCTATCTAAAGTTATCAAATAAAACAAAAGAATTTTACAAAAAAACTTACTTTTAGAAATTTACCGAAAAGTGGATCGAAACCTGGTGGAACCAGTTGAAGTCGTGGATTTTCGAAGTTTTTTGGCCAAAGAAAGTGTATAGTTCTTCGGCCAAGCAAACATAAATTTAGATTGAACAGCTTGTTTTAAGAAGTTTAATTTCAGAAAAAAACTAAGAACTAAAAAATACTTACCATATGAAAAGTGTCGCATTTATGTGGAGAAAAAATCACTTGTGCAGGACACTCATCAAGGAGATATTGTTGGCCTTTATTTATTCGAAAAGTTAATCCATTTCTCTGTTTCTAAAAAATTTAAATATAAAATTAAATGATCGAGATTGAACTTCTATAAATAAGTGTAATAAACTTACATAAACATCCAATTCTTCAACTGAGTGAGGAAACTTTAGTGATCGATTTTTATTGCACATAGCGGAAGCAAAATAACTCGATTCCTCGAAAACCATAAATTGGTCGTAGGTTAACTAAAAATATTTTTTAATAGAAAAAAAACAATTTTTTTAAAGTTATTACTCACTTTTTTGAAAATGGATGTTTGGATTGGGTATGGTAGAATGGAAAAGTTAATTTTAGGAAGTGCTATTCTCCGCTTTTTCAAAATTTTTGAAACATCACTTTCAGCTTTACATTTGCCAGATCTCAACTGGAATTTTGAAAATTTAAAAAAAAACAAATTCGGATATTTTAAAAAAATATTAATTTACCTGCATTTTGTAGCGAAGAACAGGCGACAACCTAACTGAGGACAAATAAAAATAATTTGAAAGCGTAGGGGGCAAAAAGCAAAGTTTTCCTGCGTTCAGAAATTAATTTGAAGATCGCTTTTATTTCTTACAAAATTTTTAATTTCACGGGACACTTTTTTAAATCCGAGATTCAAATTCCGTTTTTTCTGCTTTTTTTCCGCTTGTTTTCTTGCTTTTGCGTGTAACAAATTTTTTAGCTTAATTTTTTTTCAAAATTAGGCCTTCGCTTCTTTGCGTATAATGCTTTTAGGTTAACGCTTATATTTTTACTGTGAGGGTGAAACTTTCAAGTTTTTTTGTCGTCGATTGATTAAATAAATATGAAAAATTTCAATAAACATGGAGACCCTTTATTCAACTGGGAATGGAAAAATTGTGTGATAATGAGGGACCTGAAATTTGACAGGCCAGAATTGTGCCAATGAAAGGTAAAACTGGGAAGGGCAAGATTGCACATAAGGTAACTAACGATTGAAACAATGAACACCAGGATATTTGCACTTGAATTACCCGTTTTTAAATTTGTTTTGCAATTTGAAAAGTTTGCAAGGAATTGAGAACGAGACGAGAAAGATAGAAAGAGAGAGAATAGAGAGAGAGACAGAAAGAGAAACAGAGAGAGGCAGAGGCAGAAACAAAGACAGAGAGACAGAGATTGAGAGAGAGAGAGAGAGAGAGAGAGAGAGAGAGAGAGAAATCACACGGGGAGGATCTCGTCTTAGAAATCTTCTTCAATCAGCTGGGGCTTGCGGAAATGGTGATTGTAGTTTCCTAAAAAAAAGTTTCCTGTTTTATTAAAATTAATTAGTTAAATGCACAATTTCTCTATTTTCTTTCTTTCTTTCTCTCTCTCTCTCTCGTGAATTCTTACCCTTGTGTTCTCCTTTCTCTCCGCAGATTCCGCAACTCTCCGGCTTGGCGTTTTCAGCAATCAACTGCAAGTGCCAGCAAGGGAAGACAACCCAACTAAAATAAAATGTGTTCATGCTTCTTTCCAGGTATCAGCAAACTGATGAAAAATGAAACTTACGCATGACGGAAAGGCGCTTTCTCGACGACAATAAAACGGTCACAATTGGGACAATGAAGACTGCAACCGTCTTCTTGAAGTGTCGTAAGGGAGATAATCTTGTGGCACCAGTAGCACGGTACTTCTGAAAACCTGGTTTTAAATGGAGACATCAAGCTTTTAAGATCCCTTGTCGGTTATAATCGAGTTTGGTAAACTTTCTGCTGAAAAAAAAACTATTTGGAAACTAGGGTTATTGCGGGCGCGCCCGGAATGCAGAAATCATCTTGGGTTTTAGTCAATAAGCCAAAAGTACCACTTTTTTCAATTTCTATTGCTGAAAAACATTGTAATTTGAAAAAAACACGGGACAAGTTGTGGCTTAAAATCGATTTCTGAATTTGGGTTATTACGGGCGCCCGGCATATGGAAGTCACCTTCAATTTCCTCCAACTAACTTAAAGTGGTACTTTTTCAAATAGATTTTTTTTGCAAAATTTTAGAATCTCTGAAACATTAAAAAATTTCATCGTTAGGATATTTCAAAAACACGATTTAAAGCAAAGTGTGTAAATTATTTCAACCACATTAGCTGCACGTGGTCGTAAACGCAGGGCAGACTAGGCAAAAAATTTAAAACTAGTTAAATGTTACATTTTCCAGCTTAAATTGTTTAGTAGAAAAATAGGCATTTCTAGCAAGGTTTAAGTAGAGTGTTTAAAAGTTTTAATTATAGTTTTTAAAAAAACTAATAAGTGAAGAAAGCATTTTTATAAAAATTTAAAAAAAAAACTAACCATATTTATAGGGAAAAGCGATCCACGGCCTGTTCTCCATGACTTCCTTGAACTCCTCGATCGCCATCAACTTTCCTGAAAAGTTTAAATGTTTAAACTAATTTTAAAATTTGCTAACCCCCATCAATCAGCACCTTTCCGCCAAATCCAGAAACCCTCTTTCGGGCCCAAGGGTAGTCCAAAGAATCTAAAAAAATCAATAATTGACAGTATTTTCATTTTTCAGACCAATCAGAAGACTGTCCAATTCAGCCTCGAGCTCCCAATCGACCTCATCCGGGATTTCGTCTTCTTCGGAAATTGGTTCAACATGAGTTTTCACCAAATCCATCATTTCGTCATTGGTTTCGGCGACTTTCATGATGTTTTCGTGATTTTCCTTGACTATGTCTAAAAAACGTAGAATATATATTAAAGTTAATTAAATTTAAATTAAAAAGTTTATAAAAAATTAATTATTAAAATTAACTTTAATTTCATTGACATCGTCGAGAGCCAGGCTCAAAGTTGCTTCGTTGACCTTGCAGCTCTTTTCAATGGTCTCCAATTGCTTGGAAATCTTCGAATTCGTGATTTTGGCAACTGAAAATTATATTTTAACTGATTTGAAAAGCGTAAGGTAAAATTTTAATATTTAAAGGGTTTAAATTCCAAACTTACATTTTCCATTGGTTTCGATACGATTCACAGTGTTGTTCAACTGTTCAAGCAAAGCCATTATTTGGAAGGTGGAGGAGTTTTCTGAAAATGTAATTATAAAAAAGTAAGTTTTTTGTTTTTTGATCAAACTAAATTGATTAATTTAAATTTGGCGCTTCATTGCGTACATTATTTTGGAGCGCACGCCTGCGCCAAAAAATAAATCACCTTGTGAATCTTTTTTTTCTATTTTGCTTTGCTTATTTTGTATTCAAAAACAATTTTTTTAATTAAATTTTTTTAAACGTACCCTTCAGTTTCCT
This sequence comes from Oscheius sp. G VE-2021, assembly GCA_022343465.1. Classification (NCBI taxonomy): domain Eukaryota; kingdom Metazoa; phylum Nematoda; class Chromadorea; order Rhabditida; family Rhabditidae; genus Oscheius; species Oscheius sp. G VE-2021. The sequence continues at coordinate 1,093,361 of JAJQXH010000011.1, forward strand.
ATTTTCCTCGATCAAGGCGGCATTTTCTTGGTACACGTCCTCCAGTCTGGCCTGAGTCATCTGAAGTTCCACTTTCATCTCAGCTAATTCTTTTCTGTAGCCGTTCACCATCGTTAGCATGAGATTATCAGCCATTTCTGAATGTTTTGAAGTATTTATTAAAATCAATAAACAATAAGAAAAAATTAAATTAAAAAAGTTAGAAAGAAATCGATATGACACTTTCAAAACAAAGACGCAGAACAAGGTAAAAGCGCAATTTTATGTGTGAAAAGGCGCTTTATATTTTACAATGAAAGCCAATTTTTGGCAATTATATGCTAATTTTGGTATACTTTTAAACGCTCACTTTAAAAAAAACCAGCTGAAACGCACACATAATATTTTTAAAAAAATATAAATCTTGTAACATAAATAATAAATAAAAATTTGTATGAATGAGAGTCATATTTGAAAAAGCCATTTCGAAAAGCGTACGTCTAAGGAAAAAGCCAAAGGTGGTTCTCCAGATAATTTTGCTTTTATCAATCAGAAGCTAAAAATCGATAAATTCAAATTTGAAAAAGCCGGTTGGTGAAGTGAATGCACTTATTAAAGATTTGTTTTTAAGTTTCATTTTAATATAAATGTGATAATAAAGTTATTAAAAACGATAAATTAAATTTGAAACGAAACTTAATTTTTTTTTAAATCATTTAAATTGTAAAAAAAGAGAAGCTTATGATATTCGAATAAAACAATTTGCAACAAAAGTAACCCATAATACGGAATTTTAGGTACGTCACTACGATGTTTTACCTTAAAACAATTAAAATAAAGTATAATCAGTTTACTGGGATTTTCTATGCGAGCTATTTTTGAGGCAAAGAAAGAGTTTCATGTGAATTTTCAACATGTATTTACTTACTCAAAGCTACCGAAGAAAACTACACAGAAAAGTATTTAAAAATGTGTAACATTTACAAAAAAAAACAATATAATGATAAATAAAAGTTGTATAAAACGATAGGTTGTGAATAAGACTGCTGGAGTCACGAAGGAAAAAAGCCCTATATAAAAAGCGTTTCTCAATTAAAAATCCAAACAATGGCTCTGCAGATAACTTTGCTTTATCCACCAATAACAAAGAAAAAAGCAAAATAGATGTGAAAATATTGTTTGAAAAATAAAAGCAAAAAACAAACTAATTCGTCTCTGTAAAAGTCAATCACAACAAATGAACCCCTGTTCTTCGGGTTAAATAAAAAATAACTCCAGTATATTACTTTTATTGAAAAGGAATTTTGACTGCAAAAGACAGATACAGAGACAGAGAGATTTTGTAAGAAAGCTTATTAAACAATTTTCGTGGTGCAAACATTGGATTGAGCGAAATGAAAATTAAGTTCCAGGGCAACGGTTTTGTGGCAAATTTTATGGAAAAGCTGTAAAACATGACGGGGTTTGGCTCGATTTTAAAATGAAATGGTGAAACCCACAAAGAACCCTCAAAAACTATAATTTTTGGTTTTAGACGAAGCACAACCAATTCAGTTGTGGTCATTTCTGATCGCCATAAACAAATTTTGTCTATTGATGATTCTGGATCGATTGCCCCATCGAAAACCAATTTTGGAAAAATTTTGATCAAACTACAGTAATATTGACTTAATATTGACTTAAATTATTGACTTAAAACTCAGAATAGTGTATTCAGGTCAAATACATTTTTGACCAAGTTTGGCCAGTATCGATTTTTCATATGTCGCAAGGGGTTCGATCGATACTGCTCGACAGTTACAGATTTCTTGTCTTAAGAATCGAAGTTTATCGTCGCTGTTAAAAGACATGGAAAAGATTTCATTTTTATTTCACAACTGCACATGAGATCATATCATATTTTCAAACCATCGATTGGTGGCATCAGGGGTTTCTCCCTTGGAAGTCGGATGTAATGGTCGGTGACCACTGAAAAAAAACCTTGTTTCCTCTCTGTCGCCTCTCTCTCTTTTTTTCTCTCTCTCTCTCTCTCTTTCTTCTCTCTCTCTCTCTCTATCTCTCTCTTTCTCTCTCTTTCTCTCTCTTTCTCCCTTACCCATATGACTTCCGTCCATATCGCACAGCTCACATCTGTTTGTTTTTTCATCGTCCCGAACAAGCTGGTAGTGTTTGCAACTGAGAATGGCAATCCAGCTGAAATAAAAAGATCTTTAAAAAGCTGAAAATGACTAACTGATGGCGGAAGTCAGCATTTTCAACGACGGTAGGGTAGCCACAGTTAGGACATCTGACAGTACAGCCGTCTTGACGGAGTTGGGTGAGGGAAATGGTATTTTTGCAGCCGCCGATGGAACAATCGACCTCTGAAAACCGGATTAATCTGTCTGAGTCTCGCTCTCTCTTTCTCTCTCTCTCTCTCTCTATAAAAATTTACCGTATTTATCAGGAAATGCAATCCACGGCCTGTTCTCAATAATTTCCTTAAAGTCCTCCATTTTCATTACGCGACCTGAAATTTAAAATTTCAAAAGTTTAATTTTAATATTCAAAAAAATATAATAAACCAACCTTTATCAATTTCAACGCTTCCTCCTGCAACTACCTTAACCCTAGCCTTCGCCCAAGGAATGTTGTCAAAATCTAAAAAAAAAACTTTCAAAAATAATTTTTTTTTAAATTTACCAAGTATATACGTGTAGAGTTCTTCCTCCAATTCCTTAATGCCAGTTTTACCGTTTCCTTTCCCGTTGTCTGAAAACACTATCAGATTAAAAGGTTTTAAAAGACATATTTAAAGAAAAAAATAAAGAGTTTAAAAAAACTTACTGTTCAATTGTTGAAGGGAATCCTTCGTTTTCTTCAATTCGGCCTTTGTCTTTTTCAGTTCGTTTCTTACCTTGAAGAGTTCATTCGACAGCGATGCCTCCATTTCTTCCAAACTTGAACTAAAAAAATTAGTCATTTAAATTTAAAAAAGGTATAATTTAAATTCTTAAAAATGCAACATTAAAATTTTAAAAATGCAAACTTTAAAATATGTTTTTTGAGCTAAAAGCCAAATCAGTACAAAAATCGATAATCTAAAAAAGCGGTGGCGATTCATTTAAATTAGGGCTTTTTTCTTCAAATGCGCCGTCCGGACGGTTGGGAATCTGCGGTCATCTGCACTCTTCCAAACAAATTATAATACATTATGAAAACCCTAATTGAAATATGTTGAATAAATTTAACAAAAAAAGAAAAACTGAAAATGGGATAAATCCAGGAAGACCCTTGAAATTTATTTTGAAAAATGTAACATTTACATAAAATTACACTGTTTTTGCTGGATTAAAACACTGAAATTTGTAGAACGGTGGTATTCCCTAATTTTTCTGCGCCTGGTTCCCCAATAGCATTGTCTGGTTCGCTTCCTGAAAATACAAAATGTTTTTTTAATACTTTAAATTTACCTCGAAAAACGGCTTCAGTAAAGTCGGGCATTTGTTTCAGAAGCAAATTGTACCGAATATTTGCGGAAGTGTGAGAATCCTCTTGGGAAAATTGAATTTTTTAAATATTAGAAATGGAAAAAACTGACAAAAGTTGTGCAGAACATCGAAGTAAGGGCATAGAAAAAGAGTTGACCTTTTGTGAAATTCGTATTATAAACGGGTTCCTAAGAAATTAAAATGATGTTTTAAAGAAAAATTTACGTCAATTGCGTCGGATATCAGTTTTGCCATTCTGATTCCCAGCCAGTCAGCTCCGTCTTCACTTTTTGTTAGTTGGGCGGAGCGACAACCCTAAAAATAGAAAATTTCATTTGTTTTAACCAGTTTTAAATTGTATATTTAAAGCTACAAAAATAAGATAAATCTTAAACCTGAGAACTTTTTAAAAAAGAATTTTTACGCCAACACACTGCAAAATAAGCTATGAAAATAACGTTGGATTTAAAGCAATCTAAAACATATATAATACTACCAATAGATTACTAATTGAAATTCAACAAACTTTGTAAGCTTGATGACATCAAATTTACAAGTTTCAACGAAGTTTTATTTTGATCCGCTAATTTACACATCTCTCTCTCTCTCTCTTTCTCTCTCTTTCTCTCTCTTTCTCTCTCTCTCCCTCTCTCTTACCGAGTCCTTACTGGCAGCACACATCTCATCCAAAATGGCAGCATATGCATTCACTGTTTCATTCGGCATAATCACACTTTCCAAAAAATGTGGATTGAAAAGCACGTGACTTATCTCATGTGCAATTACAAATCCAATACTACCCATCTAAAAACATTCAGAATCCCTTTTTTGTGAGCTTACAAAAGAATAAGGATCCATATCAAGTTTGTCGAAGAGAAACGGAGGGTACAAAAAAACATTACTTGTTTCTAGAACGAATATGGCGTTGACCACGTAAGGACCAGTTTCTCTCAATTTCTCTTGGACGTCTTCAGTTCTGAATTTTTCAATTTCCGTTAGCTCTAGCCCTGATTCAACAGAAAACCGAAGACAGTTTTTCCTTTCTGTAATTGTTCCTCCGGTTAACCTGCAGACAAATTTGTTCTTTTTTGTAAAAGAGCGAGACCTTTCTAATCTAGAAACGCAACTAGAATAAATGTCGTAAATTTTGTAAAGGGTGCGATCGTGAAGATCGGAATAGTGGTATGTTCCCAGAGTTATCGTGTCGATCAAGTTAAGAAAATAGGGCAAGAGACCTTTTACTTTGACCCAGGGGGTGACCTAAACTTTTGAAATTTATGGAAGGAGAGAGAGGGAGAGAGATAAAGACACACATTGAGAGAAAGAGATAGAGAGGTAGGATATATACACATACATAAAGAGATGTAGAAAAATAGAAAGATAGAATAAAGTGTGTGTTTGTAAAAGCAGACTTGCCTCAACAACCTTCTTCAAAACCTCAACAAGTGAACCAAAAACTTCACTTCATCAATATTATTTTCAGGATGTCTTATAAATCTGAAAAATTGATGCAAATGAGATGTTCATGCCATTTTTAAGCATATCTTAAACCAAGGCCGCTTTTTAACGCAACTGGTAAGCTGAGGCCGGATTTTTGAAACAGATGGTAGCCTAAGCCCCCCCCCCCCCCATTTAAGAAAGCCTACTCATTAAAAGCAGCAGCATCGGCGACGGTCTTGAGTTGATGTAATGAAACTTGATATCCTATCTGAAAAAAGGCTGAAATTCAAATTTTGAAGACTTCTTAAATTCAAATTTTCAAGACTTCTTACATGAGTTTTGTAAAGTTCTTTAGCTATGTAAGCTACATGTTTAGTGCAGTTGCTAAACTTGGAACTTTCTTCATCAATCAGCTTTTTGATAAATTTAATAGATTCCAGATCATTCATGGGGCAACTGAAAAAGTCTTGTTTTGCGGCTGGCGTGCCTGCTGTTTACGCGTTGTAAAAAACTTACATTGCATCAACAAGTGTCTGAATGTATGATTCCTTAGCATTTGTGTATTCCTCTAGCGTTTGCTCTTCGTTTTCTTCCTGAAACAGAGCTTTTTTTCTTTATTATTGTTTATTTTTGTTACCTTTGTTGAATTGAGATGTTCCGCTATGAAGTTCAAATAGGATTGTATTTCATATGGCTTCAGAAGCTGTTTCAGTTGGTCTTTTTTCACATTTTTCAGTTGGTCTTTTTTCACATTGTCGTAAAAGTGATCTCTACTTTCGTAAGGGCAAACGTGGTGAAAGAAGTTTTGGCATGGAGAAGTGTTAGGGTCGAGATAACTGAATGATAAACTGTAAATCGGTTAAAACTAAGTCACTACGAACGTTGACTTCTGTTTTTCTAGATTACTTGTCCTTTTTGTATTATTTTCAAGAAAACGCAAATTTCAATTTCATATTTCTATAATTATATGTAATCATCAAACTAAACTTTCAGTTTTCTAAATGTCAAGTAACGATTACTATACTTTACGTGAATGCGTACCGCTCCGGGTCGAACATTTTCGCACACACGCACATTTCAAGTTCTTCTATTTTATGTTTAAATAATGATAATGTTTACTGTTTCATTTTTCAGATCAACTATAAACGAGTTTTATGTTTCGTAATTATTTTCATCCTTTGTTTTAAACACTGCATTTTTAAACAAAAAATACTTACTTATTTGTGTAGTCAATCACGAAATTCGCTTTGAAAACCGGAGACACGTAGAACAAAAGAAAGATGGAAAACATGTCTCACTTTCAGAAATGGGAATTTTGGTCGTTTGCCTGCCATCAGACGTTGAATAAACATTGAATTGTTAATATTCAGAATTCAAAAGTCGGTGTTAGAAATACATTTAAATGTTTGCTGACGTTTGTAAGAAATTTGTGTTTTTCATGTTTGTTTCTTTTATTCTCTCTCAAAAATTTACTTCCAATTGTTTCGCTGGTTCTCGAAAATCTTGTTTACCATATTGTGCAAGACAAATGTACCATAAAACGAGAAATGTACACATAAATCCAGTCTGGACAGTTATTTTAGAAAATGCTTCCGTGTCCGCCGCTGGAAATGAACCATCATGCTTTTCGAACAGTGGAGAAGTATGTTTCTGCTATTCTCACATTGATAAACGTTTACGTTATCATTTGTATAGTTTTTCGATCTCCTTCTGTTATGAAGAGATATCGGTGGTATTTGCTATTTCATCAGATTGTGGGAACTTGTGTGGATCTTTATGTAAGTGGAGAAAGAAAGAAAGAAAGAAAGAAAGAAAGAGAGACAGACATACAGACAGACAGATTGAGAGAGAGACAGAGAGAAACAGAGAGACAGAGAGAGACAGAGAGTCAGAAAGACAGACACAGAGACAAAAAGAGAGAGAGAGAAACAGATATGCTTCAGGGTAGTACCTTCATGACCCTCTACGTCGTCTTTCCATTTCCTATTTATTATGGCCTAGGTCCACTTGGAAAAATTTTATCGGCTCATTATATGTTTCTCTTAGTTTGCTTTCTGATTTTATTTGGTTTAACCACCTCTGTGCATTTGTTTCACTATCGATTTTTGGTGGCGCAAGGAATTGACAGATTTCCTTTGAAGCACAAAATTGGACTATCTCTCGTTTATGTATGCTCCTGTATTCCCTCTATTTCGTATCTTTACATTGGAGATGAAACGGAAAACATTCTGAGAGATATGGATAAGGTCAGTTCTCCTCACCTCGCCTCACGTTTTCGCATTGTCACATCCTCACATTATGAAGTCTCACATCAACCATCAATATTTCCTCATGTTCTCACATCCTCAGACCATCACACTCTCACATAGATCATCACATCCGCATTTCCTCACAACCTGTTTCCCTCACATCCTCATGTCTTAACGTCGTCACATCGACCATTCTCGCTTCCTCACATCCTCACATTCACATATTCTCAAGACCTCACATCATCACAATATCACGTCCTCACGTCATCACATCCTTACGTCGTCACGCCCCAACACCATCACATCATCACGTAGGCATTTCCTCACAACCTCATTTCCTCACATCTCTCAAAAACGGCCTCATTCAGCTTTATTCAAAAATAGCTTTATTCAGGAGTATCAATGCATCGATGCCAAACAACTTCTCAGCATCGCCCCTGTTGTAATCTACGATCTCGACAAATTCGTCAAAATTAGCATTCCTGCAACTATATTTACAACATGTGTAATTACCTCACTGTTGTTGTTTTTCGTAGTCCGCACATTGTCTCTCCTACGCAATCCTGCGATGTCCGCCCAGACACGAAATCTCCAAAGACGTTTCTTCTACGCCCTGTGTTTACAAGTTTTTGCTCCACTTGTCTGGGTATCCTTCCCTGTTTGTATTTTGGTGGCGATTTTGATGAGTCGCATCTTCGGGTACTCAGGTTTGATTTTTTCAAACAGTTTAGTTTTAAAAAACATCTTTAGGTTTGGGGCTTTTATGCGTAGGAATGATGTCTACTCAAGGAGCTGTTGGCGGAATTATGTTGGTTGCTGTTCAGCCGAGCTACAGAAGATTAAAATGGAGTTCAAATTCAACAACAGTTCAATACTTTACTTCGGCTTCTCATCATACCAAATAGAGATTTCCATTTTGATGGCATTTGTTAAATAAAGTTCACATCCATTGCTTTCAGCTAAAGTGTTTCTTTTATTGTGTAAGGAGTGAGGTTCGGTACAATCTCACACGCACACACGCACACGCATGCTTTAACTGAAACGCATGCGTGTGCGTGTGTGCGTGTGAGATTGTACCGAACCAAACCAATACACTTACCGGTTTCTGAATTGTGCCTTTACCATTAGACAAATCACATATTTAATGGTTCACAGAATTGGTCTGTTTTTCGTTTTCCTGTTGTTATTAATTCTTTTCTCTGACAAATTAATTATGGTGTGGCTTTGTCCCCAATGGTTCAAGTCCGCTTCTAAAACATGTACAAGCGGTTGTATATGTCTGTTTATTTGCGTATGCGCGTGTATATATGTGTGTGAATGTATGTGACTGTGTGTTTAAGAGACCGTGTCGGTAAAAATCGAGCAGAGTCCATGTAGTCAGTGACATAGGATTTTTTCATAGTCTTCGATTTTGCCCAAAAGTTGTCAAAAGTCATTATATGGGCTAAATATGACATTCTGAGACTTTTGGGCCGATATCGATTTTTGGTCTCGGGTTACGGTAACTTTCTTCAAACTCCACCAAATTTCAATTTAAAGGCATGATTTGATAGCTTTTGTTACGGTTACAAAAACAGTAATTGACACCAAATTAAGTTTTCCACTAGGGCTGAAAAACCGCAAAAAAAGTGAAAAAATTTCACTTTTTCAATTTTTTCGATACCAACAACCCCCGATGCGGGTAATGCCATTACTCTAGAAAGATTCTCCACAACTTTCTCCGTCGATCTACAAAATCACATTAAAAATCGAGCTACAACATCATGGTGAAAAATGCGTTTGAAAAGTGAAAAACTCGAGTTTTTACACGAAATTTTCAATAGAAAACATTTGTTTGTGTTCAGTTTGCATTATATAAGCAACATATCGCTTTGGGGACAATGTTTTCAATAAATGTTTAGATTTTGGGTTGTTTAGACGTTTTGTGGAACATCGCGGCGTGAAAGTTTTGCACCTAAACCCAAATAACCCAAAAAAAAAATTTTCGCATAAAATTGTCCCCAAAGACGATATGTTGCTTATATAATGCAAACTGAACACAAATGAATGTTTTCCGTGAAATTTGTAAATTACAAGGGTCGTTTCTATTGAAAGTTTCGTGTAAAAACGAGTTTTTCACTTTTCAAACGCATTTTTCACCATGATGTTGTAGCTCGATTTTTATGTGATTTTGTAGATCGACGGAGAAAGTTGTGGAGAATCTTTCTAGAGTAATGGCATTACCCGCATCGGGGGTTGTTGGTATCAAAAAAATTGAAAAAGTGAAATTTTTTCACTTTTTTTGCGGTTTTTCAGCCCTAGTGGAAAACTTAATTTGGTGTCCATTACTGTTTTTGTAACCGTAACAAAAGCCATCGATTTATGCTTTCAAATTGAAATTTGGTGGAGTTTGAAGAAAGTTACCGTAACCCATGGTCGCCTACCGCAACCCGAGACCAAAATCGATATCGGCCCAAAAGTCTCAGAATGTCATATTTAGCCCATATAATGACTTTTGATAACTTTTGGGCAAAATCGAAGACTATGAAAAAATCCTATGTCACTGGGTTGCTCGACTTTTACTGACATCCTCTCTTAAATCATTTTCCCTTTTCTGTTTTCAGTTACCAAAAATTTTCATTTGTAATCATCGATGCAAGAAATTCTAATTACAATAATTTATTTATCTCTTTTTGCGTTCTTCGAATACCGAAATAGAAATGTAGGCTGAAACTACAACCTGGCGTATGTACCAAATAACGTTCCAATACGCGGCGGTGTTTCGACATAACCGTTAATCGTTTGATTTATTAGGTACTCAGCACAAATATCTTTCCTTTTGTATCTTCGCTCTTTTTTATTTCTAGCTCTCTTTGCCAATGAATGTCTCAAATGATTTGTACGCATCACCAATAACAATGTAGGCAACAACTACACACTGCCTGAGTATACTACAGCAATGTGAACATTGTAAACAAACTAACATGCTCCCGTGCCCACCACTGGATCTAGACCCTCAGAGGTTTCTAAATCGGGAAAGATGCATTTGTCTTATTACAACTTCCGTGAACTTATTTGTTATCTGGTGTATTATTTTTCGCTCTCCTTCGGCCATGCATAGATATCGCTGGTATTTGCTCTACCACCAGATTGTGGGTGCATTTGTTGATGTATATGTAAGTTAAAGAGAGAATGAGGGAAACATGCACAGTGAGAGATAAAATGAGAAAGAGAACTAAAGAGACAGAGAGAGAGAGAGAGAGAGAAAGAAAGAAAGAGAAAGAGAAAGAGAAAGAAAGAGAGAGAGAGATAATGAGAAAGAGAATTAGAGAGAGAGAGAGAGAGAGAGAGAGAAAGAGAGAGAGAGAGAGAGAGAGGTACAGATACTTCGACTTTTTCAATGTTAAAACATTCAGGGAAGCGTCCTAATGACAGCCTACGCCGCTTTCCCTTTTCCAATCGTATATGCCTTGGGATTGTTAGGAGGCAAAATTTCGGTACATTATTTGCTTGTGATTTTCGCTATTATTGTCCCATTCGGTTTATCTACTTCGGTACATCTCTTTCACTATCGATATTTGGTTGTGCGTTCACTTGAAACGTTTCCTTGGAAACACAAGATTGGAGTTTTTCTTGTTTATGTATGCGGATTCTTTCCTGGAATCGCTTTTTGGTCTCTTGGGGACGATACTGTCAACGAAATGGAAAACATGAGCAATGTAAGTTGCAAGATTGATTTTGTTCCCTCTCCTATATCTCTCCTCTTGCTTTGTCCACCTCACATTTTTACTTCCCTTAAAGGAGAAGGACCGCGTAAAAATAGTTTTTTTTTTTAAATTTTATGATAAAAGCCTAGATCTCATTCCCAGAATTCCGAAAAATACCTCGTTTACCCATTTTGGATCAACATGAACTGATTTAGGTGCGCTTGGAATTTTAGGGAAATTACCGTTTGAATTGCCGCCAACTCTGCGTTTTCCCATTTCCCGCACTCTCTCGCCCACTCTAGCCGTGTTTTCGTGCGGCAAACGCGTATAATGGCCGTGTAAACGCGCCCCATTTGCAGCCCAAATCATATAAAAAGGGTATGTTTCGGAATTGCGGAGACGATATGTATTCAATAAAATATCATTTATTATAGTTTGAAAAATCAATTTTAGGATGTCCTTCCCCTTTAAATTTCCTCACCATACCCTATAAACAACCTTACCTTACCTTACTTAAGTTATTTAGAAGTATCAGTGCATTAATGCCACCCAACTTTTAAACATTGCTCCAGTTGTCGCCTACGACGTTGACAAATTTATCACAACTGTTTTTCCACTAAGTTGTTTCTCCATACCTTTGGTAACGACTCTTCTTCTGTTTTTCGTTATTCGCACACTAATTCTGCTTCGAAACCCAGCAATGTCACCACAGACTCGGAAAATCCAACAGCGACTTTTTACGCCCTCTGTTTACAGGTTTTCTCTCCGCTCGCCATGATATCTATTCCACTTGGGTGCATTATTTGGAGTATGATGACAAAAACATTTGGAGTAGCAGGTTTTTCACTTTTCGCTAGTTTTTACTTTTATAATTAAGGTTTGGCTTTATTGTCCACATCAATGCTATCAACCCAAGGAGCGGTCGGTGGAGCTGTGTTGGTGGCAGTTACTCCATCATACAGACGATATAGAAGAAAGACAATTTTCGTAAATGCAGTCGCTTCGCCTAATGTGTCGTAGCGATGTTTACACACAATTCAGACAATGAAGTTTTTTACAAGCATGTTCGTTTTTTTGTTTACGTGAATGTGTAAAGCAAATGTACCATAAGCCGAAAAATGAACACAGACATTCAGTCTGGACAGTTAGTTTAGAAAATGCTTCCGTGTCCACCCCTGGAAATGAATCATCTTCCTTTTCGAAAAGTGGAGAAATGTGTTTCGGCCTTTGTCACATTGATAAATGTTTACGTTATCGTTTGTATAGTTTTTCGCTCTCCTTCTGTTATGAAAAGATACCGGTGGTATTTGCTATATCATCAGACTTGTGTGGATCTTTACGTAAGTTAAGAGAGAGAGAGACCTGACTACATTCAGGGAAGCATCTGCATGACCCTTTACGTCGCATTTCCATTTCCTATGTTTTATGCCCTCGGGATCCTTGGAAATATAATTTCTGCTCATTATATGTTCATCTTAATTTGTTTTCTCTTTCTTTTTGGATTAACTACTTCCGTGCATCTTTTTCACTATCGATATTTGGTGGCGCATGGAATTGACAAGTTTCCTTTGAAGCAAAAAATTGGACTGTCTTTTGTTTATGTCTGCTGTTGTTTTCCGGCCATTTCATACATCTATATTGGAGATGATATGAAAAACATTTTGAAGGAAATGGATAAAGTAAGTCACTTACTCATTTTATAGAAACCTTCACACACACGTTTACACGTTTACACGTTCACACATTCCCCTCTCTCAATAATTGCCTCATTCAGGAATATCAATGTATTGATGCCAAACAACTTCTAAGCATAGCCCCAGTTGTAATCTATGATCTTGATAAATTCATCATAATTAGCCTCCCTGCAACAATTTTCACAACATCTGTTATTACATCACTGTTGTTGTTTTTTGTATTCCGTACCCTGTCTCTCCTACGCAATCCTGCCATGTCAGCACAGACACGAAATCTCCAGCGACGTTTTTTCAACGCACTGTGTTTACAAGTTTTCGCCCCACTTGTCTGGGTTTCTATCCCTGTCGGCATTATGATGAGCCAGAAGTTTGGGTACTCAGGTATCACCTTTAAAGATCAACAATTTTGGCAATTTTTCAGCTTTGGGTCTATTATGCGTCGGAATGATGTCTACTCAAGGTGCAGTAGGGGGAATTATGTTGGTTGCTGTTCAGCCGAGCTGCAGAAGGCTAAAATGGAATTCAAATTCGACTACAGTTCAATACTTCACTTCGGCTTCTCATAATACCAAATAAAGGTTTTTATTTTGATGGCAATAGTTAAATAAATATTAATTTAATTTTTATCAGTTAATTCATTTATTCTATTGTGATTGCCTTGTGTACACACACACTCTCACACACGCACACGTACTCACACACACACACACACACACACACACACACACACACACACACACACACACACACACACACACACACACATACACACAATTAATCTTAATTTCATACGTTGTTTAACCGAAAACAAGTTCGCTAACTTCTGTTGTGTCTTTGATATATTTTTACTGTAAAACTACTTGTTTTTGTAAGTTTGTTTTTGTGAAAGCGTGAGTGTGTGTGTGTTGAAACATTCCTCTTACAGTGTTTTCATTTATAATCGTTTATGCAAGGAATACTGTTTTCAGTAAAATGTTTTCCCCTAATTGCTTCCAATCTCTTTCAGAAAACGGAATGTAGGCTACAATTACATTTTGTGGACCGCGTGTGTCTTCTAACTTTATCAACATGATCCCGTGTCCACAACTCGATCTCAATCCTCAGAAGTTTCTGAATCGCGAAAGATATATTTGCCTTCTCACAACTTCCGTGGACTTGTTTGTTATTTGGTGTATAATTTTTCGCTCCCCTTCGGCTATGCATAAATATCGCTGGTATTTGTTTTACCACCAGGTTGCGGGTACAATTATCGATATATATGTAAGTGAATATCAAAATAGAGAGAGAGAGAAAGAAAAAGAGAAAGAGAAAGAGACAGAGACAGAGAGAGAGAGAGAGAGAGAGAAAGAGATCAATACACACTTTAACATTCAGGGAAGTGTCCTAATGACAGTTTACGCTGCGTTCCCTTTTCCAATTATATATGCCTTGGGACTATTTGGAGGCACTATTTCGGCACATTACTTGTTTGTGTTGCTTACTCTTCTTGTCCAATTCGGGTTATCCAATTCTGTACATTTATTTCATTATCGATATTTGGTTGTGCGTTCCCTTGACCATTTCCCTTGGAAACACAAAATCGGAGTCTTTTTTGTTTACGTTTGCGGTTGTTTACCAGGCATTGGTTTTCTGTATATTGGAGATGATACGGTTAACGTACTGAGAGGTATGGCTGATGTAAGTTATTACCCTCTTTCACTTTATTTTCTCCCTCCCCCCCCTTCTTTATTTTCTCCCCCCCCCCCTTCGACCCCCATTTGAAACAAAGAGTGTGGCTATAAAACAAATAGCGTCGTTTAGCGGGATCAACGGTCCCCCCTTTGATCAAAGGTCCATGGGTTTAACGGTCCGTGGGATCAAAGGTCCATTCATTTTATAGGTATTTTAAAGAGTTCTATTTGTTTTTAAAAATACCTTACAATTTATTGGGGAATTGAACTATATAAACATAAAATATAACATAAAAATTTTTTTTTAATAAAATGTTTCAGAAATTTAATTACCTTCATGCTTGAGCTTTTTATAAAATACAATTAAAAAATATGACTATTTATTTTTTATTTATATCGAAAAATTCCATTAAAAAATTGTAAAAAGTAAAAAAAACTTTTCAATATAATAATTTGAAAAGAAAATTTGTAATAAACTTTTCTAAAGAGAAATTAATAAATTTAAATTAAAAAAATAAAATTGTAAGACATATTTTAAAAACAATTGAAACGCTTTAAAACCTATAAAATGAATTGGTGAAAGAAAGAATTGCGATTAGCATTGGAGCGCGCTTGAGTGGTCGGCCTCTGCATCTTCGCCTGGCGAAGAACTTTGAAAGCCTTCTCTTCTAGACCAAAAAACTGGTGGGTCGTCAAACCAAAAAAAAGTTTTTTTTTATTTAAAAAAATGATTTTTTTGTTTGATGTCCCTTTTTTGGTCACCCCTGCCCTCACGACTGTCCCCCAAAATCAAAATTTATTTAGAACTATCAGTGCATTAATGCCACTCAACTATTGCAAATTGCTCCTGTTGTGGTCTACAGTGTTGAAAAATTCGATACAACTCTTGTTCCACCAAATAGTATCGCTACCCCTGTGGTAACTATTTTTCTTCTATTTTTCGTTTTCGCACACTGACACTCCTTCGAAATCCCGCAATGTCTATGCAAACTAGAAAAATTCAACAGCGTTGAATTTTGTGTTTATTATTTACAACGATGTTTTCTACCCAAGGAGCTGTCAGCGGAGCTGTTTTAGTTGCAGTTACGCCGTCTTACAGGCAATTTAGATGGAAGAAAACGGTAACCGCAATCATTCCTTCTCCGAATTTGTAATAAAGAAGTGTTGACAATATTTGCTCTACTACTTGATAATATAAAGAATAAAGTATTTTAACCAAGATTTTCTGTAGGACCACTAATTCTACCACAGATCATAAATTCACAATCTTTTTTTGTTGATTTATTTGTGTACGTGGGTGTACGTGCGTTAGTGTGCGTCTCTCTCTCTCTCTCTCTCACACTTGGATGCACATTCTCAGGCAGATTACTCGATTCACCTTGACAGATTACTCGATTCAGTTTTTTAGCGGGTAAACATAACTTTATTTCTCATTGTTGCTGACGCTTTTTACGACATAACTGGAGAAGGGATGACAGCATTTATCGATGCTTTCTTTCTTCGAAATCTTCTGTAAGATGGCGTTACTGCCACCAAAACGGCTCCACCGACAGCCCCATGGGTGAATAACATCGATGTAGACAATAAAGTCAAATCTTAATTTGAACGGTTAGAATTTGCAGAATTGTGAAAACCTGCAAACCCAAATGTCTTTGTCATCATAATCCAAACAATGAATCCAAGAGGTATGGAGATCATAAAAAGCGGAGCGAAAACTTGTAAACAGAGGGCGTAAAATAGACGCTGTTGGATTTTTCGTGTCTGTGGTGACATTGCTGGATTTCGAAGGAGTACCAGCGTGCGAGAGACGAAAAACAATAGCACAATGGTAACCAAAGGTATGGAAAAACAGCTTGGTGGATAAACTGTTTTGATGAATTTGTCTACATCGTAAACCACTACTGGAGCGATGTTTAAAAGTTGGGTGGCATTGATACACTCATATTCCTGAAATGCGGATAAGTTAGATAAGGTAAGGTAAAAAAATAGAAAGAGCAAGATTAAGAGAAAGAAAGAGAGAGAGAGAGCTAGAGAGAGAGAGAGAAACAGAGAGAGAGAGAGAAAGAAAAAGAAGAGAAAGAGAAAGAGAAAGTAAGAGAGATAAAGAGGGAAAAAGATATTTAGAGAGGGAGAAAGAGTTAGAGAGAGAGACAGAGAGAGAGAGAGAGAGAGAGAGAGAGAGAGAGAAAGAGAGAGAGAGAGAGAGAGAGTTAGAGAGAGTAAGAGAGAGAGAGAGAGAGAGTTAGAGAAAGAGAGAGAGAGAGCAAGAGAGAGAGAGAGAGAGAGAGAGGAAGAGAGAGAGAGAAAGAAAGAAAGAAAGAGAGAGAGAGAGAGCGAAAGAGAGCGAAAGAGAGAGAGAGAGAGAGAGAGAGAGAAAGAGAAAGAGAAAGAGAAAGAGAAAGAGAGAGATAGAGATAGAGAGAGACAAAGAGAGACAGAGAAAGAGAGAGAGAGAGCAAGAGAGAGGGACTAATTTAAACTTACATTGCTCATTTCTCTCAATACGTTGACAGAATCATCCCCAAGAGACCAGAAACCAATTCCAGGAAGAAAACCACATACGTAAACAAAAAAGATTCCAATCTTATGTTTCCAAGGAAAATTGTCAAGTGAACGCAGGACCAAATATCGATAGTGAAAAAGATGCACAGAAGTAGATAACCCGAATTGGACAAGAAAACTAAGTAGCACAAGCAAGTAATGTGCCGGAATTGTGTCTCCTAACAACCCCAAGGCATAAATAATAGGAAAAGGGTAGGCACCAAAAACTGCCATTAGGGCGCTTCCCTGAATGGAAAAATGACTCTGTCTCTATTTTTCTCTTCCTCTCTCATCTCTCTCTCTCTCGCTCTCGGTGCGTTTTTAAAAAAACTTACATATACATCTACGGTTGCACCGACAATCTGGTGGTAGAGCAAATACCAGCGATATCTATGCATAGCCGAAGGAGAGCGAAAAACAATACACCAGATAACAAACAAGTTCACGGATGTTGTAATAAAACAAATGTATTTCTCTCGATTGAGAAACGCCTGAGGTTCTAGATCGAGTGGTGGACACGGGAGCATGCTGGAAAAGTAGTGGACACAGGCTGTCTACATGAAAGCTATGAAATAAATTGTGTCTTTTGATGTCAGTTGTAGACTACAATCTTGTTCCCAAGTTTATGACAACACATAGGTGAAATATTTTTCTCATTTTGCTGAAAATTTTGAAAATATATAGTTAAACTTGTCTAATTTAATGTTTTAACAGTGCTCATAGGTGACCGTTTCAACATAGTTTTTGAGAATTACCGAAATGTTAATTCCACTAACCCCTTTCAGTTGCCAAATTTAAAAAAAAATCTTTTTCAAAATTCAAAATTGACAACTTCAAAATCTACTGAAAATAAATATGAATTAAACAACAAGGGTTAGTTGAAATTTCTTAATCAATATAATTAAATTTCGCACAAATTTCGAATCGACACTATTACAAGTGTTTCAAAATTTTGTAAACATCTTTTGTTTAATTTTGTTTTTTTATATAAAGAGCGGTTTTTTAAGAAAATACATAAGAGTTTGATATTAAAATACTTTGTTTTTGAGTCTTGTTTTTAATTGGAGTGTTTTTTCCAAGACAGGCGACAAGTAACAGTAAATATCCGCTAATTTATCGCTCAACGTAAACTTTGTTCACGCGCTATAAAATTAAAAATGGAGACGAGGAAATCAATGAAGGGGGCTAGTGCACAACTTCTGTAATTGTAACCTACACATCTGTTATGATACAATGGTTCATAGAAATAGACAAAAGGAGAAAACAACTTTTTAAAAACAGGCTATCTTGCATCAATGATTATCTATGAAAACAAACTGAGAACTGAAAACAGGGTGGAACACACGTTCACATACGCCCACACGTAAACAACTGTCACTCTAGTGATCCCTTCTACTAATCTGCCGTAAATATGCTTTTCCAAGAATTTAGCAATAAAATGATTTGTAAGTAATGAAATGGACCTATAGAAGATGTTTACATAAATAATAAAGGGGAAGGACCGCGTAAAAATAATTTTCTGTTTTTGTGACAAAAGCCTAGATCTCATTCCCAGGAGTCTGAAAAATACCTCTATTACCCATTTCGGATAAAAACTAACCGATTTAGGAGCTCTTGAAATTTTGGGGAAATTGTAATTTGAAATGTCGCTGACTCTGCGTTTCCCCATTTGCCACACTCTCTCGCCCACTCTAGCCGTGTTTACGTGCGGCAAACGCGTAAAACGGCAGTGAAAACGCGCCCCCTTTGCAATCCAAATCATATAAAAGGGTTTTGTTTCAGAATTGTAGAAACGATATCTATTCAATGAAATAATTGTAACGATACTTTGAAAAATCAAATTTTACGAGGTCCTTCCCCTTTATCCTTCTTTTCTCTATTTGTATATGTTTGTATACATATGCTAGTGAGCGTGTGTAAGTTTTTTTCTCTTCCATATTTTCTGTGTACTTGGAGGAATAATTCCAACGCATTATATGCTAGTTTTAATTGCTCTACTGTTTCATTTTGGTTTATCGACTTCTGTCCATCTATTTCATTATCGGTATTTGGTAGTACGCTCATTTGCCAATTTTCCTTGGAATCATAGGATTGGACTTATTCTTTTTTACGTATGTGGATGTTTTCCAGCCATTGGTTTTTTGTATCTTGGCGATGATACGGAAATGGTTTTGAAAATCATGGAACATGTGAGTTGCTTCTTAATTGAAAATGTCTCCCTCTTCGCCTTCATTATTTTATTTCACACTCAAACCTAAAACTCATCACATTCTGCTCAGATCCTCATTTGATCACATCTTCAAATTTTTACATCCTCACATCTTTAAAGCCCTGGATTCTTCACACCCTCACTTTTTAAACCCCCACATCCTCACATCGCCATACCCTCACACCTCCACTTTCTCGCACCCTCCCTTTCTTTTGTCCCCACATACTCACAACTTTACATCTTTACATCTAGAGATCTTTAAATCTTCACAGTTTCACATTCTTAAATCTTCATATTTTCACACTATCACATCTCCACATCCTCCTCCTTACCTTATTTAGGAATATCAGTGCATTAATGCCACTCAACTTATAAACATAGCTCCCGTAGTGGTCTACGATGTTGATAAATACATTAGAACGGTTCTTCCAGCGAGCTGTTTTACAACACCTGTGGTAACCAGTCTGTTTTTATTTTTTTGTGGCCCGCACATTGATTCTACTTCGAAACCCCGCAATGTCACCACAAACTCGAAAAATCACACAACGCCTATTTTATGTCCTCTGTTTACAAGTGTTTGCTCCACTAGCCGTGGTGTCCATTCCAATAATCTGGCTTGTGTGGATAATGATGACAAAGACATTTGGCTTCTCAGGTGGGATTTCCCTCTTTCACGAGTTTTCACTTTTTTAATTAAGATTCATGTTTATTGTCCATAACAATGCTATCAACCCAAGGGGCAGTCGGCGGAGCTGTTTTGGTGGCAGTCACGCCGTCTTACAGACAATTTCTATGGAAGAAAACTTCTGTAACTACAGTCAATCCTTCTACTAATGTTTCGTAGGGAAATTTGTGTAATAAAGTGTTTTTTTACAAGCAGCTGTCTTTAATTACAAGCATGTTTCTTGAATTTTCATTTTTGTGGCTATAGTAGGAACGGCAGAATTAGAATTCGAATGCCGGTTATTTGCAAGGAAACCCCTATTTTCATAACATAAGGTTGCACAAGACCGCTTTTTACAGGATAACAGCGCAGAAGACCGTTTGTTAACAACATAAAGCAGCAGAAGACAACTTTTTACAACAGAAGACCACATAAGACTGTTTTTACAGCTTCAGGCCGCAAAAGCCGCTTTTTACAGCACAAGGCCGCAAACGGTCGATTTTTAAAGCATAAGGCCGCAGAATGCCGCTTTAGTGAAGAAAAGGCCGCAGATGACCGTTTGTTTTCAACGTAAGGCCGCAGAAGACCGCTATTTTTACAACATAAGACCGCAGACGACCGCTTTTTAAGTGAAACGGCAGCAGAAGACCGCTTTTAACAGCCTAAGGCCGCATAAGACCGCTTTCTTTCAGATTAAGGCCGCAGAAGACCGCTTTTTGAATAGGAGTTCAGGTGAGTAACCATGAGTTGTTGTTATACAAAAGTAACCTAATTGTTTGTTGAAAATAAAATTCGTCAAAAAACCCAATGTTCAAATTGTAAACTATGCACTTGGGTCACGCGGTGGCCTCGTGTTGGGATTCCAGTTTTGGTCTAAGTCTAACTCTGTAAACAACTTAGTTTTCTCGATATTTAGACTACTTTGACTGTTTGTTCAGTCGTTTCTACTTCAGTCAGTTCAATTTTTGAATTTACAAATTGCCCCTGAATTCTGTTCTTGGTCAAACAATCGACCACCTCAGAAACTTTTTTCTTTTTCCTCAAAAAGCAAAGTTAGTGTTTTTCTAGCGCTTGCCTGATGCCCTTCAACTATTGTTTCGTCTATAAAAATAGAATTTAATTGTAGATGGATAACCATTTGTAAGTTGAAAATTTAGAATGTGGTAATTTCGAAGAGAAAATCTTATCTGTAAGCATTAGAATATTCCTTTGAAATGGAATTTCTATTTTCTGTTAAAACTAGAATTATAAGGGACCTCAAAAATAATTTGATTGCTGTTTTACTATGGTCGATGGATAGTCTCTCCGCCCTGTCGCCGATTTCCTACGGGTTTGAGTAACGAAAAGCTGCCTGAATGAGAAAAACGGCCGTCTGAACAAAATTGACCACTTTTCCAAACTTTGACAAACTTCGAAATGCCCACCCCGCCACTGGCTGACGCAATTAAAAACAGATGCATAAACACAATACACGACGTGTGTAAAAATTGCTCTTTTGCACAAATTATAAGTTTTTTTTCGCTTTTTATAACTCTTTCATTTTCGAAAAAGTCAAAAGAAATCAGAGAAATCGTCAGGGACCTCTTCGTGACTGTATTTTCTTATGCTGCTCAATACTGAGTCGGCGGAAAGTACAAAAGGACCCTGCAGGTTAGTTCCGGTCCACTCTAGAAATGACTCGCTTTGTGTATTTTCTTATGCTGCTCAATACTATATGCGGCGGGACTACCCTTGCCGCCGCCGATCTCGTACGGGTGTGAAACTCGCGGCGCTACGATGACAGACAACCAGGGTTTTCTGCGTCTTTTCAGACGGGAACATTGAAAATTCGGAAGAGAAGACCAAAAAATCGATAAACCGATGAATTGTACGGGCGCGTAAACACCGTACATGTAGTTCGTTAAAATGCCGGTTATCCACGGGTGCCTGTCGCCTGTAATGGCAAATAAATGGCATTTCCTACGCAGATTTCTCCAAAATGACCCATTTAAGCTTATGGAAGCATACTTCCATAAGAAAAAAATCAATTCATATGGAAGTAAATGCACGAAAACGCTTATGGAAGCATACTTCCATAAGAAAAAAAACAGTTCTTATGGAAGCAAATGCATAAAAAAGCTTATGGAAGCATACTTCCATAAGAAAAAAAAACAAGTTCTCATGGAAGTAAATGCATGAAAAAGCTCAAGGAAGCATACTTCCATAAGAAAAAAATTTGTTCTTATGGAAGTAAATGCATAAAACAGCTTATGGAAGCATACTTCCATAAGAAAAAAAGCAGTTCTTGTGGAAGTAAATGCCTAAAAAAGCTTATGGAAGCATACTTCCATAAGAAAAAAATTTGTTCTTTTGGAAGTAAATGCATAAAACAGCTTATGGAAGCATACTTCCATGAGAAAAAAAGCAGTTCTTATGGAAGTAAATGCATAAAAAATCTTATGGAAGCATACTTCCATAATAAAAAAAGTTCTTATGGAAGTAAATGCATAAAAAAGCTTATGGAAGCATACTTCCATTAGAAAAAAAGCAGTTCTTGTGGAAGTAAATGTCTAAAAAAGCTTATGGAAGCATACTTGCATAATAAAAAAATTTGTTCTTTTGGAAGTAAATGCATAAAACAGCTTATGGAAGCATACTTCCATAAGAAAAAAAAGCAGTTCTTGTGGAAGTAAATGCATGAAAAAGCTTAAGGAAGCATACTTCCATAAGAAAAAAATCAATTCTTATGGAAGTAAATGCATAAAAAAGCTTATGGAAGCATACTTCCATAAGAAAAAAATTTGTTCTTATGGAAGTAAATGCATAAAACAGCTTATGGAAGCATACTTCCATAAGAAAAAAAGCAGTTCTTGTGGAAGTAAATGCCTAAAAAAGCTTATGGAAGCATACTTCCATAAGAAAAAAATTTGTTCTTTTGGAAGTAAATGCATAAAACAGCTTATGGAAGCATACTTCCATAAGACAAAAGTCAGTTCTTGTGGTAGTAAATGCCTAAAAATGCTTATGGAAGCATACTTCCATAAGAAAAAAAAAGTTCTTATGGAAGTAAATGCCATAAAAATAGCTTAAGGAAGCATACTTCCATAAGAAAAAAAATCAGTTTTTATGGAAGTAAATGCACGAAAAAGCTTGAGGAAGCATACTTCCATAAGAAAAAAATCAATTCTTATGGAAGTAAATGCATAAAAAAGCTTATGGAAGCATACTTCCATAAGAAAAAAAGCAGTTCTTGTGGAAGTAAATGCCTAAAAAAGCTTATGGAAGCATATTTCCATAAGAAAAAAATTTGTTCTTTTGGAAGTAAATGCATAAAACAGCTTATGGAAGCATACTTCCATAAGACAAAAGTCAGTTCTTATGGAGGTAAATGCATAAAACAGCTTCTAAAAGCATACTTCTCCGTATTTCTTTCTCTTTCTCTCTCTCTCTCTCTCACTTTTCACAAAAATAATACAGAATGCAGATTTTTTATAACTCCTCGTAATATTACCTCTCTTGAAAAAATAGGGAGTGCACAAATAAATGGGAGACCAGAGTGAAAGAACCCGCGCGGTGCAGTCAACGGTAAATATGCTCTAATGCGACCTGTAGTGGAAGGGGATACGGTAGCGACATCATCTTTTTGGGTCTATTTGTACTCTTCTACGCGAAAGGGGCTTTTGAGCTACGGCAGAAGACACAAATATTGGCGACAATTTGAAAATAGTTATGTTAGGGAATGCAGCTATTCTCTGGCGGTTGCAGCTCTTGGAGGGTCGCAGTCGACACGAAGTTGAAGTCCGGACATTTGAATTCCGAGAGTGTCGACTTCGGGACGACTTCTTCTGAAATTTTAAATTTTAAAGTAGATTTTATATTTAAAATTATTGATTTCAGCAGTTTTTTTAATGTTTTAGATTAAAAGGAACGGAACTTAGTAACCGCGACGCAACCGCGCCACTTTCAATCCCGACGCAACCTCTCTGCCCACTTACGTCATTGTCTATTGCAGTTTCGTTTTTATTTAAAAAAATTAAAAAATATTTTTTATTCCAGTTTAATGTAAATTTTACATAGTTGGTTACTAAAATGGGCATAGGCACTCAAACCGCTTCACCACCGCGTAGAAAATTGCTTTTTCAGTGAGTATAAATAAAACACAAAGATGGATTTATTGACATCTCAAAGTCAAATTATGAATTTCCTGTACTAACCCATTGAGTTCTCCATTTGTCGCACTCGGTGGAGGAACATAAGTAGGGTCTTTTACCGAAGACGACTTCCTCCTTTCACGCATCGATCCGCTAGCCTGTCTGCCGGCTCTGAAATATTAAATTTGGATTACATTTATTAAACGTTTACCTGAATGGGTTCTTGAATCGTTTTCTGTGACACATAGCTTTGACCAAAATGAGGGTGTCCAGGCGGGGAATGACCCTGACGCAGTTTTGGATCTCTTCTTCTGTGACTTCGACAAGGTGGCAGTTTTCCATTTCGGACATCATTAGGATGGTGCCGTTTCGGGTGACCCAGGGGTGTTCCTGAAGCAAACAGTTGAGATTTGACTACAGTAACGTCTGCCTTCAGCCAACCTTTCTCTGCCTTTGCTCTGTCTCTGTCTATCTCTCTCTATCCCTTTCTCAAACATACCTTAATCGTTGGTACATCTAAGCGCATGGCAGGATTTTTGGTCAGCATATTCAAGATGAGGTCTTTGCACCCATCACTAATTTGAGGTCTGAAATATATGTTGCCGCATTCTGAAAAGCAAAAACTTACTTGTCAGGAAATATTACAGGGTCGTACTTGATCTTCTTATGAAGAGCGATAATATAAGCATCCCAGAATGGTACCTGAAAAAGGTTCGTCGTCTTTAACATTCTCACTCTCTTTTCCTCTCTCTCTCTCTCTCTCTCTCTCGCCCTCTCTCTCTCTCTCTCTCTCTCTCTCTCTCTCTCTCTCTTTCTCTCTTCCTCTCCCTCCCTCTCTCTTCCTCACCTGCCCAATCACAAAACAGTACAAAGTAATCCCCAAAGACCACACATCCTGAGCCTTTCCCGAATAGACATCTGCTCCTTCTGAAATCCGTTTTCAGTCTAACACAAAACCAAAACAAGCTAAGGGAACTAAGCAAATCTTCGCATGCTTTGGGGCAACAAAAGAGGTCTCACCACGGCAGGGAGCCAACTCTAATTGCATTTCTAAAAAGCGTTCAAGCGAAAATGGAAACACGACAAAAGCTGGTACCTGTTACGGCTTCAGGAGCCATGAAGGCTGGGGTACCCGCTGTTCCAGAAAGGAAGGCGTCTACTCCATCAAATTCGCAAGAGACTCCAAAGTCGGCAATCTGGAAGAAGTAATTTTAATTTAGCAGGGTGGTCTAAATAGTGATATTTAGAGGGCAGACTGGGTGGTCCATAATTTATCGATTTAGGATTTTTTTTACCACACAGTTAGAGAAACTGTGTGTGGTCCGACTTACAGAAAGCCATTATTTACTGGGTGGTCTGCCTAAGCCATTCACGCTGATGGTAAACGAACTGCTTGACTGAACTGAATGGATGGTCCTTATAACTCCGAGTCTGTATGGACCATACTATAAAGGCTAACTGGGCTTAACCAACCGGGTGGTCTTTTGCCTATCGTGTAGATCGTTTAATCATGGTGAAATGGGTTGGTAACCCTTCTGGGTGGGCCAACAATTTTTTTGATAAACTGTGTGGTCCCATTCGAAAGAAAGTATAATCACAGTGGGTGGTCTTGATAAAATTTCGATTTGTGTGGTTTCGGGGTATTCGACAGTTTATCTAGCAGGGTGGTCAAACTTTAAAACGATGATTTAAGACTTTTCCTGGAAGGGTCGTCCCCCAAACAAGATCTTTCTGTCTCGCCAATGAAACATACTGGGTGGTCCTAGTTTTCCTATGTGTATCTCACTGAGTGGCCCTCTTAAACCAAGGGCATATGCCATGTGGGTGGTCCATTTTTCTTTATGGTGTGACACAAACTAGGTGATCTAGAAAGGCCACCTGGGTGGCCCAAATTTAATACGACCTACCTTCACATGTCCCGCATCCGAAAGCAGTAAATTAGACGGTTTAATGTCCCTGTGGACGATTTTTTGAAAATGCACTGAAAATCAACTTTACATTTGAAAATTTCCGACAAACTTACAATATTCTAATCCTTTTAGCGTATCTCTAAAATATCTCCAGGCAGTGTCCTCATCTAGAGGAATTTCATTAGGAATCTCCATTACAGCTCCTCTCATTACGTATTCAAAAACCATATACAAATAATTGTCGCTGGGGTCGTCCAGAACCTAAAATAAAGTTTTAAAACATTTTTAATTTGGCGAGATGGCGCAGCCGGATGGCTTTGGTGCAAAAAAAGTCAAGGGTTCGATTCCGTCCCATGGCACTTTTTTTGAAACACCGTAAAAATAGTTTTGGCTCACCTCAACCAATTTCACAACATGTGGATGACACAATTTCTTCAAAATGGCAATTTCTCGTTGCACCATTTGGAGGGGATTAACCATCTTCGACTCTTTGACCGGGGCAGGGGAGCCTTCAACGCTATCGGAAGCAATCAACTTCTTTCTCCTCTGAGGGGGTTGACCTGAAATTTGCGCATTTTATTCAAATTTAAAAAGAAAAACTCACGGAAACAGGCAAAATTCTTGAGCAACTTCATTTTGTCGAGCACTTTCATGGCATAGTGATTCTTGTCTTCTTCGTTATAAGCTAATTTTACAATTCCGTAGGAGCCCTGAAATTTAAAAATTTTCAACACAATAGTCAAATTCTAGTACGATGTTGTCTGGTGGCATATGGCTCAGTGGGCTCAGACAGTGGTCATAAAAATGTCGCTGGGTTTGATTTTAATTTTTTGTTTGAAAAGTTAAACTAACCGAAACTGTTAAAAATTTAAATAACTAATAAAATATATAAATCTAAATAAATTTTTAACCTAGTTTATAAAATTTGATAGCTATGTGTAAAACTTTGAAGGTATATTTTTTAAATTGGAATTTCAAAAATATTAAATTGATTGCCGATTTGATGAAATGGGCTTTAAAGCTTAAAAGGTTAAAATTTTAACTTTTGTAAAAAATGGGAAAACCCAAAGCAAGTTTTTTCTATTAACGGCTCGTCCACGTCTATTTTCGTTCAGTTTACAGCTCTCAAAGCCCAGATTGAAAAAACCGAAATTAATTTTAAAAAAAATAAACTTTACTTTATTTTAAAAAATCCTTTTTGGTGTACTTTTTCGGCACTTCCCCATTTATTCCTAGACTTTGACCCCATTTCGGATGTATGATCCACGTGCTCTTCCAAAGACACAAGACCAATTCTGTATTTATGACAACGCTTGAAGAAACGCCTGCAAATGGCTGGCAACTTCTGGGAAAACCCAGCTTTGTGACGTCATTGTCACAAGACCAACTCTGCGACAAAAATTAAATGAAAAATTACGAACCTGGCCAATCTCCTCCATCAATCGATATTGATTAAGATACATATAACTGTCGCTTTTTTGTTGAGAGACAGTTCTGACGTGACGGGTAGGCCGGTTTAGATTCGGGGACATAGCCTAAAAATGATCTTTCAATTTTAAAATGTCAGAAAAAGTTTTTTTGCACCTTTTCTCTGTTTCTCTCACGCTCTCTCTCTCTCCTTATCAGTATTTCTCATTCTCTCTCGCTCTCTCGCTCTCTCTCCATTCAAGACTTCAATAAACCAACGCCAAATCTAAGAACCGCTTTTAATCTTTGTAGCAAAAAGTTTCTAATGCGATTATTACTAGAAGAGGGCGTCTAATTCTTTCCAACTGCAGCCTAATTGTGAGATAATCTCAGAATTGCTGTTCGTTCTGTGAATTGGGATTTATCGCAAACCCGGATAAAATCGGAGGTTCAAAAATAGGTGATCTATGTGTATTTCATTTGAAGTGTGTTGTAATCACTTATTAAGGAAGTACAAATTAATTGAACATGTAAACTAAAACATCCATTTTATAAACTAGGTTTTTAATGTTTTACTTTAATTTAATTTGTTGCAATTATAGTGAAAATGAAAAATAGAATCTAAAAATTAATCGTTGGTACTCTAAATTAACATTTCCGTGTTTTGGAAAGTACATGAAATAATAGTGAACTGAATAAAAATTTAAAATATCCTAAGTTTTTTTAAACATTGAAAAAGGAATAGCTTTTTAATGGTTAAATGCTTAATATTAATTAACAATTAACTTTGTATCAAGTTTTAATAAAATGAAAAGCAAAGAGAGATAAATAAAAATCACTCGGGGCGTCTCCGAATGCTCGTTATATACAGAAAAGAGTGTGGGAATATCATGCGAAACGCGGCTTTGCGGGCGGGGGAGGGGGATTAGGAGACATTTTTGCTCTTTTGAATTAACACATACGCGCTGTTTGAGGGTGGATCGGGAAATAACACGCTTTTAAAAGAAATGTTAGTGATTTTTCATTTGAGAGTCACTTTGAAAGGTTTCTGAGATTAAAAGATGTCTGAATAGAGCTAAAATAGAGAGAAAGGCGTGAGAGTCCAAGATTGTAGGACGTGGGTTGGTCACGCGAATGACACCCGTATGACCTCGGCCAGACAGCAATAAAGTGGGAGGGAATGTGGAAAAGCGTTATGACTATTGTTTATCAGTTGTAAACAATCAAGAATGGCCGAAAAGTGAAAGACTTTTAGCCGATGACTCACGCATTCACTGCAACACGTTAAAACGGACACATTTTAACTAACTTACGTGTCTCACATTATAACTGCCTGAATCACTCACTCACTGCCTCATATTTACACTCTCTCACGTTATACCCCCTCACGTTCACACTGCCTCACGTTAAAAATGGCTGATTCACATTGTGATTGACTCATATTTTTTCTTACTGACTGCCTCACGTTCACACTGTGTCACCTTTTCACGGCCTGGCTCACGCGTTCATTGACTCACTCACTTTCACACACGCTCACTCACACTCATATGCACGCACGCAATCACTCACTCACTTATTCGTTTGTTTTCAATCAAATTGTTATGACAAACCGAGAAAACAGCTTCTAGGAAATGCATAAGTCCTTTCAGAAAGACAGATTTCGTTCGTGACTTTGGGTGTTTTTTGGAGGAAGGGGACGGCGTCAGGTCGCGTGCGAACCTTGACTTATCGCGAGTGCCCGCGGATGAGGACTGACTTTTTAATCAGCGCTCTCTGAACATGCACTTTAGGGCCCGGGTTAACTATTCCGTGAACAACACAGACGGAAGTCTTTAGAGGTAGATCGCAAGGGTTCGATGACCAGTTTAATTTTGGGTATTGCCGTTATTAAGGTTTCCTAAATTATGTTAAAATAGTGAAACATCGCTCTTTCAAAAGATAAATATGGAAAAATCTCAAAAATTCACCCTAGAACGCCTCCACGCGGTCATCATCTCCGGAAGAGGGTAGATCTGAAGACTGAGGTGTCGCCCCCGTGTGCCAAAATAATCACCGCCGTTGGATTGCGCGGCCAAGTGGGCTTGTCGGCAGGATTGCGGGCCCAAAGAGGGTCAACCTCTTGATTCTATGGAAAATATTTACCTCTTCTTGTAAACAAGAAAAGAAGAGGAGGTGACGTGTTTCTCTCGGGACGCGATGAGATAATTACCCCTGAGCGGAATTTGACGAAGGGAAATGGGCCGACTTCATTTTGCAGGGCGAATGAATGAGTTTGATGATGGATTAGCGACTGCTGCAGGGGAGTTTGGCAACATTGAGTCTGGCGGGGTTTTATGGGGTCTGGGAGTTTAAAAATGAAAATAAACTTTTTCGATTTTAATTGAGAGGTTAATGTCAGTCCTTTAAATTGACTCATTTTAAGAAAGGTTTTATAAACGCAGGTGTACAGTGAGAGACCAAGATTTTCTAGGTCAGAGACGCAGAGGTGGACGTCAGAGACGCAGACGTATAGGTTAGAGGCGCAGATGCAGAGGGTCAGGCGCAGATGTTGAGCGTCCGAGTAAATGATGCAGAGAGTCAGAGACGCAGAAGTAGAGGCTCCAGTGACAGGGTAAAGGTTAGAGACAAAGATTCACATTGTCGGAAACTCAGATTCTGGGTTTGAGACGCAGATGCACAAGGTCAGGCACGCAGAGGTATACACCAGATACGCAGAGATATCGGTCAGAAACGCAGAGGTCGAGGTCAGAGACGCAGAGTCAGAGGTCAGACACGCGTAGGTAGACACCAGAGACGCGAGACGCAGAGTTCGAGGTCAGATACGCAGAAGCAGAGGTCAGAGACGCGGATATATCGGTGAGAGACGCAGAGATATTGGTGAGAGAGGCAGAGGTAGAGGTCAGAGACTCAGATGCCCAAGGTGAGAGACGCTGCACGAAGTAAGAAACGCAGAGATAGACGTCAGAAACATCAAATTCACAGTGTCAGAAATGCAGATTATCATGGTCAGAGACGCAGACGTTAGAGATGCAGTTACAGAGGGTGGTCAGAGACTCAGAGGAAGAGGTCGGAGACACAGATGCCCCGAGTCAGAAAACCAGAAGGATCGAATCAGAATTATCCCCCCAGAAAAGTTCAGAGTAAACGAAGATCCGAAGTCGTTGCACCTAGCACGCAAAGAAGTCTGCCAAAATAGCGTCTAGCCTCCGTTTTGAACTATTTTCTATATTTTTTCATGGCTTTATCTTT
Organism: Oscheius sp. G VE-2021; assembly: GCA_022343465.1. NCBI lineage: Eukaryota > Metazoa > Nematoda > Chromadorea > Rhabditida > Rhabditidae > Oscheius > Oscheius sp. G VE-2021. Next base: position 1,123,659 of record JAJQXH010000011.1, read on the forward strand.
TTTATCAAAAAGGGGGTTTTAATTTTTAATATTTGAAAACTAACTAACATACACAGACTTGTTGTTCAAAAACCTCAGGTTCACAAAACAGGCGAAACCTGACTTCCAGACATCAACAATTCATGAATAGTTCCATTAAGCCACAAAGTTTCCGCTAGACTTCAAATCATTCGTTTTGCGTCAAAAAAGTGATCTCTGCCGTTTTATCTCCCTTTTCGTATTCTGTTCTCTGAAACTTACAACTTTTCTCATCTGTTCAAGTTCCCAGAAAGTCGTAGTGCAGAATGATGGATCCATGACGGTAAAGGGTATAAGAAACCTTTTAAGAAGCCTTCGGAGAGAAAAATTGAAGTGAGAAATACAGGAAAAGGAAATTTCAAAGAGAGTGACTAGTTTAAATAGAATGTAAAATAGGAATGTGTTTTGAAACAACGAATGTTTCAAAGAACGGGCAATGAGTCATTTGTTTAAAAGTTCTTCTTCTCCAACAATAGAAGTTTTATGAATAACAGGGTTAGGGAATGGGAAAATACAATTAATCATTTCAATTGACCAAAATTTAAAATAAGCGCCCTGAGCACCAGAAAGCGGCCTGAGGACACCGGAAAAATCAGACAGCGGCCTAAGATCACGAGAAAAAGCAGAAAGTGACTTGGGCTCATCATTTAAACAAGCGAAAAGCAGTCAAGCTGGGTAAAATTGGTAAAGCGTTATATAGGGTTTTCTCCGTCGATGTTGACGCTGAAACAGGCTAAATTACCCATTCGCGAGATTTATGGGTACTTTTCTGTCACGATTTTTTTAGATTAATTTTCGGAGTGGAAACAAACCGAAGAAAGATAAAATGAAATGAAAAATTTCAGTCACAGCGAGATTTAAATAATCTCAGCTTAACTTGAAAACAAAGTTATGTTTACCTTCATTTCTCCCACAGCGATTGGCTTCTTTGCAAAGCGGGTGCGGTGGAAAGCGTGTGAACCATAGCGGAAAACAAGGGCTTTAGGCCGAAAACGAAATTTTAAATGAGTTCTGGCTGGGAATTTTAAATTTACAAAAGGTTGCGAAATAGCAAAGAAAGTTTTTAATTACTAAATTATTATTATTAAATCATTAATCCCAGCTAGAAGCAATGCTTAAATGTTTCTAAATTTAATGAAACAAAGTATACACACATTATTTTAGAAAAAAATTTTTTTTTATTGAATTTCTCCTTTTAACCGTTTTTTTTCAACGGTTAGCTAAGAAAATTTCTTTCATTTTTTAAAATGGTAAACACTGCATTTTTTATAAATTTTAAATCTACAAAATCGGGTTTCATTACAGTATTTTTTTTAGCTAACTTTGAAGTTTATTTAAAATAAATTATGAAAATAAGTGAATGAAATTTATTCGTGTTTTATGCACTGTCGAAGACGTATTTCGAAGATTTATTTATTTGTTTTGAATCCAAAATTAAATTTTTAAGAAGTTGAAAACCCTTTTTTATACAATTTTTTTTACCAAAAATATACTAATTTAATATTAATTTTTTAAACAAAACAAAAGATACATCAGCTTGGCTGCTAGTAATTTAAAATGAATTCAAATGCCCTTTACATCCACTTTACATTTTCGCAAGCATTGAAAAATTAGTTATTATTTTTGTTTAAGGAAAAAAACTGCCCCCTCTCTATTTCGACTATTTTCTCAAAACAACAAGAATTGAGGCATTTAATATCATTTCAGGGCAAATGACGTTGGGTCATTGGTGAAGCAATACAACAATTGAGTTAAGCGTGTTGACTTCCAAGTCGAAAGGACGTTCGTGACTTTGAAAAAGTGCTTCAAATGGTGGAAAAAGAGCAGATTGCGTGTGTGATTGTTGTCAGCTGCGCAATTGCACCACGCACGTCATTTACAGTTATTGGCTGAGACTGACGCAGAAGGGCAAAGAAAAGGGCGTAGGAGGATATGAGGTGCAAAATTGGACTTCTTTCGATCTGATACTTTTTTGTGTCCGCAGCCTTTCAAAAGAGCAGTCTGTATAGAAAAAAATTGTATTTATATGAACAAATTCATTTTTTCTTTTGTTTTTTTGCGGTCAAGATTTTTGGAAACACGCATGTTCACTAGGTCTTCTTTATCAATGGGGTATACGTCTGCTTAGCAATTTGAAAAAAAAAACATTGAATATTGAAAAGTAACTTAGATCGAAAAAATAGCGTGCGATGCAAAATGGCGTACGCAATGAAATTGTCACCACCCTATTGAGGTTTTTTTGTTAGGAATCATTCAAAAACTATTTGTTTTAATAAAAACATTATCGTGGTTACAAATAAGCTTAAAATGAATATTTAAAAAAATTATTCAGAGTTTTAAAATTTTTTGGGGAGTTTAATGGCGAGACTGTTTTGGTTTTGAGCATATTTGGCCAATAGTTTAAAGTAATTTAATATATTAAAAAATTTTTTTTAAAAAACTAGAAATTTCTAAATTTGGTAGTCTGATTTTTTTAAATCCACTTTAAATAATTCAAAGAAAGCTAAAAAAAATAAAATTTTGCTAACGACAAAACACATTTATAAAAGTTTACAATTCATGTTAAAACCAAAATTTCATGTTTCGGCCACGAAAAAAATTTTACAAAATCGGATTAAACATTTCGGAGAAAAACTTTTTTCTACCACTTTCCCAAAGATAATTTTCCATGTACTAAACTGAAACTTTCCATGGACTTAATTGAAACCTCCGGTTGTAAACTTCAAAATTTCAAAACAAGATCACGTCATAAGGAAATACAGATATGGTGCTCCTATTGAAAAAGAACACCTGTCCCTCCTGTTGTAAGCAAAAAAATGTCAAAAATATATGATTCTGATGTTTTTGAGGAACTTGTTAGGTATGCATGTTGAGAGACACAATGAGGACGTTTTATGGGACGAACGTCCCTCGGGACAACGACTTCATCATTTGGGAAGGAAAACAGAGACATTTAGGGAACGAGAGTGCTAAATATTCTCACTTTCTCATGAAAAAACCACATTTACAAAAATTGTTTAAACCAACCTGACTAGAGGTTGGTTCCTCCACTGCTGAAGAGCGAACGAGCCGCCGAACCCCGGTGGTGTCGCTCTGAAAGCTTACATTTTATTAATTTTTAGAAAATAAAAACAAATATTATGTTATTTCTATAAAGATCCAAACAGAAAAACCAAGAAACTAATGCGGATCAAGTCGCTAGATGGAAGACGCCTTCCGTTATCTGATATGCGCCCCCCGCGCATTAGACAAAGAGAAAACATGCTCTATTGCTAAATTTGTGCTCCAATGATAGTTTTTGGCTGATTTATGTATTTTATACACAAATATATACAAAATCAGCAAAACTACTATAGAATTAAAACGTAACCGAAGAAACTATCCGTTTAAATCTTTTTTTGGCATTCGATAATGAAGTTACTCATTTGTGGTGGTAAACGTGGACCATTGCGAAAATGTCTATATTGAGATAAAATGCATGCTCTTTATTCTATTTTGTGTGTTAATTTCTTCAATTTGTTTCTATTTCGAAGATTTTAAATTATTTTTTTAAAAAAAAGCTACCGTACCTGCTGCCGGACCATGCTGGCGGCGCTGAGCAGCGACCTCGCTGTGGAGGGGCGGTCGGGGTCGCCAACCATCCTGAAAAGTAAATGATTGAAAAATTTAGTTCACTACTCAAATATTAAAAAATCACAAATAGAATGCAAAAAAAATTTTGTATATATTAAAAAATTCAATTGGTTTTAGTTTAAAAAATAATACTTTCGAATGTTTAACAAAGTTTAGGAAAAACAAGTCCAAAAGGAATCCGTAAACGGAAACGAGGTCCTTATTGGAGGTCCTTAACAGCCAGGTTTAAAAGGAATGAAAATTATTAATAGTGCAAACTGAGGGCGGTCAAATTACAGTAGCAGAAAATCCAAATTAGGGGGGGGGGCAAACACTTTCCACAAGAAAATCAGTTAAAACCATTTATATACAGTTTTTAGCATTTCTCTTGATAAATGCAAAAGTTTGCTCCCGGTGAGGATCGAACTCACGACCTTCAGATTATGAGACTGACGCGCTGCCTACTGCGCTACGGAAGCGGCGACGAGTTGCGGTTGCCCGCGCTATATTAGTATTGGAGCGGTCTGACGGCGTGAAAAGGAACTTGTGGGTTGTTAAAACTAAGAAAATCATTAAATCTAAAGGGAAAAAAAGAGAAAACTCAATTTCAAAACCAATTTCAATAACGAAATAAGCGTAACGGCGGCGATCGCCGGCTGAGCCGCGGCTTCGTTGCCAAGCGCACCACTGCAAGCGGAATAATCAGTAATTTCCTGTGTGAAGCTCTTTCGGAAAACAGAAACTGAAACCCTTTTTGGCGGATGTGCGTCAAAAACGTTTCAGGAATTATGTGCGTAATTGAAGGGGTTCTAAAAGAGTGATGGAGCGGCCCCCGGAATGCCGAATGATGTTATCGACAGGCAACGAGGAAAACAACTTTTACGGGCGCGCGGGGATGGAGGCAATTTCCCAGCTGGCGCTGGCTATACGGGATGATAATTAGACCTCAATAGCGCCTTAGTACAGAGATCTCAGCTGAGGAGGCGCGCGAAAAAGAAGCTTTTGGGTGGCTCTTTGCGACGCGCCTAACTGGACCAGCCAGTCAGAGCTTACTGGGTGGTCCAGATAGGCCACCGTCTCAAAGTTCGAAACGAAATGTTCAGAAAACTTCTAAGTATGGAAGTAGATATTAAATATTGACAATGTAAATTTATTCACAAATATTTCTGGGTTGTCATTTTTCGGATCTGACGCTTGGCTTTAAGATTTTAATTTTTTCCTCAAATTTTATCTTAACAAGGTAAATAGAATTTTTTTTAACATTCATAGTTTTTTTAAAAAAAAACTAGTGCTACAATATTGGCTGGTAACCTGCCGATCGCACTGAAGCATACGTGATTGCGTACTTTAAAACATTTCGAAATGAATATTTTTGTGCGGACGAGCTTTTTTTTGGTTTTTAATTCATTTTCTTCTTTTCTAGTTTATTTTAAAAAGATTTATCTAATTAATTTAATAACTTAATACTTGCAATTTCTTTGAAATAAAATTGCCTTTTCAAGTTCTGGTTCCAAACAACCTAAAATTTCGGCTTTTTATTTTAAAAAAAGATGAAGAAAAACCCTGTGAATAATCTTTTTCTATGATTATATTTTCAAAAATAGAAAATTCGTCATTCAATCGCGTTACACAAAATCAAAACACCAAAACAAGATTTGTTTTTGAAAACATCCGGGTATTGAACACACATTTAGAAAACAGAAGTATTTAAAGAAATAAACATGCTAGGGGAAATTTTTTTATTATTTAAAAAACCCTGTTTATTGTTTTAAAGTTTAAAAAATTTTATATTTGAATTTAAAACAACTTTAAAAATTAAAACAAGTATTTTGCAAAAAAAACCAATACGTTCTCTCAAGAAGAAACCATGTTTTGGCGGATGGTGGGAAATATAAATATAGACATGATTAGACAAGCTCAGCCAGGAAACGTCGCTTTTTCAAAGATCCAATATGGGAACATTTTATGATTTCGAGCTCATTTCCCATAATTTACTTTGGCACAATGATTAAAGGGTAATTGGGAGCATTTTCTGTTCAAACGGTCTGTTTTGACCTTTTCGATAATGAATTTTTTAAATTTGAGTAATGAGGAATTTGGCGCCTAATGTTAATCTTGTTAATAGGGATTGGATTAAACTTTAAAGAAAAAGGCTTGGCTTTTAAATAAGGAAAAAAAACTTTTTGAGAACACTTTTTGTTTCCTGGTTCAAGGATTGGCTGAGTCAGTGATTTAAAGAGAGAGAGAGAGAGAGAGAGAGAGACAAAAGTTAGTTCCTGGTCTGAGAACACTCTCTTCTTGAGTGCGTCTGCCCTCAGGCAAAGGACATTTACACGCGTGGCAAAGCGCAAAGTGTATGAAATGAGAACGAAGAGCTTCTGACTAGAGGAGAATGAACGTCACATTTTTCGTCTCCCCGACACCCTGTCATCCTCGCTTCCGATGAGGTCACCTACATATATATGACTATCACTTCCTGGAAGGGATATGGGCAGGGAAAGGCAAAAGGAGGACGAAAACAAAGGAGAGTAACCAGTGGGGCGGCATAACAAGAAGGACTTGGGTTGGAAGAAGAATAACAATTAGTGGACAGGAGAAGATGGGTTTAAAGAACACTTTCGAATGAAACAAGAATTATTTCACTTAAAACATAAAAAAAGTGAGATTGAAAGTTGTTTTTATTGTATTTTCTGCAAAATGACAACAATTTTACGCCCCGCATTGAAGTGAATTCGTGGTTTTCAAATGTTTTGCGGGGTTTACTACATTTCCGCAAATTTATTGGTTGCAATTTATTAGTAACCGGAACAAAATTACTTTTATACTGAAAATGGTAAGAGTAAAATTCAAAGAACAGGAAATTCTTGCAAATTTCAGTGGGAGCGGAAAATGGGTGTGGCTTAGCTGACCGTGCCGCGACCGCAACGCTTGCAGCTGTGAGCCGATTTTGTAAAAAAAAAAATTAAGAAAAGTACAGTTTTTTTAATTTTAATATTTGTAATCTAAAATACAAAATTTCCAGCTGGATTTTCAGCTACACCAATGAAACATCCAAGGAGAGTGGCCTAATTAGGAAAAAGAGAACCGCCTCACAACCACACGTCCGAACGGTACAAAAGACAAATTAAAGCGAAACACCGTTTTCCTAAAACAAAAACACTAAAAATAATTTTTGGGGGGGGGCCTAATTTTTAGTAGCCTTAAAAGTCGTTAAACCTGACAGCTGCATGACGAATGTTCGTCCTCAGTCGATGCGGTTGAGTTTCGCTTATTTGAAGGAAATTTAGAATTATAAGCGCTGAAGATGCGATTTCAACTGAATAAAATTTCACAAGTTCAGTAAAAAAAGACAAAAGCGTCAGAAAAGCTTTGCCCAGATGATTTTCGAAATGGCAAATTTTTTGCTACAAAAAAGAAGGAGAAGCTCGTTTTTCTGAGAATTTCTGAAAAAAGAGACTTGAAAACGGACTAAACCCACGAGAGCGGCTGAATGACAATATTTGAACTCTTCGGGGGCGTGGCTTAAGCGAAAAAAGATCTGTGCCTGATTGCGCATTTTTACTGACGAGTGAGCCGGATCTGGTGGGCGGGTCGTGGGGTGACGTGATTCTGGGTCGATGTAGAGCTGCCTCGTGTGGGTCGTCGGTCAACAGATGCAAATAAAGATAATGAAAACAGCGTCGGAGCAGAGAGCGGGGGAGATGAAGGAACGACGCACTCTCTGGCTGACCAGGCGGATTATTCGGCAAAATGCAATCCGGCGACTAATGGAGATCAAGGAGGTTTAGCCCACAGCAATCGAATTAACTGTGGCGGGAGATGCATTTGCAGGCAATTATTCATTAGGTGTTAGTGGATTGTTTTTAGAGAGAGGGAGGAGAGAGAGAGAGGAGAGAGAGAAAGAGAGATAGAGAGAGAGAGATAGAGAGAGAGATTTTGCAAAATAATGTCCTCAAGGACTCCATCTTGCCAATGTAATCGCCTGTCTGCGCCCCCCATTTGCTTCATCCAAATGCATTGAGGTTTTTGTTTTTCTTCTTTTTCTCCGGAGGCTCGTAGATCAAACGCCGTTCAGGTGCTTATGATGTCAAATGAAAGGTTCTATTAACAGTTGCTCTAGCGAACTTTACTTGTTTGAAGTCTTTCATGGAAATCTTGTTTTGAAAAATTTTGAAGAGTTCAAGAGCTATTTTTAAAACGAAAATTAGCCAGCTGGAAAAAAACCCATAACGGCATTATACAGTGGAGGAAAAATAAGTTGAGGCAAGGTAATTAAACATTTAAAAAATAATAAAAAATAAACTGAAATTCTTTTTTTACACTACAATTTTCATTTTAAAAAAGCTTTTCAAGAGATCGAAAAAAAATTTCAAAACAAAATTAATTGTCAGTTTTGTGGGAAAAAGAAACAACAAATAAAATTATAAGGTTTTAAACCATTTAAAGATAAATAAAATAGCTAAAAGTTTAAAAAATATTTTTTTAAACTTTTTAATTAAAAATTTTTTAGTTTCCTCAACATTTTTTTCGTGAAACAAGTTTTTCAGTTTAAAAAAATGTTTTTTAGTTTCTTTTTAGTTCTAAGTTTCTTTTTTGTTCTAAAAAGAAACTTTTTGATTCACTTTTTGAACAAAAACACAAATTTCAATATTTTGGATTTTTTTCACTGTGATAACTTCAAAAACCCCTTCAATTATTTTGTTTTCAACAAATAACCTTTAAAAGTTGTCATCAATAGAGCTTTAATTATCAATAGAGCAGGATTACCTCATTCATACGACTCACGTGGTGAAACTTGGCTTTTAAACAACATTCTGTTTTTATAATTTGTAAGAAATATTACAGAAAAAGAGTTTTTCAAACATATTTCGATGTTTATGAAGAGAACAATCAGGCAATTAAACAGAAAACAGCCAAATATTTGGCCTTCAGCGGGGAAAATCTCCAAAATTAGACCACTTTTCCCCAAAATGGACGCAAAAATGGTTGAATTTTAAAAATTGATGCCAGCCGTTGTCTTTTCTGGCTGTCATCACTCCAGACGGTGTAATTAGTGAGTCCAAAACGAGTGAAAGCGTGAGCAGAATAGCCACACATTGGGGATCGATAGCCGCTGGCTATAAGCGGAACGCCTGAGAAAGAGTGTGCTGGGAGAGGAGGGCGCAGAGACCGGAAATTAACCCAACGGCTGGTAGTAATCAGTTCGGGATGTTGCCAGCCTCTCAACCAAAGCTTAATGTGGCCAGAGAGCAAGGTTCTAATTAGAACGTCATTTTGAATTAGGGGAAATGAACTTTCGGAGATTGCGAAACGATCGTTCAATGACAAAACCAAAGTCAAAATATATTTATCGTGAATAAAATAATTATATTATCTAAGTTTTAAAAAAATTCATTGAATTTATTTCACGTTTCAACTTTAAAAATATAACCGAATGTGAAAATATAATTTAATTTTTTTTAAATTATTTAAAAATTGTAAAAAAAACAACATTACTACATTTAAAAAAATTTAAGAAAAATTTCAAAATTGATTAAAATACTTTTCTAATTAAAAACATTATTTAAACATTAAAAAATTGAAAGTAGTTATACTTACAATAAGTTGTTACATTTACATGTACGTTTTGCATATATGTTCTATTTACTTTTTTCTTTTAAAAAAAACTAACTAAAAATGTTTAAAAATTGAGCAATCAAAATTTTTAATTGGCGGTTTTTACTAGTTTTACTGTTCTTGTAAAAAATTTCCGTTTTCCTGAAAACTGAAAAATAACATAATTATTCATCATTTTTCCTCGAAATATATTCTAATTGAATTGAGATAAATAATCATTTTAAAACACTTTTCAGAACGAAACGTGTTATAAAAAGTGGGTTTCAAAATGTGGGAAACTATTTCAAGATGAAAACATATAAAGGAAAGATTGTAGATGCAAATCTTTTATTGTAGTCACTAGAAACCATTCAATGTGACGGTCGAAAACAAAACAATTCAAAGAATGTAGGGACAGACGCAGTCAAATAATCCTAACTGCGTCAAAGGAAGCCCTTTACTTAGACCAATCAAAAGAGAAAAAAGTTGTCCGACGCAATTGCCTAGAATTTAGTTGACATTTCTGCGAAAAGGCAGCTGTAGGTCGGCATTTTCGGCGAGGTGGATATGCCAATTGAATAGAACATTCGTTTTATATGCGCTGGGCTGTTAAATTAGTCAAGCGGGCGATTGGCCGTCGACTGCGAAGTAATTGCTTGGACTTTTTAGGGAGAGAGAGAGAGAGAGAGAGAGAGAGAGAGAAAGAGAGAGACAGAGAGAAAGAGAGACAGACAGAGAGACAGAGAGACAGAGATGATGCTGATGAAGGATGGAACATGGATTCCTGGAGCCACGTGGGCTAGGATCATCCTCTTGACGCATCCGCGGAAACCGTCATGGCTAAGCCAAATGAAACTGATATTTTCAGAATAGGAATGTATTCCTATAGAGAAAATGGGTCTTTGGTCAATAAATCTTCTAAATTGCAAAGAGCAAGGCGGAAATAGGACTATAAATAATGGGTGACGCCACGTGGTTTGGGAATGAAGTGACGTACATTTTAATCTCTCAGTAATCCTAGTGAAGACACTTTTTGGACTCAAGAGAACACAAGAGAGAGAGAGAGAGAGAGAGAACGAGAGAGAGAGCGAGACAGCGAGAGAGAGAGAGACAGAGAGAGAGCGAGAGGAGAGAGAGAGAGAGAAGAAGTTTAATGCAAACCATGAAACAAAAGTCATATAAGTACCCAACCTGTTTTTGTTTTTTCAAATACATTTTGACGAATTTTCAAAGAGAACACTTCAAAAGTCACGTCAATTTTGACTCAATTAGAAGAAATCGTGGGTTTCCTAATGTTCTGACGACAATGTACGCAGTTAATTGGTGCTCTTATGTGGATTAATGAAACTGTTGACGTTAGAGGCGACAATTTTACTTGAAAGGCTGCTACAAATGAGAAAAGATGAAGAATAAACTGAATGTGAAATTGTTGAGTGTGTGAGTGAGTGAGTGAGTGTGTGTGTGAGTGAGTGAGTGAGTGAGTGAGTGAGTGAGTGAGTGAGTGAGTGAGTGAGTGAGTGAGTGAGTGAGTGAGTGTGTGAGTGAGTGAGTGAGTGAGTGAGTGAGAGAGTGAGTGAGTGTGTCTGTGTGTGCCTTGACGCTGACTAATGTTTTCCTCCGTTTCTCCCCATCTGACTTCCTGACGTGTTCATGTGACAGAAGCGAGACGTGCAAATTGCGCAGTCGAGCGCCGCTCTCCCTCGACCGCAAACCAACCGAGTTCTGTGCAGTTTTGCATGACGAAGTGATCCCATTGAGAATGATGTTGCACCCTTTGGTGAATGTTTGATTTGTAACTTATGGCCGGAAGTGGAAACGAAAGTTGGCCATGTATTGGGATAGAAATGGTTAACCCAAACGGGACCACCCATAAATTTTCACATGGGTGATCCAGTTAGGCCAAAGCATGGTTTGTCCTAATTACTCGTTTATCCAAATCAAAAAAATGTTTGATAGATTCGGGAGGATAGGAAAGGGAGATAGTAACGAGATACGGGACCACCCATAAAGCACGATATGGGTGGTCCCGTTAGATGGTCGACCAATTTGACTTCGTTTAAAATAAAGCATGATGTCAACTATTTCGTTCCACTGGATTAGGGTTCAATCAAATCAGATGACTATAGTTTTATAATACAGACCTAAATTACAAACTACAAGTCTGGGCTGCACTCCAAACTACAATATCGACTACACGGCTCATGAAGATTAATTTGACAAAAAAGAGATCTTAAAAGTGATTCTAGGGATACGGGCTGAAATAAACAGTTTATAAAAGACACGGAATATTAAGGATGGCCACCCAGGGTTTTCGGTCAGCTTGCCCACCCAGAAAGTCAGTCTAGCTGGTCTAACTCGAATAATAAAGTGGTTCAGGGTGGTCCAACTTACATCAACCAAAACATCAGGGTGGTAAAGCGGCATTGGTTCAACCAATAACTTTGAGGGGCTATCCTAGAAACGTACAGGGTGGTCCAGCGAATAAATTCAAGAATTTATGGGTAATCCAGATTGTGTGCCCTATATTTTATGTTGGACCACACAATATAAAAACCAGTTTGGTTGATTCAACATTTAAGGTTACAGGGTGGTCCAGGCAAAAGGTCAAAGAACTTCTGGGTGGCCCATCTTTGATTACACAGGGTTGTCTTGCTCAAACCAAAAAAAAACCTGGTGCCCCCAGGAACAGGACTTTAAACAGTTTCGGTGGTCCCAACATACAAGGTTACCGGGTGGGCTATGTCAAATTTTAGAGAACTTCTGGGTGGTTCATTTATATAATTTCATGGTGATCTAACTAAAGGACCCTCAAACCTCAGGGTGGACACCCGGGTGATCCGGTTAAAAAACAGTCTGGGAGGTCTTAATTCCTCTACTCTTTTTCATTTTTCTTATTGACAGTTGAAAATTATTCAAAAAGTGACTCACCATTCATTCCACTGCCTCAGCGTAGAAATCACATTTTCCGGGATGGTCGGAATAGTAAGCGAGTAGCGAGCGAAGGTGTGCTTCATTGATAGAACCTGAAAATGACTGTTTCCCTTCGAAATTGAAATTTAATTTCATGAAATTGCACCTTTTTGAGCAAAGATAAGCCCGGAAGGAACATGACGAGAGGTCGATTTGAAATGGGAGGTTACCGGGGCTAATTGAGGAGTATTTATGTGGGAGTTTTGCAAGTCCGATGAGGCCTCGTCATTTTGCAAACGAAAGGGAACAAATGGAGATCGAGAGATCACATAGATCTGGGGGGGTCCAAATAACAAAAAAAGTAACGCAGAATGAGGATTGCGTCTATTTTATAATTGTTTTTCTGCAGGATTCAAAGAAGTGGGTTCGAAGCCCATTTTCTCTAATTACTTTAAGTGGGTTGTCTGAGAAAGCTATTTTTGCAGGAATGTATGACTGACTTTCGTGAGGGAAGAAGGAGGGGAAAGTTAGGTATATAATGTCTGCTTCTCTATCTGTGTCTCCGACTCCGTGCATCTGCGTCTATAACACTGTACCTCTGCGTCTCTGACACTAACTTCCGGATCTAATAAACTTCCTAACTCTAACCCTTTGCATCTGCGTCTGTGACCAAATGCGTCTGCATCTCTGACCGTGTTCCTCTGCGTCTCTGACTCTGTACTTCTGCGTGCCTGTCCCTGTTCGTCTGCGTAATACGTCTGCATCTCTGACTTATTGCGTCTGCGTCTCTAACCCATTGCGTCTGCTTCTCTAACCTCTCCAGCTGCGTTTGACCCTGTGCATCTTATAAATATTAGGAGATAAAGTTCATCTCTTCTTAATCATAAATGGATTTTAAAATGTTATACTTTTTACCGTAAAACCCCTTAAATATTTTCATTAACCATTTTCTCCTATTGCTTCGTGGAAAACACATCTACATGAATCATTTGTTTACTGAGTGCTACACATGGTGTTCAATGGACTGGGAAAATCGGTGTGTGTGTGTGTGTGTGTGTGTGTGTGTGTGTGTGTGTGTGTGTGAGACAAAGAGAGAGGGAGCATCCTAAATAAAAAAAAGTGGTCTAAATTCAAATTTTTACTTTAATTTAAACTTAAATATTCGATTAGGTGCAATCGTCAGATTAAAATTGCATAAAGTAATTACACCTTCCCTTGCAGACAAAAGAACACCAAGTACATCTTAATTGAAAACAGTAAAACAGCAGTAATCCAAGACGTTAAACGAAAAATGGGCTTTCTTTTGAAAGAATTTTGCAAATTTTTAAGAAAAAGAGTTAATTACTTTCATTTTTCAACGTTTTCCGAAAAGCTTCAAAAACTCATTTCCGGGTCAGGGCAACTCGCAGCTAATGGTAAGTGGTCCTTTAAAGTTCAAACGAAACGGAAATTAGAAGAAGGGCTGTAATTAAGCGGAAGAGGAAGTAAAAACATAACAGATGACTGTTTTGGAAGGAAAGCGGGTGTCCAGTGTTTTAACCAGAATATTAGCATGACAACATTTTGCTTTATTTTTTAAACGATTTTTCCTAAACTTTTTTGCTTCAGATTTTTAGCTTCATGGGCTTCGAGGCAGTGATTTTGTGATTTGGTTTTAGTGCAACCCTTTAAATTGTTATTGTCAATTTACAACACAACAAATTCAAT
>JAJQXH010000011.1:1142500-1270000 GCA_022343465.1 Oscheius sp. G VE-2021
GACCGCAAAACAGCGGTTCTTTCGCTGTTTTCATTTCATCTGTTCGCTTTTAATTGCGTGTTTTTCAATTTTTTTTCACTATTTTATATGCATTGATTCAAAAATCAATTCAAATTAAATTAAGGAGCTTGAGAGCACCGGTTCCTGGCATGGTCGCCCGGGCTGGATGCGTTTTTTGGTTACGAATGCGGCTTTTAATTGTCAAAAATCAGATCAAGCGGCCTATGGTTGCCAAAAAGCGGATTTCATTGCAAAAAATAAGGCCAAGCGGCCTTTGGTTGTCAAAAAGCGGCATTTAATTGGAAAAAATAAGGTCAAGCGGCCTATGGTTGCCAAAAAGCGGATTTCATTGCAAAAAATCAGATCAAGCGGCCTATGGTTGCCAAAAAGCTGCTTTTAATCGGAAAAAATAAGGTCAAGCGGCCTTTGGTTGTCAAAAAGCGGCATTTAATTGGAAAAAATAAGGTCAAGCGGCCTATGGTTGCCCAAAAGCTGCTTTTAATTGGAAAAAATAAGGTCAAGCGGCCTTTGGTTGTCAAAAAGCGGCATTTAATTGGAAAAAATAAGGCCAAGCGGCCTTTGGTTGTCAAAAAGCGGCATTTATTTGTCAAACATCAGATCAAGCGGCCTATGGTTGCCAAAAAGCGGATTTCATTGCAAAAAATAAGGCCAAGCGGCCTTTGATTGTCAAAAAGCGGCATTTAATTGGAAAAAATAAGGTCAAGCGGCCTATGGTTGCCAAAAAGCTGCTTTTAATCGGAAAAAATATGGTCAAGCGGCCTTTGGTTGTCAAAAAGCGGCATTTAATTGGAAAAAATAAGGTCAAGCGGCCTATGGTTGCCAAAAAGCGGCTTTTAATTGCCAAAAAGCAAATCAAGCGGCCTATATTTGCCAAATGCGGCTTTTAATTGCCAAAAAGCATATCAAGCGGCCTATAGTTGCCATAAAGCGGCTTTTGGTTGCATAAACACTGACACCCTGGCCAATAGCTTGTCTTTTGTGTTATTTTCCCACTTTTTTAATACCCTAATTTCTTTCCAAAGAAAATCCACTTTTCCCCTCTCCAAATCGGCCGTTTCGGGTCGGCTGGCTGTATTCACATTGTGCATTGCTGCCAGCTGGCAGCTGCTCGACGCAAGGCGGACGGTATTGTTCTCGAAGTGCGATGACCTTGACCCGGCGGAGTGCTCTCATTCAGCACAAACTTGGCTTTATCACGTTTTTAGCCTTCTCTCCCAAAAATTAGACTAGTTTTATCGTTTATACCTTTAAAATACCGATTTAAATTCCTTTCCGGCCCATTTCTGCGTATTCCACGGAATTTAGCGCCGTACGCCGGTCGGGATCGAACCCTGGTCGGTTGTGTGGCAGATTGACTGACTTTCCAGTTTTCCTTTTTCACAATTTTCAATTTTCTTTTTCATTTCTCAATTTCAGATCAGAACAGTGAATTGTTTCAAAAATTCCTCAAATTCATTTTTTATTACGTAATATTACGTGCGGTCCGTGTCACGTATAACAATTTCATGCACGCGGCTACCGTACGTTAATTGTCTTTCGAATTAGCTATCGATTTTCCTCTGGTTTTCCTTCTTTATATTCATTTAAATACCTCTTGTTTCTCTTTAAAATTCCATTTTATTAATCAACCCTGCTTTATTCTAATTTAATCTGATGTTTTCAGGGTAACGGTATCAACTGAACCGCTCCCAGGATGAATAACGGAATCTACGAAAAATGTAAGGTTTAAAAAAGGATTTTTTATTATTTTATTTAAAAAAACAATAAACTTTCTATTTTCAGTCGATATGCAGGACAGGGTCCGCACGCTCATTGGCGAGCAGTCGGAGGAGCATCAGGAATTCGCCGAGTTCTTCGGACCCATGCCCGGTAGGTTTAGTCCTTTAAATACTATTTTCTATCGATTAAAAATTCGAATATCGATCAAATAGTCAGCTTGTCGATTAATCATTGATTAAATACAGAAAAATTGATTGATTTTCAGGGATTACCGTCTCGCCGAGCATCAGATACCTCGAGACCAACATGAGCAACCTGGAGATCTGCAGTTTCGTCGCGGTCCCTATGGAGAGCGAGGAAAAGGCGCCCGCGCCGCAGAATTCCAATCACAAAAAGGGATTCCCCGATATTCTCAGGGGTAAGTTTCCTATTTTTAGCGGTCAGGCGGCCTTAGGTTGCCAAAAAGCGTCTTTTCATTACAAAACGAGCGGTCAAGTGGCCTCTGGTTGCCAAAATCAGGTCAAGCGGCATATTGTTGCCAAAAAGCGGCTGATTTATGGAATCAAGACACTGATATTCGCTAATTTCTTAATTTTCAGACGAGCAGACCATAGGCCGGGTTGAAATGGTCAACGGCAATGTGTACGTCGATGGAAACCGTTCGTTTCACTGAAAATGTCATCAAATTTGTATTTTTTAGCGTTCACGAGCCGGGATTTCGAATTGCTCTGCGAGGCCGTCCCGTGGATGCTCTTCCCCGACATGTTCGGTGAGTTTTAGCAGATTTCGGAAGCGGCCGGAAGTGCAAAATTCTCATGAATAAAGCCGCTTTTTGGCAACTGTAGATCACCTGTCCTGATTTTGGCAATTAAAAGCAGTTTTTTAGCAACCAAAGGCCGCTTTTTGGCAACCGTAGGCCGCTTGGGCCGCTTTTTGGCAACCAAAGGGCGCTTGACCTGCTTTTTGGCATTTAAAAGCCGCTTTGTGGCAACCAAACGCCGTTTGACCTGCGTTTGGCAATTAAAAGCCGCTTTTTGGTAGCCAACGGCCGCTTGGTCTACTTTTGCCAATTAAAAGCCGCTTATGGCAACCATAGGCCGCTTCACCTACTTTTTTATAGTTAAAAGCCGTTTTTTGGCAACCAAAGGCCGCAGAAAACGCTTTTCAGTAATTAAAGCCGCTTTTTGGCAATTACTGTGACAATTAAAAGCCCATTTTTGCAACAAAATGCCGCATGACCTGCTTTTTCACGAGGAGAAGCCGCTTTTTGGCAACCAAAAGCTGCTCGACTCGCTTTTTGCCAATTAAAAGCCGCTTTTTGGCAACCAAAGGCCGCTGGTTTTTTGACAATCGCAATCAGAATATACTGTCATTTTCAGAGGTCTTGTGTCCTTGTGGAGTGGAGATTCCCCTGACTGGGAAGACGTCGTGGCTCGGCTGCCCCTCCTGCAATGGCGAAATCTGCCTCAAGCCCAACGAGGGATACAAGTTAGTTTTTTTGTGGATTACTTTGAATTTGGCACCCCTCATTTGCATATTACACCCTAAAACGCGCATTTAGTGTCATTTTAAGCCCATTACCATCTCCCGTTGGCGGTTTTGCGTGTCAAATGTTGATTCCTGGAATCATCTAATCCTTAATTTCCAGGCTGTTCTATTGTGCGCCCTGCCACGAACTCGTCGTTCTCTCCATCGACGCCTACAAGTTCCACGAGCGCTGCGACGAGAGGTTGCGCAGTGAGTTTTCCCTGCGGGACCCGAATCAATCGATTTTCAGGCATCGCAGCTCGCACTCAGATCCGTCCGCAGAGGAAGTGAAAAGGATCCGATCTCGTTGTTACTAGCTGATTTGTTACTGTTATTTTGCATGAAGATCTTTTTGAATAAATTGAGGCATGTCGTTTGTTATTTTTCGGGGAACCATGGGTGGGGTTTAAAGTGTTTTCATGCAGAATTCTTGAAGAGTTTGGCATACAATTTGTCTTGACCTACTATCTTGAAGAGAACAGTTATAAAAGCTATTTTTACCTACTCTCCTGAAGAGAGTAGACATAAAAATTCTTTTTTGACCTACTCTCCTGAAGAGAGTAGACATAAAATTCTTTTTTGACCTACTCTCTTGAAGAGAGTAGATATAAAATTATTTTTTGATCTACTCTCTTGAAGAGAGTAGATATAAAATTATTTTTTGATCTACTCTCTTGAAGAGAGTAGGTATAAAATTATTTTAAGATCTACTCTCTTGAAGAGAGTAGGTATAAAATTATTTTTTGATCTACTCTCTTGAAGAGAGTAGGTATAAAATTATTTTAAGATCTACTCTCTTGAAGAGAGTAGGTATAAAATTATTTTAAGATCTACTCTCTTGAAGAGAGTAGGTATAAAATTATTTTTTGATCTACTCTCTTGAAGAGAGTAGGTATAAAATTATTTTAAGATCTACTCTCTTGAAGAGAGTAGGTATAAAATTATTTTAAGATCTACTCTCTTGAAGAGAGTAGGTATAAAATTATTTTAAGATCTACTCTCTTGAAGAGAGTAGGTATAAAATTATTTTTTGATCTACTCTCTTGAAGAGAGTAGGTATAAAATTATTTTAAGATCTACTCTCTTGAAGAGAGTAGGTATAAAATTATTTTTTGATCTACTCTCTTGAAGAGAGTAGGTATAAAATTATTTTTTGATCTACTCTCTTGAAGAGAGTAGGTATAAAATTATTTTTTGATCTACTCTCTTGAAGAGAGTAGGTATAAAATTATTTTAAGATCTACTCTCTTGAAGAGAGTAGGTATAAAAATATTTTTTGACCTACTCTCTTGAAGAAAGCCAATTTTTAATAGTTTTTGGTTGAGAGAGAGAAAGAGAAAAAAAACAAAAGCGAAATTGTATTTTATTAGGACTAGATCACAATATATCACAAAGTCTGTAAACTTTTAGAGTTGCCAGTCAGAATCGAGGCTTCTTTTCTCCATTTTGTCCAGCAATCTTTCTCATCAATAATCGTTAAATTGATAATACTGTATTTCAATGCAGTTTGCAATTCATTGAGATTGATCTTTGAATGGTACAGAGTAGTTTTGAGGACTGAGTTCACTTGTGCAGTAATCAAGTTCTAAATTTTTTTTTTAAATTGGTGAGTGAGAGTGTTAGAGAGAGAGAGAGAGAGAGAGAGAGAGAAAGAGAGAGAGAGAGAGAGAGAGAGAGAGAGAGAGAGAGAGAAAGAAAACTCACGATGATGTGCTGAACAACGTCTTGAGCTGTGAGCCATTTGTTTTAGCTTTTATTTCTAGCTTTGGCATTTGATAGCAAAATTTTAGAAGGGACTCCAACACAATCATGGATCGATACCTAAAATTGCATTATTAATTCATTTATTAAACTAAAGTTTAAACTTACCTTTTCGCAAGAACTAGTGTCGGATTTAAAATTTAACTCGTACCTCCATGCAATTATAAGATCAGCTTCTTGAATCTTGCATTTCTGAAAACATAATACTAAAATTTACAAATTATTTTTAAAATCGATAAATCGCAAACTAAAGGTTTCAAAAATTGAAGTGACGCAAAAGCAGAATAAAAGCTAAATGTGTCTTTCTGTCATAAAAAGCAAAGAAACAACGCTTTTTCATATTTTAAACAATAACGGATTATATAAATTAACGCTTTTTTGTATAGGCTTTTTAAACCTGGCCAATTAATCGATATCTTTTTTTGTTTGGATTTTTTAAAACTTTTTTTCTAAATTTTTTTTTTTGTAGTTTGCCATGAATTTTTATTGTATTTTTTTTTACAAAATCTATTGGATCTTTTGTATTTTTAATGTAGGGTGTGTTTTTAAAAGAAGTAAAGGTTTTAGAATGTCGACAACCAATGAGGTCTTTTCTTCTTCGGGTCGGAGGGCCCACTACTACGGAGACAGAGATTTATCAGATGTTATTCTTCTTTTGGACAACAGGGAGTATCACGTAAACACACATGTAAGTTGTTTTTTTTAAATAATTTTTTTATTTAGACATTTTAAAATGTTTCTTTTTTTAAATTTTTAAATTCATTCTAAAGTTAATTTTCAGTTCCTCTCATCCCGCTCAACCTATTTCAAGGATCTTTTCGCTGACATCTCTTCAAACAGTTTTGATTCTGAAAACGTAAATTGCCTTTTTCAATTTTGAAATTTATTCAAAATCAATTAATTTTACTTTTGCAGGACGAAAAACCCGAACTCAAAATCGAAGAGGACAGGACTGAGTTTCACTTTTTGCTGAATATGCTCTACAAACAGAAATACAATAGTAGTGCTTATACGGAGGCTTGCCAGTGAGAGATTTCGTTTTTTTTGAGAAAAAAATATTGTTTTAGGGGAACTCCAATTTCATACCTGGATGATGAAGAGAAAGCTGATCACCATGTTTATTGTGAGTTTTTTTTCATGGCTTATTCTTAACCTATTTATTGTTAAAACTGTCAGCCAAAAAGCATAAAAATGAATTTAAAAAAACTTTCGCTAAAAAAATGAAGTTTTCGGAATTCAGCTATTTTCGTTTTTTAATCACCAAAATAGTTTTTATTTAAAATTTGGCTATTAACCAAAAGTATAAAACAGATTATAAAAAGTTTGCCTGTTTGTCTATTTTTTTGGATTTTTGCCGAAAGGAATTTCTCTATTTAATTAAAATTTGGAAATTTTCTGAAAAGCGTTTTGGATTTTATTCTAAAAATTCGGATTTGTGCCGTAACGAATTGAAATGGATGTAAAAGTTGTTAGCCGAAAAGTATTTTTGAATTTTTTTAAAAATTGGACTAATTGCCTAGAAAAAAAAATTAATTTTTCTTACAATTATCATATTAAGCCTTTTTTTTTAAACTCGCCTCTAACCCATCCAAAAATCATAAAAAAACGGAATTTTTGGATCGTATTTTAAAATTATCGGCTCTCTTAAGAAAAAGGTTTAATAAAGTTAAAAAAACATAAAAATCGATTTTGAAAAAGAAAACTGTAAACCATTTTCTCCTTGGCTCTTTTTATCTTACCGATAATGAAACTTTTAAAATTTTGCTTTCTAGATTGGTGGCACAACTACTCCAACGACATTCGGCTTGCCAAAAAGTTCAAGGTCGATCATATAATTCGCCCTTCCATCGAACGTCAGATCTTACTTGAGCAATGCACGACTAAAGGATGCATCAGCTGCACCGCCAGAGCTTTGTTTGCCTTGAACAACGATTTTCACAACATTACCGTAAGTTTAATCCAGTTTTTATTTTAAAATTTATTGTTTTAGGAAAGATTCCGCGCTTCTTCTAATTCTCTTGCAAAGGTTTTGACTTACATTTCCAGAAAAGGCAATATGAAAATGTTTACTGTCTCATCTAAAGCGCTGTATCGAATGTTGTATAGGGCGATGGGCTGGAAATTGAGCGGGTTTGTATTTGTAAAGTTAAAGTTTTAAAATGTTTTAACAGATTCGATCAAGATGTAGGCGAACACACGGATTATGTACCGTTAGAGCTGAATAAGACGTATACTTACGGAATCGCCAAATCTGATGTAACTTTGGTTGTGGAGAATTGTGAATTTGAAGTTCATAAAATGGTGAGTTTGGAGAGAGAGAGAGAGAGAGAGAGAGAGAGAAAGGGATATATATATATATATATATATATATATAAGAAACAGAGATTTTGTTTTCAGCACCTGGCTTCCCGCTCATCCTACTTCAACTCCTTGTTCTTTATGGACCTGGTTGAGGTATTGATTTTTCTTCCTCATTTTTAAAATCTTCCATTTATTTCAGAAAGACAAAGACAAAATTACGATCAAAGTAGATGCAGATGCCTTCAAGGGGGTGATGGACATTTTCTACAATGGAGAAATTGACTATGCAACTGATTTTCTCTGCAACAAACCCAATAATGAAATGTCTCAATCTAGGATCAAAGGTAAACTTGTTGTACTAACCTCTACAATGTAATTTCCAGAATTCTGGGAACTGCTCCCTGCCGTTATAGAGCTTTTCGGATTTTTTGATATTCCGATAAGACCGTTGGAAGAACACTTGCGGGCTAGTTTCTGTAGAAACGCTGGGTGCAAAAGTTGTATAAACAAAACTCTGTTGGCCCACCATTTAAATTTGGAGAGAGTAAAGGTAGGACACAAAAAACTAAGACGGTGTCTGAACAAAATAAAACCTTAAGATCAAACATTGGGGGGGGGGCAGATAGCTTTAGACACCCAAAACGCGGAAAATATGTGTTATTTTGACTGCAAATGTTTTTACTCTTTTGTCCAAAACTTTTTTTGCATAAGAACTTATTGGAAACACTTTATATATTGTTTTTATGATATATAAAAATTTTGGCGGCTTTTCGTTATCAAAGTACACTTGGGTCCCTCTCGAATTTTTGATCTTAAGATTTTATTTATGATATGTAAATTTTGTTTGAGTGAAAAAATCTTCACTTTTTTGTATTTCGGAGGGTCTAACTCACTTGCGACCCTAACAATCAATGTTTTGTTTTTTCACAATGTTTTTAGAAGTAACTTTTCAATCGATTGACTCCTCCAGTTTAAAATTTGGCCCAGGTTGAACAGAGATAGAAATTTGATATATTAGGCCACGCCCACAAAAAGCGATAATTCTCACTTTGTCAGAAATTTATGGGTCTAGGGAAGTGCCTGGACAGCATATCAGCCCAAATAAAAATATTTTTGGCGAATGTCCCTCGTGTGATACTCGTGTGATATAGCTTTACTGAGACCTGGTCCAAACACATTCACACACTCACAATTTTCTATATTCCATCTTTCAGGCGGCACATCCCTTCGATAAGCTGACAGTCACCTGCCTTCGAGAATTTCACAAATTCATGCCGGATCAACTAAACTTTTCCCCAGCCGATCTGTGCAGTCTCATCGATTCCTGCACTGCTTGAATTGAATGTTTTTTATGTTTAATAAATGTTTGTTCGTTTAAAAATGTTTTAAATATTTGTCATTTTCTCAAACTAACATAAAAGTGAATCTGCGGAGTTCACCCGAAATTGGCAATTTCGGTGCCAGTTCAAGCGAAAAAACAAGGAAATTGCCGAAAAGTTGTTTTTCATACATATACATTTTCTCTTTTGTATTCACCAAAATTGTTAAAGGAACTGTTAGGGGTGATAATTATTTGCGTTTTTTAGCTGAAAACGTAGACCAAGACATCAAATGATTGCTTGGGTGGAAAATGTCTTGTTAAACAGATATCGAACCTGGCGGATTCATTTGAAAAAATTAAAACTTAGAATTAAACCCATTTTTTTATTTTACAACAAATTACAAAGCAAACAGATAGTTTGTCAAGGGAAGGATTCGAACCCTCGTTGTTTGTTTGATAGCAGGGCCGACCCGGTTGCTGAAAATCATCGAATTTGGAAAGGAGAGGACAACCGACGAAGTCGAAGACTCAAGCTGAACCTAAGGTAAATATCGGCCCGAAAAGCTCAAAATGCCCCTTGGTAAAGTTTTAGCATGCACGTGTATGACCTTTCCTTTTCGTGCCAACCCCACTTTAGAGGTTTACTGATGGAGGGAGAATGATAGATTGATAGACGTGTGTGCATGCTTGTGAGTAAGCGAAAGGGTAGATGTAAGTGTGTGCGCGTGTCTGCGTGCGTGTAGAAAAGTCGTTGTTTCAATCGATTGGCTATAAAATCTAAAAAATCGCAACTCACATTGATTAATTGCTTTTCTTTGGATCGGGTTTTGCCTTGCAGGCGTCTTGCAGATTATCTTGCGAACATCGCTCATCCCAAACCACGATCAGATCAACCTCACAAATCACGGCGACGAACATTTTTTCCAGTCGCTTGCTAATTCGCGCCCTAGCTGGGGAGGCTGCAGCGACAGACCCAATTTGACAAAAACATTCATTTGTGGAGAGTCGGCAAGGTTGACTACCGGCGCTCTTCCTTTACGACAGTGAAATTTATAATACCAGAGTACTTTTCTAGTTCGTATTGGGTAGAGCTCTACTAGAACCAAGTACCCCGCACGCTATACCCCTGTTTATACACCTAGCGGGCCCTCACGCGATAACCCCTTTGTTCAGCATGAAAGTGTGTTTCTAGGCTTCCTTCAATAATTCGGTTTGTTTTGTCACCAAACAGCGAAATTTAATGAATAGACAGTAATTTGAGCATTTTAAAGCGCCCTTGAGTTGCGTTATCAGTTTTCTATTGGTTGTGAAATTCTGTGTTAAAAATTTGCGATTTTCAAGTGAAATCTTAGATAATATAACCTGTAATTTAAAGACACTTTGTTTCCCAAACGCATATTCAAATATAAGCTCAATTTAACTCTCTTGCGGCTTCCTGTTACGTGTCTAATTTTGCGAAAAATTAAACTACATGGCAATTTTTTATCTCAGCCCCTAGGGCGAAATAGGCAATTAGTGTTATCCAGAATTACAGGCCTACACTACATTATATTTGCATTCAAAAACCAAGCCGTCAAAATAACGGCAAATTGTGATATAATGTCCAAATTTAAAAAAAGTTTTTTTTTGTAGTTTAGCTCAACTAGTATTGATTTTCAGAGTTTGACCAAAATACATTTTTTTATGCCATTTTGCACAGACATTTTTTTCATTCTCCATTCTTCCATTCTACAGCCTCAAAAACAGTGGTTACTTTTTGTTTTAGGATGGCTCGACTGAAAATATTTTACCTTCTCTCATTGATGTGTCTCATAATTATAATTTTCTACGAACTATATGAATTTGATGATTTTTGGTCAAACATTAGGTATAGTTCTAAATCTTCAAGATTTGTTTTTATACATTCAGTGCTCTCACCTTGCCGAAGGAGTCAAAAACAAAATGGATTGTTGTCACTTCCATCAATCACCCAACTGAAGATGTTAAGGTACCAAAATTTTGTGAAATTTTCTAATTGAATACAATTTTCAGCGTCTGGCTTCATTGAAAGATTTCATAGTGGTCGTTGTGGCTGACACAAAAACTCCAAAGGACTGGAATCACCCAGGGGTTCATTTTCTGTCAGTTGAAAAACAACTATCCTTAGGTAGGATAAAGTTAAGTTTGCAAAAGGTTTTTAAAGGACTGTCTTTGCCAAAGGTCCTTTCGTTTAAGACCTACACAAGGAAGAATGTAGGTTATTTATATGCAATTATGAATGGAGCTGAGTGGATCTATGATACTGATGATGATAATAAGCCATACGGTAAGAGAGTACGGTAGTTTGATAAAAATTGTTTAGGACTTGGAGCAGTTAGACTATGGAGAGACGATTAGTGGGTTACGGTATACCCCGAGGTAAGAGAGAGTGAGAGAGATACAGAGATTGATCAAGTTTTAGAGGAAACATAAGTGAAAAACTCTTCAACCCCTACCGCTTTTTCGGCTACAAAGACATGTGGCCGAGAAGATTTCCTTTAGAATACCTAAGTGTAAGAAAACCTTTTCTTTTCCTATATCATACGGGTTTAGGATCACACAAATGGAGAAGACCGAATGATATCATGCAGAGAAATGAGGCCAGCTGCCGTTCAGCAAGGAATTGTTCACAAGGACCCCGATGTTGATGCTGTTTACAGGTAAAGTCTGTTTTTTGCAAGGCAATATAGTTACAAACGCAAAACTATTCTAATAAAAAAACTAAATTAATTAAAAACGTCATTAAATTTCTTTTTGAAAAATGCTCGTCAAACCGAAAATGGGAGGTGTGAAGTACGCAATCACGTATTTTTGGTTAGATTTGGCTTTTTAAAATTTTCAGCATAGTTAATTTTCCAGTCAATGTTTTATACAAGTTTTTTTAAAAAAAAATTGTAAACTTTCAGACTTCTGCATGCTGACAGAAAAAGTGGTTTGAATGTGACTTTTAACAAGTACGCTCGTCCCATTCTTCTAGAAGCAGGTGTGTTTTATTTCGAATTCTTACGTCTGGTCTGTCCTGTGTTTACGCTATTTTTCCTCACAAAAAAATTTGCTTTTTCAGGAACTTACTCCCCCTGGAATTCTCAAAACACCTTGTTTCATCGACGTGCCTTCTTCACTATGTTTCTCCCAAGTTCTGTAGAATTTAGGTACTTTCTTATTTTTTACAAATAAATTTTATGTTTTAGGGTAACCGACATCTGGCGTTCCTATTTCGCCCAGAAGATGCTTCACTTAACTGGAGAAAATATCGCTTTCTATCCCGTTAACGCAGTGCAGTTCAGAAATGCTCACAACTATTTGGCAGATTTTAAGGAGGAAATGTATATTTTTTCATAATTCTTTTTCCAATTTTTTCAGAGCTGTTTATAAAAAATCTGGTGAAATTGTGAATTTCATTGAGAATTTTGACTGCATTTCAACTTCCACAGCAGAATGTTTCATGGAATTGGCTAGACGATTTGTGTAATTAAAATTCATAACAAAAGAATTTAAATGTTTAGTAAAAAAGATTTTATGAAGAAATCTGAGCTCCGACTGTTTGAAGCCTGGGTTTCCGATCTGATGAAAATTGGGTTAGTTTAATCAATTTTAGTCGAATTTTGCCGTTTTAGGTATAAGTTCCCTCCCCTTGCTGCAAAGAACAATATGAAAGTTAATATCACCCAATTCAGAGGAAACTGTAGAAGCGCAAATGTTGACTTGTCAGTCGATGTGGAGCAATTAGAAACAAATGTAGGTTTTGTGAAAGCTTCAAACCCATATCCAAAAGCTGTGCCATTGATTCAGAAATTCATAAAAGCTATGAAACATATTTTTAAAAGTTTGAAAACAACCCATTATCAAAACATGGGTCATTGGCACAAAAGCTTAAAAAACAAAACAAAAAATTCATTTTCAAAACCACAGAAATTCAAAAACAATATAACACCAATTTTTCAAAGCAGCGGTATTGATAAAAAAGCTTAAAACATTTTTTAAAACTGTGCCATGCACACAAAAATGCGAAAAGGCTAAAAAAATGAAAAAAAAAGGTTTAAAAAAAACCTATTTTTGAATTTGTGCCAATGGCACACAAATTCAGAAAAGGTGTAAACTCTTTCAAAACAAGGGACATTGGCAGAAAGGCTGAGAAAACTTAGAAAACCTATTTTAAAAACCGTAAAAAATCGTTACAAAAACGGCAAAAAACTGAAAAAAAAACATATTTAAAAAACGCCATTATTAAAAAGCTTTTGAAATAAGCTATGCAATTGATCATTATATAAAACCTGTGTTTTTGCTACAACAAATTCATAAAAGCTATAAAACCCATTTACAAAGGCTGTGCCATTGACATATAATTTTAAAATCCCATTTGAAAATATAAAAAAGAAAAGCAACAAATTTCCAAAAAGTTTTCAGGCTTCTTCACGTTCCATCAATAAAGTCAATTACTTCGATGAAATCCTCTCTTGGTGTAACTCTAGTGATTTCCCAAATCTACCTTCTCCCAGAGCTGTTCAGGCCTCTCACAAAGCTATGCGCGCCTTGGAAGAAAAAAGAGAAACCGTTAGTTTGAAACCGACACCCGTAAATTATCAGCAAGTTTTTCAGGTAGCCGTTTTTATCAACAACTACCCTTGGAAACAATCAATTGGTCTCCTTCAACGGTTGTATTCCCCTTATTTTGCAACTATCGTGTTTTGTGGTTCTTGGAATCCAAATGATTTTTTAGCTGACGGTAACCCACGTTTTTAAAAAATTTTAAATTAAACTTTATTAAGATTTGGAAATCATAAAACCCATAAACTTTGTCAATCTGACAGAAGAAGAAGCTTACAAGGGTAGATTATACTATTACTGTGTTTCAAAAGTACGAGATCTCAGACTGCAAAATGTTAAAGGTCACTTGTCTGTTTTTAAAATCAGTTTATAATTCTAGGCTACTATTTCATTGCGGACGACACTGTTTTTAATTTATGGCACGATTTACCATTGAATGTCAGTGTTAGGTCTGATCCGAGACCTAACACAAAAGATAGGAATTGGTGGACAGTTAAGGGTATAGGTGAGGTTGTGATTGACAACAGTTGGAAAAAAGATTTTTCATCAAAAATAATAGAAAACTTTAAAAAATTAAAAAAAGAAGGTAAAATTTGATGAACAAGACTGCTGGTGATAGTCTGATCAAATTGCGAATGGGGCGTACTTACTAATTCAAAAAAAATATTTGAATTTTTTGTTTCTTATTGTATACAAACGCACGTCAACCTCAAATGTAAATTCATGAGGGATTTTTCATAATTCTGAACTATAAAATAGTTTTAAAAAATGTCAAAATCGTTTTTATCTTATTTCGAAAATGGTCCATTTTACTCGATTTTTCATCAAAAATAAGAAAAACAAGTGAAAACCTTGTAAAAATAAAGTTTAAAAAAGGAATAAAACAAATAAAAATTGAAAAAAAGGCTTGGTTTGGTCAAAATACCAATTATGCTATTGGCGCGGACTTTGACATTGAACCTTTAAACGTTTTTTTACAATTTTACAACTGCAAAACAATCATTGAAAGTGTTAAGCCGTGAGCGATTTTAAATTTTTGAATACCTAAGAATTAATTTAGCGTGAAGTTCGCTAAAAATTATTCTTCTATAATAACTATTACACATTTCACAGACTTTTCAAAAAGAAAATTAATGAAAAAACATTTAATCAATTAAATGTATTTGGTTTAATAATTTATAATTGAAACAAAAATTAAATTAAATCATAAAAATACATTTAATCCATTAAAATTTGTGTTTTTCAGGCGAAGACGCCGCAAAAATGTTTGTTGAACTCATGGAAGGAAAATACTCTAATGATTCACACGTTCAGAACATGTGGAAGAAGTACGACAGAAAAGTTAGTTTTTGTATTTATTAAACTTTTGAAAAATCAAATAACTAATTGTTTTTCAGGTTTGAGAAAATGGATTTAAGTCAGCTAAAGAATCAATGCTAAAATTAAATGGACGCTACATTTCTGATTTGTAAGTTTTATCATTGAACTTGAAACTTGAAAAAGAACTTTTCAAAAAGTTTTTTTCAGATTCTACGTCACAACATCAGATTTGGATTTTTTCGCCGATCTTTCTGAATATTTGACTGAGGCTAGGATGTTTGTAGAATTAGCTACTTTGAAAATACATAATGCAATCAGTTCCACGTGGTAAATTAAATAAATTAAATGTTTTTAATGATATAAAAACACTTTTTCCAGGATGGATAACTTCATTTACACTTGGGGTGTTGATCGAATAAAGAATTTAAACATTTACACTTCTGAATTGACCGGAATGCATCCGGTAAAACTAAGTTATTTACACACAGATCAGAGTTACAAAAACAAGTAAGTTTAAGGTTAAAACTTTCTAAATTTGGTTTTAGATTCTGCTCAACTGTCATTTCAGCATTCTTTGAAAATCTCTTCCAGTTTAATCGAAGATAATTTCTTTTGAAATAGTTTATTGTAAATTGTTATAATTCATTTTAAACAAATATAAACAACCATATTTTATGTGTACATTCGACTACTAGGCAAACATATAATGGAAACTAATGTGTGTGCGTGGTGCCTGTATGGGGGTGTGTGTGAATTGGGAATTGCTATAACTTCTTGTAGTGTTTCATTAAATTTTTAGTCTGCTGTCTAAAAATCTTTAGTCTCGAAAACAGTTTCTGTTGCGCCATGTTTGTTTCGACATTTAATCGGCCGACGAATCTTTTGTGATTCGTGTCGGCACGCCCGATCAAATCAAAGACTTTTCCAAGAAACTGAGCTAATTAATTTAAATTGAAAATAAAATTTAAATTGCAGTTACTATAATAATAGAACTGAATCATTATAGATGCACAAGCACGCTTAAATATGTGATTGTGCATATATAATGATTCAGTTCTATTATTATAGTAACTGCAATTTTAATTTTTAGCTTAAAGGGTAAATTAGTTTTGTTTAATAAACTATTTGTGTTTGTGAAATCTATCGGCAAGACATAGGGGACAACTTATGATTTTTATGAGTATAGATATATAAATATCAAGGATAAATACTTTATTATCCGAGCAACTTGACTGTCTAATTAATTGAGTACTTCAAAGACCTTTCGCGTTTCATTGACCAAAGTCAGCTGGAACATAATTTCCCTGTCGTTGAACATGCTAGAGTGGGTTGTATCCAAGTTGTAGTGATCATTGATCTGAAGACAAATTTTGCAAATTAGGTTGTTTGTTTATTTATTTAAAAATGTAGATTTAAATAGACAGCCAGAATCCTTTAAAGCAGCACGTTTTGTTCTCGGCTGCTGATTTCGTACGGGTGTGAGTCTCGCAACGATATGGTGAATGTGACATAGAAACTTTTCTGTCTGTAAATCGACGAGTATTTTACAGTAGTTGACTACTTATAAGACCCAAATAATTTTTTTGGGTCGAGAGGTTTACTGTTGCCTGGGTTACTGTAGCTACGACCGTGCTATATAACTCGCTTGAATGTGAACCAAATAACAATTCATAAAAGTTGTATAATTCAAATTTTTAAAAAACTATTTGTCTCCCATATCCAAAAAACTTTTTAAAATGTTGAAAATGTTAAAAATCCAAGTTTTTTATAGTTTTTGTCGGTTTTTGCATCAAAACAGACCTAGACCGCAAAACTATCAAAATTGGCATGTTTTATTTAATTGCTTTCACATTTTCACACATTTCATCTATTAACACCACATTTTTTAGGGAACACTTTGTACCCAATTAAGTGTAGGTCTATTTTGATACATAAATCGACAAAAAACTACAAAAAAACATATTTGATTTTTCACATTTTCAGCTTTAAAAAACGTTTTTTGGATGATTTTTTTGTTTTTAGGACAAAGTTTAAAAAAAATCAAAATATCTAACTTTTCTTAATTTAACTTTTGTATTTGGTTAACGTTCAAGTGTTTGTGTGTGAGTGTGTGTTTGTGTGTTCAAGATAGTTAAATCGTAGCTACAGTAACCCAGGCTACAGTACCCACTCGACCTAATAACAGATATTACAAAAAGTTGTGTGGGTCTTTTGGTAAGTTACTTTAGAATAAGACCATTTGGACATATAAAAGTTTCTATGTCACACGTTCAACTGGGTCAGCTGGAGTCTTATAAAATTTGCATTTTAAATCAAACCAATTTTTGTTTTCATGATAAACGTTTGGAGTCTAATTAAAAAAGTTGTATAACAAACATAGATGTCCCCTTACCTGAACACGTGTGACATTAGCCTTCTCTGCCAGAACTCCTGTTAGAAGAATATCCTCAATTTGAAGCCATCGCTCGTCTTTCGCGGCCTCGAGAATCCCCGTTGCAGCCGATTGGGAAACGATGAAAGCTGGCCCAGCACAGTAGTCCGCCCATTTCGTCCGATTCCATCTCTTTTTCGAAACCGCCCACTTACAATTCGCATTTCGAAAAACTCCTGCTTGGTGCCACACTTTGCACCAGATTCCATTCTTTTCAATGGAGTTAGTGGTAAGCCAAGGAGGACTACCGTCGTGCAAGATAAAATCGTGCAACTGAAACAGGCTTGATTTGAAAAAAAAAACAAAGATTTGTTGCACCTTTGCTGCGTTTACAGCGACATCATCGTCTATTTTGAGATAGTAGGGCACTTCACTGAGTTCTTGGTTGAAGTAGCGCAAGGACATCATACTTTTGTGAGTTAGGTTCATGTAAGTGTCTAGAAAATCTCCGATAAGGAGATCGTCATGATTTTCGGCTTCTATTCGCAAAAGTTCCAAGTCACTGCAAATTGATTTTATAGACATGTTCACACACACACACACACACACACACACACACACACACACACACACACACCTTCGATTCTGTGGCAAGCCCAATCCAAAAACAAGACAAAAGTTGTATTTGTCCTGCAGTTGACCCAAGGTATCGCGCCAAACCTGACGGCCTTTAAAAGCGTCGACGCGGATGAAGACGCCAACGAAGAGCCTTTTATTACTGCAATGCTTCAAACTGGGCCGAGATAGAATTCTCCGAGCTGATAGTGACTAAAAATAGAAGTTTCTTCTCCGAATTGTTACTTTACCTGTCCTGGCTCGTCTTGTTTTTCATCATTTTTGTTGATCGCAACAAGGCGACACTCGTTAAGATTGATGGCAGCTTTGTTGTCAGTTGGAATCATATTATTGATAGAATTATTGGTCAATGTGTTCTAAAGAATAATTAAGACGTTTTACAATAGTAATATGGCTAAATTAAGCAAATTTCTCAAAATGGAGAAGTGCGCCTTAATCCAACCACTTTTTATTACATCTATTGTTGAAACATACCTTAAGTTCCATTTTTCCTCCTATCCTTTCTGGATCCCTTGTTGACGGTGGAAGGATATGCGAGTTTATAGAAATCTAATAAAGTATAAACAATTATATAATCACATATGAAGAACGGGTCTCAGTAAGGCTCGATCACCTGAAGGACATTCGCCAAAAAAAGTATTTTTGTTGAGCTGTCTGGGGAGTTTCGTAGATCAATGGGGAGTTTCGTAGATCAATAATTGTCGTTTTTGACAAAGTTCGGTATTATCGATTCTCTACTGTTTGTGGGCATGGCCTGCTTAATAGGTTCAATTCCTATCTTTGTTACCAAAAAAATCGATTGTTGGGGTCTGGAGCGAGTTTGAGCCTCCAAATAACACACAGTCTGGGATTTCTTTTATTTGTTCTAGAGCATTTAATTCTGATTCAAAAAAAACTTAAGATCAAAAATTGAGGGGCCCAGGTATAGTTTGATAACGAAAAAGCCGCCGCAAAGTGATGTTTTGATCAGGTTATTTTTCAAATTTGAGGTCTGAAAAACAAATTTTCATTCAAAAGCCCCAAGATTATCTGGTGAATTTTGATATATTCAAAAAAAACATAATATAAACCGTTTCCAGTAAGTTCAAACGCAAAAATAGTTTTTGGGATAAAATTGACTGAATTTTTTTGCAGTCAAAATATCACATTTGTTCCGCGTACTGAGTTTCTAATGATATCTGGGGTCCCCTCAATTTTTGATCTTAAGATTTTTATTTGAATTGGATGCTCTACAACATCTCAAAAACCCAGATCCATTTTTAAATTTGAATAACTTTAAAGGGAAAATTTGAGCCGTCGAGTGAAAATAAATGGACACATCTAGTTTCGTGACTGAGAAATCAATAATAGAATTAATTAATAGAATAATACGAACATACAGGACCCTTGAAAATCGAGTTTTCGCGAAGCTAGAATAACCCGCGCGGAGCGTCAAAATTTGAAAGTGCGATTTTCTTCAAAGCGTCTCAAGACCATTTGTATGAACTATATAATGTCCAAAAAGAAAGTTTGAGCTCAATTAAACACTTCTCGGCAAATGTCCCTATTCCTGAAAAGGCATTTCGATCCGTACTGAGAGACGGTCTTAACTCACAAAGATAACCATAAATGACAGTATGATCGAGGCGAAGATGACCGTACGAGCGAAGCGAAGATGGCAAAGCATGGGGTTCCTCTCACCTAGGGTGATATCCATTGCATGTCGGCCTGCTTTAAGTATCATTTCGCAGGGCGATGTACATCTGATCTTAAGATCGTGTTCGATGAACTGTGTTGCAAATCCTGGAATTTCAGTTTGTTTTTTTTGTGAGGTCGACATTTGCCAAACAAAGGTTCGAAAATTATTAAAATAAATTTCACCATTTCTTAGATTATGAGCAATCGCGCCGGAACATCCTCGCCCCGGACCGTGGGTTCTACAAAACAGACATCGAGGGTTCGGATCCGCCCAATTAAAAATTGTTTGCAATCATTTTAAAACTCAAAAAAATGTCTTGATTTTTTTATTTTAATACTACCTTACAAGTATTTAAAAAAAAACGAAAAAAGTTTACCCGGGTCGGATCCGAACCCTCCTTGTTTGTCTGGCAACGGAGCCTAAGTTACATATAATCATTCTTCACTCGTCTTTTCTAGTGAAAAAAAAACGATTTTTGCAAATTTTAAAATTCGTAAATTTCTATTCTATTGTTATTTAAGTCTTTGTTTCAGTTATTTTAAAGGTGAAATGGTCATCTACAAATTTAAAAAGAGAATTTTAGATCAACAGAATTAAACACATAATTGTTTTTGAGATAGGAAACTAGAAGTTTTGATAATTTTTCCCCCAGAATTTTTTGGTATGACACAATTACGCAAAAAGTTGTCTGTAAGAACTAAGTAATGATTTGGCTTTTTGAAGATTCTTCTGAATTTTAATTTGTATAAATCACAGACAATTGTACCGAAAGTGTGCAACGGACACCACGGAACACACAAGACGATTGTACCGTAAATGTGCCCGGCGATTAGATCAAAATTTAACCACCTTGTGTTTTGTCCTGACCAACAAACGAAAAGTCTATCTTAAAACGGCCCAACCCTTCAAAAATTACTCCTTTTCTAAAATTAATGGATTCCATTAACAAATCACAAAAAATTCGCTTCTATCCACGGGCAAATCTCACGTTTTTGCTTTTCTGATTCGTATCTGCACAAACCTCGCCCGATTAAATCAAAAGCGTAGTCTGGACCATTGTCTGCGACGATTTATTTTTGTGTTTTGATGGAATTTTGATGCAAGGGGTAAATTCCTAAGTGAAAAAGAGCGAAGCAACAAAGAATGGGTCCTTTCGCTTTACTTGAAATTAAATTTCTGAGTTTGTTTCTTTTTTGTTGAACTCTAAAATCGAATTCAATAAGATACCATGATTCCAGTTAAAAATTTAAAAAAAAAATGTAGTAAAATAGAAAAAGCGCGCAATTTTGTATTTTCATGCTTCTACACTACCGAAATCACCCGCAGTTTTTAGCGATTCTAATAGTCCTATGACACCGAAGAATTCTAGGTTAAAAGATTTTGGGGTTTGTGTTTTATGTGTGTACGTAAGTATGTATGTGCGTGTGAGTGTGCGCATGTCTTTTGAGTGGGAAAAAATCGGATGAAAGAGCTGCGCCCAAAGAGAAATGTCGAAGATGGCTAGTGGCGATGGCGCTTGATTACCAATATAAGAGTGAATTATTTTTTATTGTTTGTTGGGGGAAAATGTGAAAGAGATATTGAGAGACACAAAATAGAACATGAAGGCAATGATTTATTTTATGCAATGGAAAAGAAAAACTTAGGGTCGCCTTAGATTTCACAGAAGTTTTCCATTTTCATGTTGTAATGCACCTTGTTGGTTAATAAACTATTCGTGTAAAACTCGTGTTAGACATTTTATTGGAACTGTCTTGGGAAAGTCTAATTATTGTTTCCAGCAGTTATTCTATTATATTCTTGTCATTTTCATGTCCTTTGATTTTGGAAGCCTCGATTTCTACATGCAATTGGAGATTCTTAAGAAGGTGAAAATATTATTAATTTTGAATTTAACAAAAGTTTCAGATGGATGACAAGTCCTTCATCACATTGAAGAGTTCTTCTCGCATGGGCCTTAAACTTACTTCGAAAGTTAGAAGGCAGTTGCGAGTGGGAGCATTGGGCCTTAATGACCTTGTAGTGAGTTCTTTTACGTTATTTAATTTTTTTTTCACATTTTTTAAGTTTAAAACAACTTAAAACATAATTTTAAATTTTAACAAAATTGAATTTCACTGCAATTTTCAGGGTAATGGGTCTTTCCTCTATTATGTTAAGTTCCCCCATCGCAAGGTGCAACCAATGGACGGATTTCAAATTTGTACCAAATCTTTGGAAATCAACGTTAGTTTGATTAGATTTTAATTAATTTTATTTCTCTTTCAGATTATGTTTAATGAAGATTTCGACAAAACATTGGATATCCTCAGGAAATTCAATATTCAAGCCGAGAGAATTCACATTACTTGTCTTCCGACTTACCGTAAAAACGTTCCGGCGGAGTTTTTCCCCAATTTGGTTCAGGTAAAAATATAAATTGAATAAAAAAACTTTTTTTTTTTCAGATTTGCGGAGCAAAATCGCTTTTTTACAAGCGCGACTGGATGGCCTTGGATTGTCAGTCAGCGGTGATACAAATGGTGTGCTGAAAATAGTTTTTTTAATAAAAAAAATTTTTTTACAGTTTTTTTTTCAAAATATTTTATTTTTTCAGATGGAAAGCCTCACTTGTTGGGTATCAATCGATGACGATGAATTCCTGAAGCTTCAGGCAAAGTCACTGTTTCTTCTATCAAGTGAAGTAACAACTCGCGGGATTAATGAATTATTGAAGGTTTGTGTGAGAGAGAGAGAGAGAGAGAGAGAGAGAGAGATGCAGAGGCATACTCGTAACTTCCTAATTTCAGATGTGGCTTTCTGGAAACCGCCACTTTAACATTATTGAGGTCACCAATGACACAGGCTTTGACAAAGCCGCCTGCTCCGCCAATCTCGACGATTACATTGAACATGAAGACGACGATTCTTTAATCATTTCCAATGGAAAAGAAAAACTCAGGGTCGCTTTAGACTTCACAGAAGTTACCCATTTTAAAGTTGTAATGCATATTATTGGTTAATAAACTTCTCATACAAACTTTGTTTTTCTTTAAAAAACATAAATTCACAACTGCCTTGGAAACTCTAATTGCTGTTGTAGCAGCATTATATTATCTTGCCAATTGCATTGTTAAAACAGAGAAGTATTTGAGTGAGTGTGAGTGAGTGTGTGAATGTGTGTATGAGTGTGAGTGTAAGTGTTTTAATGTGTGTAAGAGAGTCCTTGTTAGTGAGTGTGAGTGTGTGAATGAGTTTGAGTGTGAC
This sequence comes from Oscheius sp. G VE-2021, assembly GCA_022343465.1. Lineage (NCBI taxonomy): Eukaryota > Metazoa > Nematoda > Chromadorea > Rhabditida > Rhabditidae > Oscheius > Oscheius sp. G VE-2021. The sequence continues at coordinate 1,164,968 of JAJQXH010000011.1, forward strand.
CTGAAGGTAGGTGTTTGTATGAATGTGAGTGAAATTATGTGAATGTGTGTGGGACTGTGATGCGTGTCTGTACGTAAATGCGTGTTTGTGAATGCGTGGATGTGTTAGTGTAAATGTGTGAATGTAGGTGTGGGAATTTGTGTGAGAGTGCTTGTAAGTGAGTGTGTGTATGTGGGTGCGTGAATGTGTATGTGTGCGTGTTAGCTAAATGTGTGTGTGCATGTATGTATGTGTGAGTGTGTCAAGGTGTGTTTATATATTTGTTATTGGGCGTACATAATCTAAATAAAATCTTTGTAATTGTTTTTAAAAAAAAGGAGACAAGTTTTAAAAAAAATCGATAAATTGTCCCAAAGGGGATTCAAACTTTCGATGTTTGTAACTCTTTGGATCATAGCGGATTTACTGTAGTTTTGTAAAATATCATCTAAAATCAACTTTCTCTCTCTGCCTCTCTTTCTCTCTCTTGTAAATTAGCTATCGTATTACCCATTACCTTTTTTTTGTTTTTGGATAAAACTCACATGTATTGATTTTTTCAAGTGCAGCACCTGCTTTATATCCGTGATCTGCATCTGCTTTTTTCTGCAAACCCCATCCGGCCACAGTGGCTTTTAACACCTAATTTATTTTAATAATATGTTTTATATTCTCTATTATTATATTTTTTTAACGATATGTTTTATATTATCCTTTTAGAAAACTTGAAATGACTGCTGAGACGTCCAGCAAAAGCCAACCCCTAACTTCCTGGTTCTACGGAGATGAGGAATTGAGCGATGTTGTTTTAGTTGCAGAAAATATGGAATTCCATGTCCATCGTATGGTAAATTTATTTTAAAACCTTTTTAATATTAAAATATCGTTTAATATACAAAAATTATTTTTAGTTCCTGGCTGCCAGGTCTACCTACTTCAAGGAACTTTTCATCGCCCATCTTCCCGAGGTTTGTAAATTTTGTTTAATTAAAAAAAATAATTTTTAGAAAGAGGAAGAGGTTGCTGGCAAAAAAGAAAAGAAGAAGAAGAAGTCTTTCTTCAAAAAGATATTTTCCTCCAAGTCTTCTGTGGTATTTTACAAAATTTAATTTTCTTCAATTGTAATTTTAGAAGAAACAGGAAAAGGAAAGCGGAATGGAAAAGAAGACAAGAATAATTATTGAAGAAAGTGCCTCGGAAGTTTACGGCATAATGAACATGGTTTACAATCAAACCTATTTCAGCCAGATGGATTTTGATGCCTGCAGGTATATTATTGATTTTTTTAAAATAATTAAAAAATATGTTTTAGAGGATTATTCGATATTTACAACGACGATTTTGAGACTATAAACAAGATTTCCGGTGAGTTTAAGCTTATATTTTGTATTTTTCAAACTGAAAAACATATTTAATGTATACAACTCTTTCGGCAAAACAGAATATTCAGGGGAGGACTCGAACCATGGTCGTGAGATTTCCAAGCGAGGACGTTACCGCTTTGCCACGGCGTCGCGCCGACACCGCTTTAAAAAAGGCGCCTTCGCGGCCAAGTGGCAACGTCCTCGCTTGGAAATCTCACGACCCGAGTTCGAATCCACCATTTCACAACATTGTGGTTCGAATTTTTTTTGAATATTGATTTTTGAATGACATGTGAAATATTGAAAACCAAGTTAGGTCTCAGTTAAAACATTACTTAAAAAAGAAAAAATGCTTAATTTTTTTAAAAACATTTTCGGCTTATAACTCTTCATCTGATTCAAATCAGTGATTCTAACGTTGTAATGCTTCTATAAATTAAATTTTCTATCATTTAGAGTGTATTTCTAACAACTTAGAAATTGTTTTTAAATATACCGTACCACAGTACCTACCGTAATACGACACTTTAAAAAAATCGGCAAAGTTGCACATTAAATTGAAAAAAAAAACGAGTTTTATTATTAAAAAAAACTATTCTACTTAAAAAATACATTTCCCATTTTGTCTTTGAAATTTCGTTTTAACTGTTTCGCTTGTACATGTAAAATACAACCTCTTTCAGATTATTGGCATACTGTCGACCAATTGGTGCAGATTGCAAAGAAGTTCGATGTTCTCGAAATTCTGTTCCCAATCTTGGAACGAAAACTTGTCTTCGAAAAGTGCAGCTTTCCCGAATGTATGGAATGCGCTACAAGACAACTAATTGGCCTCCAGTACAATTTGAAACATGCCATTGTAAGTTACTTTTTAAGAAAGAAAAAAACAAAATTAATGAATTTCAGAAACATAGCAGTGTCAAGTCATCTGTGCTATCTATGGCAGTCAAGGCAATTGCTGGAAAACATGGATTAACTGATTTTGGGATTCCCACAGAAGCCTTGTCTTCACTATTTCACAAATTGGGAATGTAAGTTCATATTACTTAAAATTTAATCAATTTTTTTATTTTAGCTCGATTCAAAATGACTATAACCCTGGTTATGCCATTAGTGAAGAAGAGAACTGTCATTTCACTTACGAACTCGGAGTGTTTTCGGACGTTACTTTGATAGTAAATGGATTCAAGTTTGAAGTGCATAAACAGGTTAGTTGAAAGAGGGAGAGAGAGAGGGAGAGAAGAGAGAGAAAGAGAGAAAGAGAGAGAGAGAGAGAGAGATAGAGAGAGAGAGAGAGGGAGAGAAGAGAGAGAGAGAGAGAGAGAAAGGGAGAGAAGAGAGAGAGAGAGAGAGAGAGAGATAGTAAACCTTGTTTTTCAGTTCCTGGCCGACCAATCAACCTACTTTTCTGCAATGTTTTTCTCCCACTTTTCTGAGGTAGGTCAAAAACCAAATCATTTTTCATTTTAAATTTCAGAAGGGTAAAGATGAAATTGAACTGAAAGAAATCGACGAGTTCGCTTTTTTGGGAGTTATGGATTTGTTATACGAAGGAGTCATCAGTGATAGACGAAGGTTCCTGAAATGTTCCATCAGAAACCCGCTGAAAAATATCGCAAGTGAGTTTGAAATAGGATCACGTGCACACGTTCACACACTCACATAGGCATACTAAGATGGACATCAGCAGACATACACAGACACGTTGACACGTTCAAACAGTTCACTACAAAAGGACAGAGAAACTAACACACATACACATTCACAGACTCAGACTCACATTTACACATACTCATCACATTCATCACACTCACAGATACACATACACACGCTTACACTCACAATCACACATTCAGACTCACATTAACACACACTCACATTCTCGCATATACATCCAAATGTTTTCAGGAATTTGGCAAAGACTTCCTCCCATTCTGGAGCTCTTTTCCTACTTCGACCTCCCTCTCTACATCATCGAAAATCTCCTCAGATATAGTTCTTGTCATCGAGAAGATTGCATTGAATGCGCTAACAAACGCCTCTTTGCAATGATCTACAAACTGAATAATGTTGAGGTTTGTCTTAAATTTTCATGTTTTCATAATTCTATTTTTAGAAAGCTTTTTCGTCCAACAAAGTCTTTCTTGCCAAGTTAATTGCCCAGTACCAGAGTTTCCTTCCTGAGACATTCGACCTATCTCCTGAAGTTTTGCGAGAAATGAATAAGCTCGAAAAGAAAGTACCGATTGGAACTGAGAAGTGTCTGCCAAGATCTGGCTCCCTTCTTTCGAACCTGTCCAATCCCTTTTCATCTGCCTATTTGTACAAGAAAGTTCGTTGATACGATTATGGTGTGTTAAATGAATAAAAATATTTGGAAAATAGTGGTTTTTTGTTAAAAAAAAGTTTTGTACAGTTCAGTTGATTAAGGATGAAAACTCACACAAACACACACATACACACACATTATAAGACCGGATCTGTAAGACTCGAACAGACCAGTGACCTAGAAACAAAGTCCAAAACTCTACAGAAAACAAGTATTTGGCAAAACATTGGTTTTCGCCAAAAAGTGCAGTTTTTTATTTCTTCAATTACAGCAATTTTTGGCGGTTTTTTTTTAAAATTTTACGGAAAACATTTTCCGTGACGGTAAACGGCTAACTATGTTTTTCAGTTTCGACAAAAAGTTTGGCATAACTTTTCTTATGAACTCATTTCTTGATTTTTGTAAAAAGTTTTCCGTACAATACAAAAAAAACGTCAACAAGTGCTGTTTTTTTCCAAAAGTTTTTTTTTGCGAAAACTTGGTTTTCAGTAGAGAAACGAGGCTACCCATAATTGACACTCTTTTTTAGAATAAAATTTGCAATCATTTTGAATATATGTATGACTTTGTGTTCTGGTCATGTTTGATAAACTACCGTAACCAAATTTCGCCTACCGTAACCCGGTGCCCAAAGCTGTTTTGTGCGTGTATTTTGTGTGTACTTGCGTATGTATGTGCGTGCCAGTGTGCTTTTGTGTTTTGAGTGGGAAAAATCCGGGTGAAAGAGCCCCGCCCACAAAGATTTGTCGAAGATGGCTAGTAGCGATAGCTCTGGATTACCAATAAAAGAGTGCAAAAATGAAATAGAGAAGACTTTTTTGTTTTGCTTTTGATAGAGAGAGAGTGAGAGAAAACCGAGAGAGATAGAGAGAGAATTAGAAAGAGAGAGAGGGGGAGAGAGAGAAAAAGAGAGAGAAAAAGAGAGAGAGATAGAGAGCTAGTCTATTCTAATAATTTAAATTGCATTCAAAATTGTATTTTCAATTAAAACATTTCTATTTATAATTTTTTTCAGATGATATCAAGCCAGACACTGTGGTGTCTTCTAGTATTGCTGTTAATTTGCCTTGGTCAATTCTTCATTTTTTGGGCGAATTCTCAATTCATAGGCAGTTTAATTTATGAAAAAAGTTCTCTTGGATCATCTTCTCTTCATTCGACTAGGTAACCTTAAATTTTAATCCAAAAAAGGTATTTAGGCCAAGGGCAATTCATAAATCGCCAAATATCACAAAATGGATTGTTCTGACTACTCAAAATTACCCTACTGAAACTGTAAAGGTAAAACTTCTTTAAATTAAAAAAGTGGTTTTGTTAAAGCTTTTGGGAAATGTTTCTGATTGGAATGTTGTTGTAGTAGGAGATATAGACACGCCGAAGGATTGGAACTGGCCTGGAATTGATTTTCTATCTATGGAAAAGCAGAAATCCTTAGGTAGAACTATAAAATCGAAAAAGAAATTTGAAATTTAGGACTACAACTACCCAAGGAACTTCCCTACAAGGCATATGAAAGGAAGGCTGTTGGGTACCTCTACGCAATGATGAATGGAGCGGAATGGATCTACGACACTGATGATGATGTCAAATTTTTAGGTGCTTTATCCAATAATCTTTTTTTACGAAATTTAAAAAAAACCAAATTGAAAGAAGCTTTGGGTCAGTTTCGGCCCGTTTAGCAGGACCACCCAGTCAAAACTGTCAATCACGTGACAAGGGTTCGATCCCGACCGATGCACTTCCTTTTCTCAAATGAAAAGTCATTGGATAGACAAAGTAGTACTAAGATAAATGCTGAGCTACAAAATCTGCTTTGAAAAATCGATTTAAACATATTTTAAATTGAGAAGTTACTTTTAGACCTCGGCCTGGCCCAGTTTGACTACGAGGAAAAAGTCAGTGGACTGCTGTATACTGCCAGGTATTTATTAAATTCCTAAAAAAAGCTTCCCTTTATAAATTTGTTTTTTGAACGGTCGCTGTACTGAGAATGTGTCCGCAGATTGTATCAAAATTTGGTCACATCCTGTTTTTTGTCGAGCAGACGCGAAAAAAATTAAATCAAGATGTGGGCAGAGATTCGGTACAAATAGAAACATAATGAGAGTTAGTGAACAGAGAGATGGTGTTTGTAAATAACATTTTCACTCGAAAAGCTTTTTTTTATTAAAAAATTTTTTAAAGTTAAAAAAGACCCATATCTATAGATTCTGATAAAAAACGCCTAACAAGAAAAAGTAAACCTTATTATTACCCGATTTTGGCCATTTTGAACCAATTTTCACGTGAAAAATTGAAGTTTTTTTTTAGTTTTCTCAATTTCCCTTGTTTTAAACTGTTATTTTTAAATGAAACTCTGAATGTTATTCATTTATTACAGAGGAAATATCAGTGAAAGGCTCTTCAATCCCTATCGTTTCTCCGGTTTCAAGGACAGCTGGCCAAGAGGATTTCCGCCGGAATATCTGAATGTAGGAATAACCACGATTGACCAAATTCTTAGTTTAGGAGCAGTCAAATGGAGATGATAGACTAATCGTGTGCAGAGATATGAAAACAGCGGCCGTACAGCAGGGTCTGGTTCAGATGGACACAGATGCAATTTACAGGTATGTTTAAGAGGTGGCTTCTGTAAGATTCGAACATACAAGAGATATTGGAAAAAGTTGACGTTTTAGAATTGGCTAAAAAATTGTGTGTGAGCATCTGTGGCAAAAAGCGGCATGAGCCTACCATCCTCTTAAAAAGCGGCATTAGGCTGCCATATGCATGAAGAAGGAGCCAGAAGCTACCACCTGCATCAAAAGCGGAATAAGTTTTTTTTGAAAACGGAAAATTGACAAAAAATAGGTGATCAGCTTCGCTTTGTCAGCCACATTTTTTCAGACTTTTCCATGACAAAGAAAGAAAATTGAACAACTCGCCAAACAGATTTGCTTCTCCTGTACTTTTAGCACCTGGTGGGTTTTTAGACTTCATTCATATAGTTTTTATAGTTTTAATGCTTGTTTCCATTAACACATCACCTTTTCTTTTTATAGGAACCTACTCCCCATGGAATTCTCAAAACACACTTTTTCACCGCCGAGCGTTTTTTACAATGTATTTGCCCATCACAATCCAATATAGGTAATCACAAGGCAACTAATATTAACGTTTATTTTTTAGTGGAACAGACATCTGGAGATCATATTTTGCACAGAAAATGCTGCACTTGGTTGGAGAAAGCGTTGCATTCTATCCACTGAATGCGCAAAAAGAGAGAAAAGACGACTCTTTCTTGCAAGAATTTGAAAAAGAAATGTAAGTTTTAAGAGACGAAGACTGTAAGTCGAGCAGGTAGCATAGTAGTTTTTTTATAGTCCGCGATTTGGCCCAAAAGTGACATTCTAAGATTTTTTCAATATCGATTTTTTGCCCCGGGTTACGGTACGTGACATACTGTTTTTCAAAAATAAGTCAAATTCAAAACTGAGGTATATATTTTCCTGTTATTTTTATGCTAAATTTTTTTGTTTTAATTTACCACAAAATGAGTTTTTACCGAAAATATTTTTTTTAATTTCACAAGGGCAAAAAGCCTGAAAATTAAAAAAAAACAGGTTGAAAAAGAAGTTTTTGTGTTTTCTAAGAAACAATTGCAGAAGTTTTTAAGAAATTATAAAAACAAAAAAACAATCTTTTAAAGCGACGTATAAACATTGATGTTAAAATGTTAAGAAAAGCTTATTAAATATTTAATTGTATAAATTTAAGCAAAGCAACTACGATTTCACACATCCGTTTTAAATTTAATTTTTTACTCTTCTGAAACTCGATCATTTACAAATAACAATGGTTCAGTTTCAGGAAAGCTACCACAACTTCCAGTCACCTACCGTAACCCGGTACCAAAATCGATTTTGAACCAGAAGTCTTAGAATGTCATAGTTATTCCTTCCAGTGATTTTCAACAGGTTTTATACCAAATCGAACCAAATCCCTAAACATTAAAATCATAGGTCGCTTACCTGTATCTAATAATTTTTGCAGAGCGGTTTATCAAAAAGCAGGACAGGTGGTTCGCTTCCTTGATACATTTAAATGTTCTTCGACTACTACAGAGGATTGCTTCATAGAACTAATGGAAGGATTTGCGTACGTTTAGTTTAGATCATCAAAGTATTCTATATTCTTTTAGAGACCACAAGTTCATCGAGAGCTTTGAGGTCCCAATATTCAAAGCATGGATTTCCGATCTCCACAAAATAGGGTTTGTTATGTTTTTAGTTACAATGTTAATATAAATTTTAGTTATAAATTCCCACTTCTTGTAAATGGTGAAAATGCGGAGGTGAACACCACGGAAATCAGAAGAAGTTGTAAGAACAGAAATGTCAATCTATCAGATGCTTGATTCGGACTTTTCGTAATCATCTCTTGGAATTCAGAAGATTATATTGTTGTATGTAATTTTCCCTAAATAAACATACTATATTTCTTTCATTTTCTTCTCTTTTAATATTATATTATACGCAGATGTTAGCATGTAAAAACCAAACAATGTAAAGCGAATTTTAAATAATTGTTGTGGGACAATTGAATTTATGACAACTCTGTTGCTATAACAATTGATAACGGGGAAAGATTTTTTTTAACAACAACTATTTCTCTTGAAATATTGCGTTATGACGGAAATGTATGCTGACACACATTACAAACGTTTTTTCTCGTGCAAAGACATTTGGAAAACAGACTATTTCCTATGAATTTCAATTATTTGTAACCAAGATACCATAACCCGGGTGCGCGCGCAATAACCCGATAAATTCGATAACACGTTGTTATGAGAAAAATTCAAAAAAAATTATTGGGATGGTTGTGTTCTCTAAAGTTTACATTGCAATAAAAATAGTTATAGTTTCACTTCATTATTTGATTGAATAGTTATAATAAAATTCTACATGTAAGTTTAAAATAACATTGATGTGAAAAGTCCTTTGAGAAGTCGTATTTAGCCACTGCAGACATAACAAATTTATAATTTTTATAACAATAAAAACATTAACTTTTCTTGTGTGCACCCATCGTGTGCACCAGTTTCTCCTAAGCTTTATATGCTCTCTCTCCCTCTCTCTCTATTTTCTCTCTCTCTCTCTCTGTCTTATTTGTGAAACTACGTGAACCTGATTCGTGAAGGTACAAGATCGTGGTTTGTGAGATGTGAAGATCATTTTTTTCCTTAGTGTCGACGTTGGCCAGATCTGCATCTCTGTATCTGCTGTCTGCATCTCTTTTCAAAAAGTTTCATATGTTATTTCATTTCAGATATTTCACAAATTATAAGATTGCAGATAATATCAAAAAAACAACTCGATTAGAATAATATCAATGTAAAAATACAAAAAATACCTTTGCATCAAAAATTTGTTTAAATGTTGTTGCTGTATTTAAAATGTAAAGACTTCAAACTATTATGTTTAATTTTTACAAAGACACTTTGTTCATTACTTCTCCTTGTGTTTCTGTTTCCACCAAAACTCTGTTCACATCTTGATAAGATTTTTTTTTCGCGTTTGCTCAAGAACAAAGAAGCGCGATGTGACCACATTTTGATACAATCGCAAGACACATTCTCGGTAGAAATTGGTGCTATTGTAGCTCGTCACTCTAAGCTTTGAGAATTATATCTGATCGTGGCGATTTTGGCGACTTTTCTCTATTTCATGCGTGCTGTGTGGGGTTTGCGAGTGTGTGTGCGTGAGCGCATGTTTCGCCACTAAAACCTGGTTTTTCCTTCTAAGAGTTCAATGTTGATATAATGTGTTGTTGCCAAATTGCATTTGAACTTTGCAAAACAGTACAATTCGCAAAACTCACATGCAGAAACAACAAGATATTTTTAGGGTGGAGAAAGCTTAGGCATTCTCATTCTTACAAATGGTGTATATATGAACGTTGTGTGAGTGGTTTGTGCGTGTTTCTGTATGTGTGGGTGTGTCAGTGTGTAACAATGTGAGAGTGTGAAAGTGGGAGTGAGTGTGTGTGTGTGGAATGCGTGAATAGGTGATAATGCGTGTGTAAGTGTTTGTTTATTCGTGTGTAGGTGTGCCTGCATTTTCTTTACTTTACTCTCTGATGGTTACACAACTTGCTTCTGGCCTTTTAGAGATGATTTCCTTGCTAAGTCAAGCATTTGTTTTGATTTTGTGGACCTTCTTCACCATTTACAACAACAGTTTCTTGTTTCCGATTACGGTAGGTTACCGATACGGTAGATCTCCAATAATCAGCTATACTTTCAAACCAAAAAATCGAAACATCTATTTTAGGCAGCCTCGCCTACAAGGAAGGTCGATTATTTCAATGAGATTATTTCATGGTGTAAATGTAAGCCAATATTTCATTTTGTTTAAAAGAAAAACCACCAAATATTGGCTAAAGAGTTCAACAAATGGCCTTAGCACCTTTCAGGTCTTAACATTCTTTTAAAGGGGTGTTCAGGCTTTGAGAGCACGTGTGCCAGTGTGTAACAATGTGAGAGTGTGAAAGTGGGAGTGAGTGTGTGTGTGTGGAATGCGTGAATAGGTGATAATGCGTGTGTAAGTGTTTGTTTATTCGTGTGTAGGTGTGCCCCACGTGTTAAGGATAAGCGGTTTTAGGCCTTACCACTTGCTACGTTAGGGACTTAGGACACATGTTTAGGTATTGTAAACATTTTTTAGATGAAATCGGGAAAATGAAAACATTAAAAGTAAAAATGAAAAAGATTAAATAATTAAATAAACAGAATTTACAGCCGGATACAACCCATCTAACTCTTCTGAAACTGCGACCCTATTTCCCAAAACTATGCAAGGAATCGAAGAAAAGAATGAAACCGTTAGTTAAATTTTATTTTTTATTTATATAAATTTCATATTTTTATTATAAGTTTTTAGGTGCTTGTTTTAATCAACAACAACCCCTGGAAACAGTCTGTAGGTCTTCTGCAACGAATGTATTCTCCCTATTTTGCCTCAACGATTTTTTGTGGTTCTTGGAATAACGATTCATTTTTCGCCGACGGTAATATTTGTTTTATTTAGTCCAAATAAGTTTGAAATTTTAGATCTAAATAAAATAGAACCTGTTAACATTATCAACATGTCTGATAAAGAGGCGGATCCGGGGCCAATTTTCCACACCTGTGTTTCAAAAGTCGGAGAAATGAAGTTTCAAAATGTTCAAGGTAACTTTTAAATCTTTTTAAAATAAAATAAGTTTTTCAGGTTTTTATTTTATGGGAGTCGATACTATTTTCAAATTTTGGCTGCAAATGGCAATGAATGAAACTTTTATGTCAGACTACACATATTCCGACAAATTTTTCCCGTTCATCTCCACTTTGGGTTTGTGAAAACAAAAAAATTAGAAACATAATTTGTTTCAATTTTAAATATATATATAAATATATATACACTTTATATTTTAGCTTGAAAATATAAAGTGTATAAATTTTTTATCCCTTTTAAACTTAAACCTTTTTTTAAAACCTTTTTTTTACTTTTCCGGTGGTTGAAGAAACAAAACAAATTGTTCTTTAAACCATTTTTTTTAGCAAAATCGAAGTTTGATTGATCATGTTTTAATGATTCAACTTATCAAAAAAACTCTAGAATTACAAAAAAGTTTCGCTTGGAAATTAGCGTAAAATTTAAAATAAAATTATAAATTCATAATCAAGTTAATTTAAGGTGAAGAATTAAAAGAGAAACTCCACAACAAAGGAAATCATTGTGAGGAAAATGTAAATGTAGAAGCATTTTCAGACTTGTAAGTTTCATCAACTTATTTTAATTTAACTACAATTTAAAAAAAATAAAATTAGAACAAATTTTATTTTAGTTTCTATGTCCCAACTGAAGAGTTAGAATTCTACGCTTCTGTGAGCAAAATATTTGCTAATGCTCGTTTTGAGGATACAACCATCGCAAAGATAGAAAACGAATCAAATAAGTAGGTTTAGAAAAGCGCTGTTTTTCTTTATTTTTTAATACAATTTCTATTTTTAGAAAGAGGGTTAAGATCAATACATCATTATTTTCAACATACCCAGTCAGCCTGAGTTTAACCATAACTGATTCAGAACAACGAATATTGTGGGTTTTCAATCTTTTAAAGGTGACTAATGTGCTTTTAGATTTTGTTCAACTATGGTTTCGGACTTCTATCACAATTTATTCAAATTTTAGCGTTTGTATTTTAATAAAAACAATTTGTGAACAATTGTATTTTTTTATTTTGTGTGTCTTTTACAATCATGCGTTTGGGAAGAAGATAGTTCAAACACAAATGGATATGGAAATTGGAAGAACATAGGTTTTGAAGAAGGAAAAACCGCCTGGCAACTAGTTAACTATTCCAGGGGCCCAGTGAGAGCTTACGATTGTCGCATTCCAGTTTAAGAAAAGGTTTCTTTTCGGAATTTTTGGTAATGGCCCAACAATTTCCTATTTTTTCGGATTTTCCATAGTTTTTTCCAAGCTGCTGCATGGCCGACAGAAGCTGCCCGTATAAGAAATGCACTTTTGTATGAATTGTAAATATCTGTGAAGAGTTATCGATCAATTTCTGAAAAAAACATTATCTTCGTCTTCGTCTCTTTTGTTTCTGTTTTTTGGGTTTCTGCTAAGTATCGATTTTTGAACTATTAAAAAACATTCCAAATGTCGTTTTAGCACATTTACCGCTAATCCCAATTTTATAAATGTGTATTGTGAAACACGAACTACAACTCAAAAAACAAAATTTTAATAGCTGTTTTATAGTTAGCTTGTGAAATACTGAAAATATTTTCTGGAATTCTTTTACAAAGTTTGATTTTGACACACGACTCCACTGTTTAAAGCGTTATAACAGTCTAACTTTAACCATTCTGTATTCTGCCTATACAAAAATGACAGTAAATTATAAGTTAACCATAATTCCTTGTAAGTTTTAATTGAAGCAATAAAACTTTTGGGAATTTAGGTGTTCTCTAGCTAACAAGAGTTTAAAAATCGATAATAAGCCAGAAAAAAATCAGAAGCAGGGAAAAAATTCAGAAAAGTAAAATATACCTCAATATAACTGACTAAATGTTCCGGCGTACATCTAAGACGGTAAATATTCAGAAATTTCTTAGCTTTCAAAGAAAGTAAAAGATCTGCAGACGTTGAAAATTCAATTGTTACCTAAATTAAATTTTCAAATTAAAACTTCTAGTTCAAGAAACTGTTTCAATCCCACTTGTGTCGTAGGGAAACTCAGACAGAGGTTTTGCTGATTGAAATCGAATGTGGGGAATTTGAAGAGCCTGAAATTATTGAAACATAATTTAACAATTTTAACAATCAGTTTTAAAATAAAAATTTTTTTGATTTTTTTTTCATTTTTATTCTTTTAAAACCATACGACCATTTTTTCTTCTACAATTAATTTTAATTATATGTTACCTTTATTGCTTTGTCGATAAGGGGGTCGAACTTGTGTGAAACTGAGAGCGTTATAAAATGTGTTTTTGAAACATGGTTTACAATGAAATTAAAGTTTTCAGAGTTGACCTATAAAAATGAAACATTATATTCGAAAATTTTCTAACCTACCCCATCAACGAAACTTATTTCGTTCGGGAAAAACTGCACCTGAGGTGGAACATGCAAGATAGCAAACAATATTGATTGGATAAATACCCAATTGCAAGTCAAAGTCTCACAAAATCCAAGACTTTTTGATTCAAAAGCAAATTTTAAACGCCGGTTTTAAGAGCATACCGAATATGCTAGTTTACTCGTTTCTTCAAAAATAGCGAACTTTTTGTAGTCAAACTGAAAATTTCATTTAGACATTTTTTATTATTTTACCTTTTATAAAATTGTAATTTGAATAAGTTGAGGAAGATCAGACCAAATTATCATTTTGTCTAAATACTTTGTAAAAAAAACTGCACAAAAATAATTTAAAAAGAAAAATCAGGGAATTTTTAAATAAAATGGCGTGGAAAATAAAAAGCCATGAATAAGCCAACTGCATCGCTTTCGGAACTACCGTTTCTTTATTTTGTCGCTTTCTACAGCTTTTTTTGATAAATTTAATCAATACGCGCTTTTGTTTAGAGACCTTAGAAACGAATTCATTGATTGATGGAAAGGTAACTGAAAGAAATTGGAACCCATGATATCTCTCTCTCTCTCTCTCTCTCTCTCTCTCTCTCTCTCTCTCTCTTTCTATCTGTTATTGGCTCAGTTATTGTTACATTGCCTCTTCATATTCTTTAATTGTAATCTCGCTATTCGAATGAAGTCACTAGATTTTTTCTGGTTTTCTGTTTATTTATGCGAAATGTCATCTATTTTCTGTTTTAAAGAAGAACAAAAACAACAAACTGCTGAGAGGTCATTGTGGTCGAAAATGACCTAAATGAAAACCGGTCCGTGCTTTTGGAACGAGTCGGTCACAAATATTTTGGAAAGTCACTTTTTAAATATAACTTCTAGCTTTTTTTAAAACTTTGTATACATCAGTTCTAAATACGTCTAACTACAAGATCACATGTTCAGGGTCTTTTAAACTGTCTATACACTTGTTTTCCTGGCTAAGTGGCTGAGCCGGACTTATAAACCAAACTACTCCAGTTCGATCCCAAAAACATTTTGATTTCATTTGGTTTCGCAATTATTATGCCATGCAATTTAGCTGACTCTCAATTTAAAAAGCACAATATATATTTTCGAGTTTTTCATCGAGCAGGCCGGATTCTGCCGGCTTCTGCGCATCTGTTTTTTTATTCTGATATGCCCGTGGTTAATCTGATATGCTAATATCTGCTTTTTTCGTTCGTTAATCACATTTTAGTTATCCTTTAAATTTGTTGTGTTTATCGTTTGTCTTGAGTTTTCCCTTTCTTGCATTTATAGTCAGTAATCACAAAAATTTTTATCTTACTATTATTTAAAAAGTTTACTTTAGTCCAGGTTGAAAGTTTTAAAAAAACATTATTGAGGGCCTGGTAGCTTTTTTACATACTTTTAATTGTGTAAAACAGCTCTAAGCCTGATATTATCATAACTTGGTGTTGTTTGTCATAACCAACTAGATTAGCCGTCGGACTTATTCGTACTACCCTAGTTCGATCCCCCTGACAAAAAATATTTTATTCAAAAGTTGTACCAAAATACGTTTTTAAATTTACATTAGTGATACAAAATTCTATACAATTTTAAATTTTAACCACGCCTCTCCTGTCTCTCACCCGGCTGCCAAACTAAAATTAGTTTCTGTGACTTCTGCCTATCTGCTTTTTTCACCATATTTCCTTTCGCTTTTTTTCTTACATTTCACGTTTCATTAACTGCTACTTTCTGTATATTCCTTGTGTGATCATTCTTCCTTTTTATTTCACTTAACTATTTGTTTTGAGTTTACAAAATTGTTCAAAAACATTTCAGTTGTCAGAATGGCTGCTGAAGATCAAACATCCAAAGATCACCTCGTCCGTTTCTTTGGGGATCAAGATCTATCCGATGTTATTTTGCAATTCAAGGATTCTGAACAAATCAAAGGAGTGGAATATCATGTCCACAGGATGGTTAGTTTTATACAATTTAATTTTTAATACAAAGAATTTCAGTTTCTAGCCGCCAGATCTCCCTATTTCAAGAAACTCTTTGCCAACCATCCCACTGAGGTAGTTCTTTTAATTTTTCATGGTTCATATTTTTTAAGGCAACGGAAACAAAGATGAAAATTACACTTGACGAGAATGCAGATAAGGTTCGCCTCGTGCTGGCCCTGATTTATGAGACCGAGCATTTGGTTGATGATGACTGCAAGTAAGACTTACATTTAACTTCTTAAATTATAACTTTGAATTTCAGATTTGTGCCAATGTCTAAATTTGAGCAATCGTCGCAAGAAGACAGGGACCTTTTTCGTGTCTTACGTGAGTTAATATAATAGGTGGAACTTTTTCGGCTACTTTTTAATAACTTTTTTTCCCATTTTAAATTTTTTCGGTTATTGGCCAATTTTATAAATCCATTTTTTTTGGTATTCGGTTGATAGCAGATTTTTAAATTTTAAGTTTTTTTTCGTTTTCTAACCGAATTTGAAAACAAATATTTTTTGTATTTTTTCTGCTCAAATTTTGAAGGTCTATTTGTAATAGCCTAATTTTAGAAATCAGTTTATATGATTTTCATTTGATAGCTAAATTTTCATTCTTTTTTTGGCTGAAATTCTAATTGTTAAAAAAACTTTTAGGTTAAATGTCAAATTTTAGAAAACCCATTTTTCATCTAAGCTCAAAAATACAATATACTAATTTTAAAAAAAATCATTTTTGTGTTTTCTGACGGCTAAGAAACAATTTTTTTTTAAATCATTTATCCGTTGGTTTTCGTCTAATAGCAAAATTATAGAATTTCAGTTATATGACTTCAATGCGTAGATTCAAATAAATGTTTTTTGAAAATCATATTTTAGATGGCTGGAACTATTATAACGAAGTCGTCCGGTTGGCAAAAAAGTACGAAGTTGAAGAAATTGTCTTCCCCACCATGGACCGAAGGCTTGTTTTCGGAAAATGTGGAAGTCCTCAATGCTTGGAGTGTGCCGTAAGAAAATTCATCGGATTACAACACAATCTCAAACACGTCATTGTGAGTTTTTTTTTCAGATAACTACAAATTCTTGAATTTAGAAACAAATAACCGTAGATGCGGAAGCCCTTGGGGCAGCTGTTTTGTTTCTTTCGAGGGAGCTTCAATTATCCGAATTCGAAATCGAGTCGGAAGCATTTCGTCATTTGTTTCACCACTTAAAAAAGTTAGTTTGTTAAACTTGTTTTTTTTTATTAATGACATTAATTTTAGCGGAAATGAAGAAACCTCTGAGGATGAGCTTGAAAACGACGAAGCACGGGAATTTACATATGGTGACCCACACATGAACACCGATGTCACCCTGACTGCTGGAGATTTTAAGTTTCACGTACATAAAATGGTGAGTTTTCTCCTGGTTATTGCTTGAGAGCCCGAATTATCGTTTTTTAATTATAGAAATAGTTTATTTTAAGTTTTAAAAATATGTTTTCAGTTCCTAGCAGCTCGATCACAATATTTCTCTTCGCTTTTCTTTGGTGACTTCCTAGAGGTAACAAAGTTTTAAAAATTACAAAAATTCATAAAAACATTCAGAAAGATCTGGATGAAATTGAAGTTGGCGTGGATGAGCATTGCGTTCGCAGAGTTTTGGATTTGCTTTACCATGGCCATATCAATGATAGCCGAGAGTTTCTTTCCTGCTCCAGGGACCCAGTCAACGTTTCGAAGAATGTTCAAAGTGAGTTTTAACAGACACACGTTCACACATTCATACCAAAAACACACACACTCACAGGTTCACACACTTACACACTCACACAGTAACACATTCACACAGTCACGCTTTCACACACTCACTCACTCACTCACACATTCCTACACTCACACATTCACACATTCTCACTCTTGCACATTCACACATTCATACAATCTCATGCATTCACACGTTCACACAGTCACCATTCACCTATTTACAGTCACACATTCACACATTCACACATTGCCACACTCACACATTCACACACATTTTCAGGATTCTGGGACAGACTGCCGAATATCGTGGAACTTTTCAAATACTTCCAACTCCCTTTGCATCTGATCGAAGATGCTCTTTGCGCCAGCTGGTGTGGCTCTGTATCTTGTACCGAATGTGCAAACAAACGCCTTTTCGCTATGCACTACAAATTGAACAAAGTGAAGGTATGATATGATCTTCAATGACATTTACATTTACTTTCAGTCTAAGATCCCCGCCGACCCACCCGTTCTTGCTGGATGCTTTCTGAATTCTTCATGTTATCTTGTGGAGCCATTTCGCCTTTCTCCTCAAGATTTGTGTGAGGTGTTCGGTTCTCGTCGAATCAATCCCATTGTTGACCCCAGCTATCAACCTTGCCTTATTGGTGTCAATCCTTTTATGTTTTTCTAAACTTTGAAATAAAGTGATTTGTAAAAACATTCTCTCTCTCACTTTAAAACCGAATTTCACAGTTTATTCACTAATTCCCAAATCCAAATAGATTTTTATGAAACGTTGAAACCACCGTTGAACAGAAACTGAAAAACTTTTTAAAAACATTAAAAATATAAACCTTACATTTTTCTATACAATAGATTACGATGAGTGTAACTCATTTTGACAGGATGAAGCCCAACTAGTGAAGAATTGTAGTTTTTCAGCAATTGTGTTGTTACATCAACTCCGTATGTATATGTGTAGTTTTTGATTCTGAAAATGGTTTAAATATTCTGAATATAAAAAATAAACTCACATAGATGCATTGACCGCAAGTAAAATTTTATTCTGTGCAATTTCTAGGAACATCCTTGATTCGGCTAGGTACTCACACATGTCTGAGTAAAATTCCAAATCTGTGGTTGGAACGTAGAAACTTTAAAAAATGTCTTTTTAACAAAAATAACTTTTTTTTGAATCTTACAAATCTGTTAGTGTTCGACCAGTGAAAGAGAGGATCGCTTCCCTAGCCGATTGAAATCCGCGTTTTCGAACCTGAAAAAGTTTTTTTTGCTTGTTTTCAGAAAATTTTGAAAAGTAATATGTTGTTATTTCTTCAAACAATTAATAAATCTGCTTGAAGACCAAAGGGTTTCATTTCATTGGTTTCCCTGGGTCTCAAAGCGATCGCGTGCCACAACTCTTAAAAAATAAGAAAGTATTTTAAAAAATATTGATAGAGGTAAAAAGGATGCAAATTGTGACGCGTTATTTAAAAAAATTTGCAAATGGTTTTGACACGATTGTGCTTTAAAAAATCCATTTATTTAAAAAATTTAGAAAAAAAGCGGATGCCAACTTACCCGCTTATCATATTTTTTCCACATTTTCTGAACCGTTTGGTTATCAACATATTTTTCTTCCATTAGATAAACAAATTTTTGAACGGCGTCTGCTCCTGAAAAAAGAAAGTTGTATATTCGTATTTTTTTATTAAAAATGAATCTATTTGTTTACAATTTTTTCTGTCATTATTTGCTCACCGATAACAGGCTTGAACCACCAAACAGGCTGTTTATACGAGTAATTCGATTTTAAAACAACATTCATTGGTAATTCATGCCAGAAATTGAAAATAGCATCATCCGAGATGAAATAGTAACCTGAACTTTGAAAAAATTAAATAGTTGCGGAATTTTACCCTTCACATTTTGAAATTTCAAATCTCTCACTTTTGAAACACAATAGTAGAATAAATAGCCATTTTTGGCCTCTTCTTCAGTTAAGTTAACAAAGTTAATTGGATAGATAATTTCTAATTCTGAAAAAAAGTAATTAAACCATCTATTTTGGTATATTAGCTTTCTGATTTATACTTTTCTAGATTCCAAGATCCGCAGAAAACCGTAGCTACAAAATATGGATCATATAATCGCTGCAGAATTCCGACTGAGTGATTCCAGGGGTAGTTATTGATCAAAACAGCTACCTTTAAACCTAACGTTTAAAAAAACATAAACCAATAAGTTACCGTATCTTTTTTTTCTTCCAAGGCTTTCATTGATTTGTGCTTGGCTGCGATTACTGGGGCTGAGGGTAGATTCAATATGAATGGATTTCTCACTAGGTTAATTGAATTTTTAATAAAATATTTCAACTTACATGTGCACCAGTTGACTATGTCTTCAAAATGAGTTAGTTTTTGAACGGAGCGAGAGTTTTCCTGAATTAGCTGTTTAAAATTTTCTCTTTTAAGTAACTTAAACTGCTTAAATTATAGTATAAATGAGAATTATCCATTAGAAAATGTCAATTTTGATGCATGAAGGTGCATAGAAAACCGCAGTTTTTACACATAACATGCACTGAGTTTACGCGTCAGCTTTTCTCTGCGTCTATCTTCGGCGGGAAAGTGGGAAATTCAAAATTGAAAAGCGAACAGGCCCCTGTAAGCGACTGAAACCCAAACGACATCGGCGGTTGGCCGAAAACAGCGAACGTGTAAAAAACAAAAAATCAAAACTTCAAAATAATGCTTAATCTTGTAAACAAAAACATAAGAATCGTGAAAACAACATGTTTCCAGCTCCAATCTTTGTTCTTTTCGTGTAATCGTTTAAAATAGACTATTAATGTATTTTAATATCACAAAAAACCGTTGTAATATTCATACTCTTATTTTGTAAACCAAAAAACAAAACTTACGTCATTTTTCTGGTTTGCTTGTGGAGATAACAAGTCAATATTGGCACTCCTGCAGTTCCCTCTAAATTCCGTTAGGTTTACTTTCAAATTTTCGCCTTGGGATAGAGGTGGGAATTGATATCTGAATCTTGAAATCTTCTATTTAATTGAAGAAAACATACCCAATTTTTTCGAGGTCTGAAATCCATAGTTTGATAAGTTCAAGTTCGGAAGGTTCGATAAAACGGTGGTTTCTGAAATTAAAATAGGTCTTTTTTATAGCAGGTGGTAGCCTAAGGCCGCTTTTTATGCGCTGATGGTAGGCTACGGCCCCCCTTTTTAACGCACATGGTATGTAAATAGGTACTTTTTGCAAAACTTACGCAAATCCTTCTGCTAATTCCATAAAACACCCTTTTGTAGTTGAAGAAACACACTTGAAATTATCAATGTACTTAACAATTTGACCAGATTTTGTATACAAAGCTCTAAAATACCGATTTCAAAGATTAGAAACTAAGAAAATTACCTTTCATCCGCAAAATCATCCAAATAGTTGTGAGGATTCCTGAACTGCACTGCGTTTACAGGGTAAAAGGCAATGCTTTCGCCAATTAAATGCAGCATCTTTTGGGAGAAATAGGAGCGCCAGATATCGGTGACACTGTAAAATTGTTTTGACGTCTAAAAACAGAAAAAACGAAGGTACCGAAATTCAACGGTACTTGGCAAGTACATTGTGAAGAAGGCACGGCGGTGGAAAAGGGTGTTTTGAGAATTCCAGGGAGAGTAAGTTCCTTAAAGAAAAGAGATTCACATTTTGAAAAAACGCGTGGCAAAAAAAGCGCGTAAACACAGGGCAAGCTACACGTATGGACCAAAAAACTTACCAGCTTCTAGTAGAACTGGAGGAGCATACTGGTTAAAAGAGACGTTGAGTCCGCTCTTTTTGTCTGCATGGAGAAGTCTAGAAAACTAATATTTATGTTATTTAGGAAAGTGCTAAAAGAAAGTACCCAAGGAATCAATCTCAAAAAAGCTCATCTGTAAATAGCATCAACATCTGGGTCTTTGTGAACGATTCCTTGCTGAACGGCAGCTGGCCTCATTTCTCTGCATGAAATCATCCTGTCTTCTCCATTTGTGTAATCCTAAACCCGTACAACATAGGACAAAGAAAAGTTTGTTTTACACTGAAGTATTCTAAAGGAAATCCTCTCGGCCACATGTCCTTGCAGCCAAAAAAGCGGTAGGGGTTAAAGAGTTTTTCACTGATGTTGCCTCTGAAAAAATTTTCTAAAAAAAGGCACCCCTCTCTCTTTTCTACCTTGGAGTATACCGTAATCCACTAATTGTCTTTCCATAGTCAAACTGCTCCAATCCCAATCCTTAAAGGCATTGTTTTAAATACCGTATCCCTTTACCGTATGGTTTATTATCATCATCCGTGTCATAGATCCACTCAGCTCCATTCATAATTGCATAAAGGTAACCCACATTCTTCCTAGTGTAGGTCTTAAAAGGAAGGGCTCCCGGTAAAGACAATCCTTTAAACAATCAATAAATCGATAGCAGTTTAAATTCAATTAACATACCCAAAGAGAGTTGTTTTTCAACCGACAGAAAATAAACCCCCGGCAAATTCCAATCCTTCGGTGTTTTTGTGTCCGCAACTACGACCAAAGTCCAATCGGAGAGAGATGCTAATCTCTAAAAAAACAAAAGCTTTTTTGTTGCAATTTTAAACTAAAATTTACCTTTACATCTTCAGTAGGATGGTTTATTGAAGTGATAACAATCCATTTCTTAGATAATTTTGAATTCTTGAAAAAGGAGTTTTCTTTGAACAAAAGAGAACTGGAACTTTACAAAGAGTTTTATAAACTAAAAAATTTTCTTACCGGAAAAATTGAGTAGTGGAAATGTGTTGAATTAACAAAGCTGTCATGAAAAGGAGAAACCATACTAGGAAGCAGAATCTTAGACTTTGTCGAATGACCATTGAAGTACAATAGTCACTAAATTTAAAATAAACTTTAAAAGTAAAAAAATTGAGAAAACTATATAAACAGTTGGTTTTACTAAAAAGGCCCCTGAAGAGGTTTTTCATGAAATTTTTTTAACTTTCTGAGTCTAATCAATAAAAATTATGTAAACAATGTTAAGAACTTTGTAATACAAACATGACTTGTATTTTAAACATATTGGAGCTTGAACGTCCCCAAACACAAGGACTTATAATGAGAATAAGTGTAATAAACGAAATGTTGAACAAAAATGATGTGGGCGTTTATTTCTTCAATTGTAAAACAAAAAAAATAACAGTTAAAATCGGAGCATTTCGACAATGAAATTTCTGCGGCAAACACAACTTTGAATAAATAGCAAAACTGGTTAACTTTGAATTAAACAGCGTTGTTGTTGGAAATGACGGTGTCAACCGTGGAAAACACATTTCGTAGATAATACTTCCTTATTTAAATTATTATTTATGTGTAATCAAATTCTTGAAACATAGAGAAAGATGGAAAGATAGAGAGTAGGTGGGCAAAGAGAATGAGAGAGAAAGAGAGGGAGAGGGAGAGAGAGAGAGAGAGAGAGAGAGAGTGCGTGTGACAGAGGGAGATAGACAAAGAAAAGAGGGCGAAAGAAACACGAGAAAGAGAGAAAGAATGCGAGAGAAAGAAATAAGGGAGAATAAGAGAGAGAATGGAAGAAGTGGGGGAGGACATGATATATCAATGAAAGTTTATTTAGACACCGCACATTGTCTTAAAAACTTAGCAAATTTTAATAACAATAGAGAAACCTGAACCGAGAGGGAAAATTGAGAAAGGGAAACAAGAAAATATCATGTTTTTGTTGATAAATTAGAGTCCAAAGCTAGGTCTCAACATCTGATTCAGAAAGTACAGCGGCGGCAAGGCATTTGGCGAACCGGGACTATAAATGGGTCCAAATCCAGGCGTGGGATCATTTAAAGGGGCTAACATGGAAGACAGGAGCTCGGAGAAGTCAGTTGGAAGAAGTAACAGTGTCTCCGGTAGATACTTTTGGGCAGCATAAATAAGGCATTGTATAATCATTGGCTCGGCATAGGTTTTTGCCTAAATAAAAAGGTAGATGATTTTTAAACTTGAGACAAACCTTGACTTTGTTTAGTTTGTAGTGCATGGCGAAAAGACGTTTGTTGCCACATTGGAAGCAATTTAGTTTGCCACACCAGCTAGCGCAGAGGAGGTCTTCGATGAGGTAGATCGGGAGGTCAAAGTATTTGAAGAGGTCCATTATTGGAGGGAGTCTTTGCCAGAATCCTGGAAAGTTTGGGTTTGAGAGAAAAAAAGAGAGGGGGAGAAATAGAGACAAAATCACTTACTTATAATGTTCTTATCCGCCTCTTCCGTCAAGGGGCTGCAAACGAGAAACTCCCTTTTGTCATCTATGTGACCGCGGTACAACAAGTCCAAAATGCCTCGGAAAGCAATTTCGTCGACGGGTATTTCAACCTCCTTTTTGTCCTTCTGAAAATTTTGGTAAATGGAGCTTTGAACCTTTGCACCAACCTCTTCATATCTGGAGAAAAACATTGAGGCAAAGTAAGAGGAGCGGGCGGCGAGGAACTGAAAGAAGATTTTTTAATCACTCTCTCTTACTCTCTCTCTCTCTCTATCTCTCTCTCTCTATCTCTCTCTCTCTTTCTCTCTCTCTCTTCTCTCTCTCTCAAAAACGAACCATTTTATGAACATTAAATTTGTAGCCGTTCACAAGGATAGTCACATCAGAGTCTAAATTCGAAACTCCGTAAGTGAACTCTACTTTCTCTTCTTGTTCTTCATTTTGGTGGTGCTTGATAATTCCACTAAAACATTACGTTCAATTTTAAAATATTTTATTTAACGAACCGTTGGAAGACTTCGAACAGTGAAGCCAACGCTTTCGTGTTTATTTCGAATTCAGAAATCCTCATTTCCCTTTGAAGAAACTCAACAGCCATTATTAAGCAATCGAATGGCAGATGCTTCTGAAATGTAACATTTTTACGGTAAACTACAAATAAACTTACAATTGCGTTTTTAAAGTTGAATTGAAGACTGAAGATGGTCCGCACAGCGCAGTTAAGGCATCCCATTTCTGGGCATTTTGAAAAAACGAAATGGCGTTCCAGAACAGGGATTACGGTTTCTTCGAATTTGTATTTGATTGCCATTGACATGTCATTTTGAAGGGACTGCCAGTTAGCTGAAAAAGTGGTTGATTTTTGTAAATTCTTAAAAAAACATTTTTTTAAAATCAAAGTTGAGCTTATGTTAATCGAAAATGTAATAATGCTTTTTAGAATGAAACCATATTTTGTTGAAATTTTGGCATTTTAAAAGAACACTGTTTTTTTTTAAATTTTTGACCGCTACACTAAAAATTGTAATTTTTATCAGTAAACAGTTTGAAAGAAAAAAAAACACATTAAAAATACACTGGAACTCGTCGTTAGCAGCAAAATTTTGAAACTATAGCTTTGCGTGCGAGAGAAAATGTTCCCATTATCGAGCAGTACGTAATCACGTACATCAGTCAAAGTCACTGTGAACATTAGCTTATTTAAATTTTTAAAACTACTTTAATTTTATAAAACATATCAAACTTGTTAAAACAGATTTCAAATAAATGGATTAGTTTGATATTTTTGATTTTTGCAAAGTTTTTCGATTCTATTAGTAAAAAGGTTGTAAAAGAAATTTTTACTTTAAAGTATAAAAAATATTTTACTAAATTTTTTTTGAGAAACTTTACAAGATCAAAGTTACATGAGTAGACATAAACATACCTTTTACAGCTAGAATATCAGGGTCTTGGGCTGATAACAGTGCTCCAGCTTTTGAAATGTGAACATAACTGAAAAAAACATTAATTTAAAGAAATTTTAAAAAAAGTAAAACAAAAGATTTTTTGAAACTCACGTGCAGTTTGTATCGACATCACCGTAGGTTTGCTTATAAACCAAGTTCATAATAGTTGACACGTCAGAGGCCTTCTCTTCGAGGTTGATTCTGGTCTTTTTCGGTCGTTTTTCGTTTTGCTTAATACAAGTTATAAAAATTTAATTTAATACAAACCTTGGGAGGATGTTTAGCAAAAAGTTCTTTGAAGAAGGTGGATCTAGCGGCAAGAAACTAAAAACAAAACTATGAATTAAAGTTGGATTTTTAAAAAAAAATTGAACTTAAAAATATAAAAAAGTACCATTCGATGAACGTGAAATTCCTGTTCTTCGGCTACCAAAATAACATCGCTGATTTCTTTGTCTCCGTAGAAATTTGGAATAGAAACAAATATATCATCGCTGATTTCTGCTTCATTTTTGAACCCTGAAAATCTTTGAATAGTCGAAATAAGTTCTTTTAATATCAAAAAATGAGTGGCTTTGAAGATTTGACTTCGATCGGAGGTTTATAGAAAAAACTTCAGGTGTGAAAGCAATGTGGAAAAATCAATGTAAAAAAATTATGAAACGCGAGAAAAAAGCGGCAATTCGAAAAAAAAAGCAAAAAAAAGCGGAAAGTCGTAGAATCAACTATGATCAATCAATATAGGCACATTAGGGCCTCCGCGTCCTAGCTGACCCAAATAAATAGGTGTTGTAATAATTAATTGACCCAGATTGGGCCAATTTTTCACATCTGGCCGATATGCCGTGCCAGTTGACCCAGAAACTAACTTGGTGTCTATATTTCTTTTAACTCTGCGGTTTTAAAGGACAATAGAAAGAGAATGGGGAAGAAAAGATACAGAGAAATAGAGAGAGAAAGAAAAAAAGAAAGAAAGAAAAGAGAGTGAGAGAGCAATTTCGAACTGTATATTTTGAAACACATCATATTCTTGTCAAATCTGAGAAAAACTTAAAAACAACAAAGAAAAAGAGGAACCAGAACGAGAAGGGAACTGGAACATAGAAACCAACAAAAATCTCTTTTGCATAAATATTTTATTGTAGATTAAGCCACACAGAACCGGCATTTGGCGATCCGGGACCATAAATGGCTCCAAAATCAGGCATAGCATAATCTATAGGAGAACAAGGTGACATCGGAGAGAGGAGCTCGCGGAGGTCATCTGGAGTTAGGGATAGGGTCTCCGGGAGGAACTTTTGGGCAGCAAAAATAAGGGGTTGCAGAATCATCGGCCCAGCAGTTATTTTTGCCTAAATGAAAAGGTAGATGATTTTAGAATGCGTGACTAACCTTGACTTTGTTTAGTTTGTAGTGCATGGCGAAAAGACGTTTGTTGCCACATTGGAAGCAATTTAGTTTGCCACACCAGCTAGCGCAGAGGAGGTCTTCGATGAGGTAGATCGGGAGGTCAAAGTATTTGAAGAGGACCATTATTGGAGGGAGTCTTTGCCAGAATCCTGGAAAGTTTGGGTTTGAGAGAAAAAAAGAGAGGGGGAGAAATAGAGACAAAATCACTTACTTATAATGTTCTTATCCGCCTCTTCCGTCAAGGGGCTGCAAACGAGAAACTCCCTTTTGTCATCTATGTGACCGCGGTACAACAAGTCCAAAATGCCTCGGAAAGCAATTTCATCGACGGGTATTTCAACCTCCTTTTTGTCCTTCTGAAAATTTTGGTAAATGGAGTTTTGAATCTTTGCACCAACCTCTTCATATCTTGAGAAAAACATTGAGGCGAAGTAAGTGGAGCGGGCGGCGAGGAACTGAAAGAAGATTTTTTAATCAATCTTACTCACTTACTCTCTCTCTCTCTCTCTCTCTCTCTCTCTCTCTCTTTCTCTAAAACGTACCATTTTATGAACATTAAACTTGGAGTCGTTGACAATAATGGTCACATCAGAGTGTAAATTAAAAACTCCGTAAGAGAACTCAGTTTCGTTCTCATCTTCTTGATTTTCACAAGCCGTGATAGTTCCACTAAAACATTGATTTTTGAAGTAGTTTTTTAACGAACCGCTGGAAGACTTCAAACAGCGAAGCCAACGCTTCCGTGTTTATTTCGAATTCCGAAATCTTCATTTCCCTTTGAAGAAACTCAACAGCGAATAATAATAAGATATCGGATGGCAGATGCTTCTGAAATTTAACATTTTTAAAATAAATTTAAAAATAATACTTGCGTTTTTTTACAATTGCGTTTTTGAATTTGAATTGCAGACTGAAGATTGTCCTCAGAGCACAGTTGACGCATCCTATTTGTGGACACTTTGCAAAAACGAAATGGCGTTCCAGAACAGGGATTACGGTTTCTTCGACTTTGTATTTGATTGCCATGGACATGGCAATTTGAAGGGACTGCCATTTAGCTGAAAATAAATTGATTTTTTTAAAAGTTGTTGAAAAAAAATTAAAATAGTTTTTATCTTTCAAAATTTTCTTAGAATGTTCCGCGTTTCTTAGGGTGTACGCAATCACGTACTTCACTCAAGCACCTTTTTGTTTTGACATCTTTTGAAAAAATTCGGCAAAGTCAAATATGTTTAAAAAAGTACTTAAGGGGAATTAAAACATTGCAATCAACAAATGTGAGTGTTTTTTTTATCAATCACGTAAATAAAAAAAAGGTTGTTTTAAAAAATGAAAGCGTGAGAACGAAGAACGAAAATGCCTCGCTTAATAGAGTTGTTCGTAATCAAGTCGCCATCAAAGTTGCAGTTAAGTGCCCTTTTAAAAATTAGAAACTATTAAAAAACTCGTACCTAATACTGCCGCATCTTTTATATTTACTTATTAAAAATAATACATTTTTTAATGTTTTCTTTTTAATAAGGAAATCTAAAAGTTAAATAAAAATAACTGTTTAGATAAATTGCGTGTGAGCAAAAATCTTTAGAAAATTTAAAAAAAAAACAGGATAAGACAAAATCATACCTTTCACAGTAAAAGTATCAGCAGAGTTATCTCCCGCCTTCGAAACATGAACATAACTGAAAAACATAATTTTGATATAACTAATTTTATAAAAAAAAATATATAAAAAATAAAACTCACTTGCACTTTGCGTCGCCATCGCCGTAGGTTTGCTTATAAACCAAGTTCATAAGAGTCGAAACGTCAGAGGCCTTCTCATCGAGGTTGATTCTTGTCTTTTTCGGCCTTTTTCCGTTTTGCTTAAACAAAAGTTATAAAAATTTAATTTAACACAAACCTTGGGAGGATGTTCAGCAAAAAGTTCCTTGAAGAAGGTTGACCTAGCCGAAAAAAACTGAAAAATTCAATTACGATTTTTAGAAAGTTTAAGTTGCAATTTCTTTAAGATTTAAAAAAAAATATTTTTAAGATATTGAAAAAACATACCATCCTATGAACATGGAATTCCTGTTCTTCAGCAACCAAAATTACATCGCTGATTTCTTTGTCTCCGTAGAAATTGGGATTAGAAACAAAAATATCATCGCAGATTTCTTCATCGCCAAAACAATTGGGAGAAATCCTTGGTTTCTTAGAAAGCGGAACTTCGGCAGCCATTTCTAAACTCTGAAACTTTCTGCATTTGAAAAAATGTTAAATAAAAATTAATTTAAAATTAAACAAAAAAGGTAATTAAACTGAAATAAAAAAATTGGAGGTAGTTTATTCAAAGCAGATACAAAAGCGGTAGGCAATTTGAAAAAAAAAGCGGAAAGGCGCAGAATCAACTATGATCAATCAATATGGGCTCATTTGAAAAAGCGCTGGCCTTCGCGTCCTAGTTAACCTAAATAATATGGGGTTGTAATAACTGATTAACCCAGTTTAGGAACATTTTCAACACCTGGTCGATATGCCTTGCAACACCAAAACGATCCTTGTGCCTAAATTTCATTAAAGGGACTATCAGCCTCCTTTTCAAATGCACGGATAATCCTATGCTAACCAACCCATTTGTGAAAAAAACGTTGCTTGGAGGGGTGTTGGAAAAAAATATTCTACCTGAAATGAGTGAATTAGCATATGGGTCATTCTCATTTGAAAAAGGAAGCTGATGGTTCCTTTAAGCGCTGCGGCTGAAAATAAATAAAGAGAAAATGAAAGACAGAGATTTTCTGATGCTTTACACTCTATAGAGTGAAAAGAGATTTTCCAATGTCAATCACTCTATAGAGTGATTGTTGAAAATGTTCCTCAACTGGGTTAATCAGTTATTACCACACCATATTATTTGGGTCAACAAGGTTATTTATTGTTTTTGACTCTTTAGTGATATTTGTGTTTCACTCTATAGAGTGACAAAAGTTTTTTGTCTTTCACTCTATAGAGTGACAAAAGTTTTTTGTCTTTCACTCTATAGAGTGACAAAAGTTTTTTGTCTTTCACTCTATAGAGTGATAAAAAGTTTTTTTTGTCTTTCACTCTATAGAGTGATAAAAATTTTTTTTTGTCTTTCACTCTACAGAGTGACAAAGGGTTTTTAATTGTCTTTCACTCTATAGAGTGACAAAAGTTTTTTGTCTTTCACTCTATAGAGTGATAAAAAGTTTTTTTTGTCTTTCACTCTATAGAATGACAAAAGTTTTTTTTGTCTGTCACTCTATAGAGTGACAAAGGGTTTTTAATTGTCTTTCACTGTATAGAGTGATAAAAAAATTTTTTTGTTTTTCACTCTACAGAGTGACAAAGGGTTTTTAATTGTCTTTCACTCTATAGAGTGACAAAAGTTTTTTGTCTTTCACTCTATAGAGTGATAAAAAGTTTTTTTTGTCTTTCACTCTATAGAGTGACAAAAGTTTTTTGTCTTTCACTCTATAGAGTGACAAAAATTTTTTGTCTTTCACTCTTTAGAGTGATAAAAAGTTTTTTTTGTCTTTCACTCTATAGAGTGACAAAAGTTTTTTATCTTTCACTCTATAGAATGATAAAAAGTTTTTGTCTTTCACTCTATAGAGTGATAAAAAGTTTTTTGTCTTTCACTCTATAGAGTGATAAAAAGTTTTTTTTGTCTTTCACTCTATAGAGTGACAAAAGTTTTTTATCTTTCACTCTATAGAATGATAAAAAGTTTTTTTGTCTTTCACTCTATAGGGTGACAAAAGTTTTTTTTTGTCTTTCCCTCTATAGAGTGACAAAGGGTTTTTATTTGTCTTTTACTCTATAGAGTGACAAAAGTTTTTTGTCTTTCACTCTATAGAGTGACAAAAGTTTTTTGTCTTTCACTCTATAGAGTGATAAAAAGTTTTTTTTTGTCTTTCACTCTATGGAGTGACAAAAGTTTTTTGTCTTTCACTCTATGGAGTGACAAAAGTTTTTTGTCTTTCACTCTATAGAGTGATAAAAAGTTTTTTGTTTTTCACTCTATAGAATGACAAAAGTTTTTTGTCTTTCACTCTATAGAGTGATAAAAAGTTTTTTGTCTTTTACTCTATAGAGTGATAAAAAGTATTTTTTGTCTTTCACTCTATAGAGTGACAAAAGTTTTTTTATTGTCTTTCACTCTATAGAGTGATAAAAAGTATTTTTGTCTTGCACTCTACAGAGAGACAAAAGGTTTTTTATTGTCTTTCACTCTATACAGTGATAAAAATTTTTTTTTGTCTTTCACTCTACAGAGTGACAAAGGGTTTTTAATTGTCTTTCACTCTATAGAGTGACAAAAGTTTTTTTTTGTCTTTCACTCTATACAGTGATAAAAAGTTTTTTTTGTCTTTCACTCTATAGAGTGATAAAAAGTTTTTTTGTCTTTCACTCGATAGAATGACAAAAGTTTTTTTTGTCATTCACTCTATAGAGTGATAAAAAAATTTTTTTGTCTTTCACTCTACAGAGTGACAAAGGGTTTTTAATTGTCTTTCACTCTATAGAGTGACAAAAGTTTTTTTTTGTCTTTCACTCTATACAGTGATAAAAAGTTTTTTTTGTCTTTCACTCTATAGAGTGATAAAAAGTATTTTTGTCTTTTACTCTATAGAGTGATAAAAAGTTTATTTGTCTTTCACTCTATAGAATGACAAAAGTTTTTTTTTGTCTTTCACTCTATAGAGTGACAAAAGTTTTTGTCTTTCACTCTATGGAGTGACAAAAGTTTTTTGTCTTTCACTCTATAGAGTGATAAAAAGTTTTTTTTTGTCTTTCACTCTATAGAGTGATAAAAAGTTTTTTTGTCTTTCACTCTATAGAGTGACAAAAGTTTTTTGTCTTTCACTCTATAGAGTGACAAAAGTTTTTTGTCTTTCACTCTATAGAATGATAAAAAGTTTCTTTGTCTTTCACTCTATAGAATGACAAAAGTTTTTTGTCTTTCACTCTATGGAGTGACAAAAGTTTTTTGTCTTTCACTCTATAGAGTGATAAAAAGTTTTTTTGTTTTTCACTCTATAGAGTGACAAAAGTTTTTTTTTGTGTTTCACTCTATAGAGTGACAAAAGTTTTTTATCTTGCACTCTACAGAGAGACAAAAGGTTTTTTATTGTCTTTCACTCTATACAGTGATAAAAAGTTTTTTCGTCTTTCACTCTATAGAGTGACAAAAGTTTTTTTTTGTCTTTCACTCTATAGAGTGATAAAAAGTTTTTTTGTCTTTCACTCTATAGAGTGATAAAAAGTTTTTTTTGTCTTTCACTCTATAGAGTGACAAAAGTTTTTTTATTGTCTTTCACTCTATAGAGTGATAAAAAGTTTTTTTGTCTTTCACTCTATAGAGTGACAAAAGTTTTTTTTGTCTTTCACTCTATAGAGTGATAAAAAGTATTTTTGTCTTGCACTCTACAGAGTGACAAAAGGTTTTTTATTGTCTTTCACTCTATAGAGTGATAAAAAGTTTTTTCGTCTTTCACTCTATAGAGTGACAAAAGTTTTTTTTGTCTTTCACTCACTCTATAGAGTGATAAAAAGTTTTTTTGTCTTTCACTCTATAGAGTGATAAAAAGTATTTTTGTCTTTTACTCTATAGAGTGATAAAAAGCTTTTTTGTCTTTCACTCTAGAGAATGACAAAAGTTTTTTGTCTTTCACTCTATGGAGTGACAAAAGTTTTTTGTCTTTCACTCTATAGAGTGATAAAAAGTTTTTTTGTCTTTCACTCTATAGAGTGACAAAAGTTTTTTTTTGTCTTTCACTCTATAGAGTGATAAAAAGTTTTTTTGTCTTTCACTCTATAGAGTGATAAAAAGTATTTTTGTCTTTTACTCTATAGAGTGATAAAAAGTTTATTTGTCTTTCACTCTATAGAATGATAAAAAGTTTTTTTGTCTTTCACTCTATAGAGTGACAAAAGTTTTTTTTTGTCTTTCCCTCTATAGAGTGACAAAGGGTTTTTATTTGTCTTTCACTCTATAGAGTGACAAAAGTTTTTTGTCTTTCACTCTATGGAGTGACAAAAGTTTTTTGTCTTTCACTCTATGGAGTGATAAAAAGTTTTTTTTGTCTTTCACTCTATAGAGTGACAAAAGTTTTTTGTCTTTCACTCTATGGAGTGACAAAAGTTTTTTGTCTTTCACTCTATAGAGTGATAAAAAGTTTTTTTGTTTTTCACTCTAGAGAATGACAAAAGTTTTTTGTCTTTCACTCTATGGAGTGACAAAAGTTTTTTGTCTTTCACTCTATAGAGTGATAAAAAGTTTTTTTTGTCTTTCACTCTATAGAGTGACAAAAGTTTTTTTATTGTCTTTCACTCTATAGAGTGATAAAAAGTATTTTTGTCTTGCACTCTACAGAGTGACAAAAGGTTTTTTATTGTCTTTCACTCTATAGAGTGATAAAAAGTTTTTTCGTCTTTCACTCTATAGAGTGACAAAAGTTTTTTTGTCTTTCACTCTATAGAGTGATAAAAAGTTTTTTTGTCTTTCACTCTATAGAGTGATAAAAAGTTTTTTTTGTCTTTCACTCTATAGAGTGACAAAAGTTTTTTGTCTTTCACTCTATAGAGTGATAAAAAGTTTTTTTTCGTCTTTCACTCTATAGAGTGACAAAAGTTTTTTTTTGTCTTTCACTCTATAGAGTGACAAAAGTTTTTTGTCTTTCACTCTATAGAGTGACAAAAGTTTTTTGTCTTTCACTCTATGGAGTGACAAAAGTTTTTTGTCTTTCACTCTATAGAGTGATAAAAAGTTTTTTTGTTTTTCACTCTATAGAGTGACAAAAGTTTTTTGTCTTTCACTCTATAGAGTGACAAAAGTTTTTTGTCTTTCACTCTATAGAATGATAAAAAGTTTTTTTTGTCTTTCACTCTATAGAGTGACAAAAGTTTTTTTTTGTCTTTCACTCTATAGAGTGATAAAAAGTTTTTTTTCGTCTTTCACTCTAGAGAATGACAAAAGTTTTTTGTCTTTCACTCTATGGAGTGACAAAAGTTTTTTGTCTTTCACTCTATAGAGTGATAAAAAGTTTTTTTGTCTTTCACTCTATAGAGTGACAAAAGTTTTTTGTCTTTCACTCTATAGAGTGACAAAAGTTTTTTGTCTTTCACTCTACAGAGTGACAAAAGGTTTTTTATTGTCTTTCACTCTATAGAGTGATAAAAAGTTTTTTCGTCTTTCACTCTATAGAGTGACAAAAGTTTTTTTTTGTCTTTCACTCTATGGAGTGACAAAAGTTTTTTGTCTTTCACTCTATAGAGTGATAAAAAGTTTTTTTGTCTTTCACTCTATAGAATGACAAAAGTTTTTTTTGTCTTTCACTCTATAGAGTGACAAAAGTTTTTTGTCTTTCACTCTATGGAGTGATAAAAAGTTTTTTTTCGTCTTTCACTCTATAGAGTGATAAAAAGTTTTTTTTTGTCTTTCACTCTATAGAGTGATAAAAAGTTTTTTTGTCTTTCACTCTATAGAGTGACAAAAGTTTTTTTTTGTCTTTCACTCTATAGAGTGATAAAAAGTTTTTTTTTGTCTTTCACTCTATAGAGTGATAAAAAGTTTTTTTGTCTTTCACTCTATAGAGTGACAAAAGTTTTTTGTCTTTCACTCTATAGAGTGACAAAAGTTTTTTGTCTTTCACTCTATAGAGTGATAAAAAGTTTTTTGTCTTTCACTCTATAGAGTGATAAAAAGTTTTTTTGTCTTTCACTCTATAGAGTGACAAAAGTTTTTTGTCTTTCACTCTATAGAATGATAAAAAGTTTTTTTTGTCTTTCACTCTATAGAGTGACAAAAGTTTTTTTTTGTCTTTCACTCTATAGAGTGACAAAAGTTTTTTTATTGGCTTTCACTCTATAGAGTGACAAAAGTTTTTTTGTCTTTCACTCTATAGAGTGACAAAAGTTTTTTTATTGTCTTTCACTCTATAGAGTGATAAAAAGTATTTTTGTCTTGCACTCTATAGAGTGACAAAAGTTTTTTGTCTTTCACTCTATAGAGTGACAAAAGTTTTTTTGTCTTTCACTCTATAGAGTGATAAAAAGTTTTTTTGTCTTTCACTCTATAGAGTGACAAAAGTTTTTTTTGTCTTTCACTCTATAGAATGACAAAAGTTTTTTTTGTCTTTCACTCTATAGAGTGACAAAAGTTTTTTTTTGTCTTTCACTCTATAGAGTGATAAAAGTTTTTTTTTGTCTTTCACTCTATAGAGTGACAAAAGTTTTTTTATTGGCTTTCACTCTATAGAATGACAAAAGTTTTTTTGTCTTTCACTCTATAGAGTGATAAAAAGTTTTTTTGTCTTTCACTCTATAAAATGACAAAAGTTTTTTTTGTCTTTCACTCTATAGAGTGATAATAAGTTTTTTTGTCTTTCACTCTATAGAATGACAAAAGTTTTTTTGTCTTTCACTCTATATAGTGATAAAAAGTTTTTTTGTCTTTCACTCTATAGAGTGATAAAAAGTTTTTTTTGTCTTTCACTCTATAGAATGACAAAAGTTTTTTTTGTCTTTCACTCTATAGAGTGACAAAAGTTTTTTTTGTCTTTCACTCTATAGAGTGACAAAAGTTTTTTGTCTTTCACTCTATAGAGTGACAAAAGTTTTTTGTCTTTCACTCTATAGAGTGATAAAAAGTTTTTTTGTCTTTCACTCTATAGAGTGACAAAAGTTTTTTTTTGTCTTTCACTCTATAGAGTGACAAAAGTTTTTTTATTGGCTTTCACTCTATAGAGTGACAAAAGTTTTTTTGTCTTTCACTCTATAGAGTGATAAAAAGTTTTTTTGTCTTTCACTCTATAGAATGACAAAAGTTTTTTTGTCTTTCACTCTATAGAGTGATAAAAAGTTTTTTTGTCTTTCACTCTATAGAGTGATAAAAAGTTTTTTTGTCTTTCACTCTATAGAATGACAAAAGTTTTTTTTGTCTTTCACTCTATAGAGTGACAAAAGTTTTTTGTCTTTCACTCTATAGAGTGACAAAAGTTTTTTGTCTTTCACTCTATAGAATGATAAAAAGTTTTTTTTGTCTTTCACTCTATAGAATGACAAAAGTTTTTTTTGTCTTTCACTCTATAGAGTGACAAAAGTTTTTTTTTGTCTTTCACTCTATAGAGTGATAAAAAGTTTTTTTTTGTCTTTCACTCTATAGAGTGACAAAAGTTTTTTGTCTTTCACTCTATAGAGTGATAAAAAGTTTTTTTTGTCTTTCACTCTATAGAGTGACAAAAGTTTTTTTTGTCTTTCACTCTATAGAGTGACAAAAGTTTTTTGTCTTTCACTCTATAGAGTGACAAAAGTTTTTTGTCTTTCACTCTATAGAGTGATAAAAAGTTTTTTTGTCTTTCACTCTATAAAATGACAAAAGTTTTTTTTGTCTTTCACTCTATAGAGTGACAAAAGTTTTTTTTTGTCTTTCACTCTATGGAGTGACAAAAGTTTTTTGTCTTTCACTCTATAGAGTGATAAAAAGTTTTTTTGTTTTTCACTCTATAGAGTGATAAAAAGTTTTTTTGTCTTTCACTCTATAGAGTGACAAAAGTTTTTTGTCTTTCACTCTATAGAGTGACAAAAGTTTTTTGTCTTTCACTCTATAGAGTGACAAAAGTTTTTTGTCTTTCACTCTATAGAGTGACAAAAGTTTTTTGTCTTTCACTCTATAGAGTGACAAAAGTTTTTTGTCTTTCACTCTATAGAATGATAAAAAGTTTTTTTTGTCTTTCACTCTATAGAATGACAAAAGTTTTTTTTGTCTTTCACTCTATAGAGTGATAAAAAGTTTTTTTTTGTCTTTCACTCTGTAGAGTAAAAAGCTATTTTCCTATGTAAATCACCCTATTGCGTGAAAAGAGATTT
Source organism: Oscheius sp. G VE-2021 (assembly GCA_022343465.1). NCBI lineage: Eukaryota > Metazoa > Nematoda > Chromadorea > Rhabditida > Rhabditidae > Oscheius > Oscheius sp. G VE-2021. The sequence goes on from JAJQXH010000011.1 coordinate 1,201,009, forward strand.
TGCAATGTTAGGCGAATTTTCAAAAAAAAACTGTTTTTGGCTAACAGCCGAAATTTTATAAGCCTTTGGGTTATTAGCCGAATTTTAAAAAAACTTATTTAGTAGCCAGTTTTTTCAAAAAAAAATTTCGGCAATTAGTCGAACTTTTTCAACACCCCTTTTTTAGTCTATTAACCGAAAATAACCCTTTTTTGGCTTTCAGCCAAATTTTTAATATTGCTTGTTTTCAGCTACTAGCAGAATTTTGTTGTTTTTTCGGCTAATGACCAAATAATTAAAAAACACCTTTTTTCGGCTAATGGCCAAATTTGTTTTTTTTTATGTTGTTTTGTTTTTGTGTCTTTTTTTAAAATTTCTATATTTTTGTAAGTCGGCTAATATCCGATTTTTTAAAAAAATCTTTTACAGAAAAATCAAACATTGTTGTTTAAGTTAGTTTATAATGCTTTATAACAAAATATAATCAATCATTTCAAAAGAACTCCTTCTTCAATTGAACTGGAAAAGATTTTCAAAGAATGTTGAAATGACAGTTGAGCAGAATCTAAAACAAAAATTACAATTATTTAACCTTAAACCTACTTGTTTTTGTAACTCTGATCTGTATGCAGATAACTTAGTTTAACCGGATGCATTCCGGTTAACTCAGAAGTATAATTATCTAAATTCATTATTGGATCAACGTGCCAAGTGTATGTAAAGTTATCCATCCTGAAAATTTTGTTTTATTACAATAAACTGTTTAATATTTACCACTTAGAACTGATCGCATTAAGTATTTTCAAGGTGGCTATTTCAACAAACATTCGAGCTTCAGTTAAATATTCAGAAAGATCGGCGAAAAAATCCAAATCTGATGTTGTAACATAGAACCTAAATAGTTTTTCACGCTCAAGGATAAAACGTACAAATCAGAAATGTATCGTCCATTTAATTTTAAGATTGATTCTTTAGCTGACTTAAATCCATTTTCTCGAACCTGAAAGTCAATTTATTTTTTTTTTTAAATTTTAATAAAATAATAACTAACTTTTCTGTCGTACTTCTTCCACATGTTCTGAACGTGTCTATCATTAGAGTATTTTCCTTCCATGAGCTCAACAAACTTTTTTGCGGCGTCTTCGCCTAGAAATACAATTTTTATTTATAGCTGATTTGACAATATAAATGGCTAAACAGTTTCTTTCAATTTTTACAGCTATAACCATTTATAGGGGCGGTTTTTATGTAATTGTATATTTGCTGAAAAGTGTTAATGTTGAAACTGTGGCAAACATTTTACTCAAAATTATGTATTATTGTTGTTTTGCATTTCTAAAAAAATTTAAACATCAATTTTTTAAGCTCTAATGCGAAGTCGAACGTGCTGTCTATTTTTTATGTTTTTTTTTTTAAATTTTTTGCCAGTATTTTCTAACTGATGTGACTTACCTATAGCTTTAATTGTCCACCAAGCCCTATCAGACGTATTTGGTTCCGGATCGGACCTCACACTAACATTCAATGGTAATTCGTGCCAAAAATTAAAAACAGCGTCATCCGCAATGAAATAGTAGCCTAAAATGATAAATGAATAAGAAACAGATAAGTGACCTTTAACATTTTGGAGTCTGAGATCTCTCACTTTCGAAACACAGTAATAATACAATCGTCCCTTGTAAGCTTCTTCTTCAGTCAGATTTACAAAGTTTTTGGGTTTTATAATTTCCAATTCTGAAAAAGCGTTTAAAAAATTGAAAGCTGATTTACCGTCAACTAAAAACTCATTTGGATTCCAAGAACCACAAAATACGATTGTTGCAAAATAAGGGGAATACAATCGTTGAAGGAGACCAATTGATTGTTTCCAAGGGTAGTTGTTGATAAAAACGGCTACCTGAAAAATTAACGATTTGGTACGGGTGTCAGTTCCAACTCACGGTTTCTCTTTTTCCTTCCAAGGCGGGCATAGCTTTGTGAGATACCTCAACAGCTTTGAATGAAGGTAGGTTTGGGAAATCACTACGGTTACACCAAGAGAGAATCTCATCAAAATACTGAACTTTATTGACAGAATGATAAGTGGCCTGAAAACTTTTGAAAATGGGTTTTCAAGATTTTCAAAGCTTTTGTTCCAATAGAACAGATTCTAGTTTTTGTGCGAATATCTTTTTTTCCAATGTATTTAGACGTGTCTAAAATTCTGTGAATTGGCACAGATTATGTAACGACAATTATAAAAATCTTTTTTATGTTTCCGCAAAATGCTGAATTTTTAAAAATTCGTGTTATTATATTTCGATTAACAGCCAAAGTTTTAAAAATGGTTTTTTTTGGCAAATTTCCAAATTTTGATTAATCCATTTTTTTCGGGACATGGCCGAATTTTTAACCCTGGTTTTTTTGTTTTCGGCCTTTTTAAAATTATAAACTATGGGTTTTGACTACTGGTTTTGTTGCTTTTCTCAGTTTTTGTTCCAGTCGCACAACTTTTGAAACATTGTTCCATTTTATTTTCTTTCATTTTCTTTCATTTTATTTTCTTTTCTTTTTTCAGCTTTAAAAATACTTTTTTAGTTTAATTAATTCAGAATGGATTGTAAAGTCTAAAAACCTACATTTGTTTCCGATTGCTCGGCTTCGACAGACAAGTCAACATTTGAACTTCTGCAATTCCCTCGGAATTCAGTGATGTTTACTTTCATATTGTTCTTGGCAGCAAGGGCAGGGAACTTATACCTACAACGGCAAAAATTAATAGACAAATTAAATTAAAAATTAAAATGTATTAAACTTACCCGATTTTCATAAGATCTGAAATCCAGGCTTTAATCAGTGGGAGCTCAGACATCTTCATAAAATCATTTTCACTAAACTTTTTCAATTTTTTTCTAATAAACTTTTAGTTACACAAATCCTCTTGCCAATTCCATAAAACAATTTATTATGGAAGTTGAAGTGCAAACGAAATTCTCAATGAAATTCACAATTTCTCCAGATTTTGTATAAACAGCACTGAAAAAAAAACTTAGAAAAAAAATTATGAAAAAAATACATTTCGTCCTTAAAATCTGTCAAGTAGTTGTGAGCGTTTCTGAATTGTACTGCGTTTACGGGGTAGAAGGCGACACTTTCTCCAGTTAGGTGAAGCATCTTCTGAGCAAAATAAGAGCGCCAGATGTCAGTAACCCTAAATGAATTAATAAAACAAAGTTGTATCAAATTAAACCGGAATTCCACAGAACTTGGAAGAAACATAGTGAAGAAGGCACGTCGATGGAATAATGTGTTTTGAGAATTCCAGGGGGAGTAGGTTCCTGCAAAAAAGTACTCGCCATCCAAAACAGGACTTTTTTGTAATTAAAAACAGCGTAAACACAGGACAGACCAGATGTAAAACTTAGAAAAAAAACATACCTGCTTCTAGAAGAATGGGAGGTGCGTACTTGTTAAAAGTAACGTTCAAACCTCTTTTTCGGTCAGCGTGCAGAAGTCTGAAAGCTAATATTTTAATGGAAAATCTTATATAAAAAGATGACTGGATACTGGAAAATTGGCATTACTGCACTATTATGCAAATTTAACACAAAATACGTGATTGCGTACTTCTCAAAACACACTTTCGATATGACGCGAATTGATCAAAAATGACTTTGTCAAAGTTTTTTTAAATTCTCCCTTAAAAAATAGACTACCTGTAAACAGCATCAACGTCGGGGTCCTTGTGAACAATTCCTTGTTGAACCGCTGCTGGTCTCATTTCTCTACATGAAATCATCCTGTCTTCTCCATTTGTGTGATCCTAAACCCGTAAAACATAGGAAAATAATATTTTCCTTACACTCAGGTATTCTAGTGGAAATCCTCTGGGCCACATATCCTTGTAGCCAAAAAAGTGGTAAGGGTTAAAGAGTTTTTCACTTAGATTGCCTCTGAAAGTTTATCTCTCTCTCTCTCTCTCTCTCTCTCTCTCTCTCTCTCTTTCCCTCTCTCTCTCTCTCTTTCCCTCTCTCTTACCTCGGGGTATACCGTAATCCACTAATCGTCTCTCCATAATCAAACTGCTCCAATCCCAATCCTTGACAAATTTTATCAAACTACCGTACCCCCTTACCGTAAGGTTTATTGTCATCATCCGTATCATAGATCCATTCCGCTCCATTCATTATAGCATAGAGGTAACCTACATTCTTCCTTGTGTAGGTCTTAAAAGGAAGGGCTCTTGGCAATGACAGTCCTTTAGTTAAAATTTTACAAAGCTAGGTTTACCTTACCCAAAGAAAGCTGTTTCTCAACTGATAGAAAATGAACCCCTGGCCAATTCCAATCCTTTGGAGTTTTTGTATCCGCCACAACGACCACCGTCCAATCTTTTAAAGAAGCCAATCGTTTCACATCTTCGGTTGGATGATTGATGGAAGTAATCACAATCCATTTTGTTTCTTTGGACACCTTCGGTAAAGTTAAAGTGTTTGCACTAAAAATAAAGAGAAAACACTTTTGCAATCAATAGGTATACCTAAACTTTGACCAAGAATAATCGCATTCATATAGTTTGTAGATTACTAAAGTTAAAAGGAACATAAATGAGATACAGTAGAATATTTTCGGTAGAGCCATCCTAAAACAATACGTAAAGATAAGAGAAAACGGGAAATAGAAAGAGAGAGAAAGAGAGAGAGAGAGAGAGAGAGAGAGAAAGAGAGAGAGACGACAATTATAAAACGTAATCACGTCCGCCAAGCGAGAGGGCAACAATAGTTGGTCGTACACCGGTTTCGGAGATCAATGGTACATCGGTAATCCTACGTGAGTTAATACTAGTTCAGTGAGATTACGACTTATTACGAGTTCATTGAACGACTGTTTTTCAAAAAAGCCGCTCGCGTGACGATGAAAAAGATCTAAAAAGGCTTTGCGCGTTGTGCACGGCAAACCGTTATACCAAGAGAGATAGCCGAGAGAGAGAGAGAGAGAGAGAAATAGAGAAGAGAAAAAGGAGACAGAGCCAGATTCAAAATATAAATTACGTTGTTTTTAATTAGTTCAATCAAACTTGAAGAGACTTTTATAAAATTCTGAAATCAGAGTTGAGCAGAATTTGAAACACAAAAAGCTGGGTTTTTTTGTTATTAGATACTTGGTTACATGTTTTTAGCATTTTTTTACGTTATGAAGACCGTTTAGTTTAGAACTATAGTATTTCAAAAATTTCTATTGACCAATGCGCCATACTTATTCATTAAAAAAAGGATTTTTTTAAATTTCAAAAATGTAACAAACTATGAAAAACGTATTGCATTGCTCTTGCCGTTTATGAAAAGCTATCTTTCACTTTCCCCATTTTTCTTATCACAAACGCAAAATGGCTGTTACCCGAAAAATACTCCTGTTGTTCTTCCCTTATCTTTTCGACTCAGTGCATGGTACCGACAGTTTGGCTGAATAATATATAATGTTGTTTTCAAAATGCATGCGATTGTTCTTCCTTTTCACGGATAAAGCACACAATTTACCTGTGTTTTTTTTTAAATGTCCCTGACTTATTTGTAAGTTTATCAATTTTTTCACCAATTGCATTTTTTTCAGTTTTTCGAATTGGAAACGAAATTTCAGTGCAGTGACTGTTTTTTCACTTTTTTTTGTTTTCATTTTGCTCAAAAAAGAACCACAATCATCCGAGTTTTCTAAAGTTTCAGTTGGGTTTTCATTTTAATTTTGTAAAATTGTTCTTCAGAGCTGGAGCGGACGTTTAGCGAAGCGGCCGAAGATTACAATACTTGTTATTTTGTCTAATGGAACTGATCGAAGCAACTATGAAAGGGCTCTCGGTAATTAAATAAGATGTTGTTTTTTAAATAAAATAGATTCACTTGAATGTTATTCGAAAATTCATGGATACCACTTTCTTTTAATAAACGACAGTGGTTTCGAAGACCGGTGCAGCCAGAAAGATGTGAGTTTAAAAATAAAAAGTAAAACAATAGAATAAAAAGCAATAAAAAATAGACTTGCCAATTTAGCTCTTCTTTCGTCGTCACTGCATAGTCGGACAATTTCTTCCTAATTGTGAATACCTTCTGTTTCTTGATGCGGATATGGGAGTTGTGAATCCTAAAAGGTTTAACTTTTTTTTCAATAATTTTAAAGATTTAAAGACGAATCGAAGAATTCATCGACGAAAAGTATGATGTGACATTTTACGATCGCTTCTTTAATGCTGAAATCGTTGCAGGAGCCTATTTGCTAAAGAATTCCAAAGTTGCTTTGGATTTTGTGTATGGTAAGAAAATTAATTTTTTTTAAAATTCGAGTTTTCAGATTTTGCAAATTTTGAAACACAACTTCCGAATTCATTTCACGGCACTGATAACGGAGCTCTCCACGTAACAATGCAAATATAAACTGATAACCATTATTTTTTAGGCCTTAATGTTATCAAAAATCTATCCAAATCGCATGGAAGATTACCAAATTTGTCTCGAAGCCTACAATGTTTCAAAAAACTTTGCCGATCTTTTTATCTACGAAACCTGCATTCGATCGATAATGGGTATAAGCGAAAACCACGAAACTTATCGATTTTTAAAAAAGGTTTTTACACTTTTTTACTCAGAAAACAAAGAAGTTTTCAGGGTACCGGTTGGGCACGAGATAACTGGCTTACAAATTCTTTGTGGAGCCCTGAAACTGATTTCATGATTCATTGCTGGAAATCCAAAGAAATAAGAAAATACAAGCAAAAACAATTACCTTTAAGGTTTTTCCATAGTTTTTTATCATATAAGTTTTAGGTTAACTATAAAAAACAGATTCACTTGGTTTGATCCCATTGTGGGACATTTTGACCTGAATCGCTGTGTCCCAGGGTAATTACAATGTACAATTTATAATTTGTTTTTGCCAGAAATATTTCTTGGAATTATGATCCTAATCTGATTGGATCAGCGACTTTAATTAGGCAACACCTGTCAATTTTAAAAAGACAGATTCAGGAGGAAAATTTTAGGCATCTTGGCAAATTGACTGAAAAAATTAAATAAAGGCTTTTGTGTATGTTGCCTATAACGTATTTTTTCACTAATTTTCTTTGTTTTCTATTTTTTACTCTACGGAATGAAAACATATTATCGACAGTTGTCCGTGCTATGTTTTCTCATTATTGACTTTACAAATGAAAAAAAGTTTTTTGTTTTGGTTTTTAATTTAAGTTTTTTTCACTCTTTAGGGTAAAATACGATTAGAAACAGATAAATATATGTTTATTATTACTTTATAACAATTAAATATTATTAATTGAATAATTTGCTCCCGCTTCATTCAATCAAACTTGAAGAGATTTTCATAAAATGCTGAAATCACAGTTGAGCAGAATCTGAAATGCAAATTAGGTTTTTTTTTGTCATTTTACTTACTTGGCTTTATGTTTTTCATCTGTATGCATGTAACTTTTCACCGAATGAAGACCGTTCAGTGTAGAATTATAGTACTTCAGCGTATTCTTTCTACCAACGCGCCATGCGTATTTGAAGTTTTTCATTCTGAAATTCTTTTATTTAATTTTTTCTAAACGGAACAAACGGTGTAGATTTGATTGCATTGTCTATTTTGGCCGTTGCTATTTCTAGAAACAATTTTGTTTCAGCCAGATATTCAGACATGTCGGCGTAGAAGTCGAAATCCGCTATTGAGACATAAAACCTGGTAAATAAATCAAACAAACAAACTTTAAAACTTTAAAAAAAAGTATTGTTACATTGTTTAAACAACTTTTCGTTTTTAATTAAAAAAACAAAAACACAAAAAAAACAATTTATTGTTTCCGTTTTAAATTTTTTTAATTCAAAAATCAAAAATCTGTAGATTTAATAAAAACTCAAAAGCAATTGGTCGCTTTTTTTTCAGTTTTGAGTTTTAATTTTTGTCTGAATGTTTTAAACAAAACGATTTTACCACATTACTCTTCTGTTTTAATACGGATTCTTACTTAATAATTGAACATTTATAAGCTGCATTTTCCAATTCTCATCAAGGCTAACAGCCATTCCAGAAATTTTTGTATTGACGATGAGGTTAAAATTTTTGAACAAATTTTAAATTAGGTTATTTTATTTAAAAAATGAAATGAAAGTTATGTCAGGTTTTGCTAAATTACAAACTACTTATACATCAGTGATTATCCTTCCATTCGGTTTCAGTATCGCTTCATTTGCTGATGTATAGCCATTTTCACGAACCTAAAAAGCAACTGACTTTTTTAATGTAAAATAAGTATTTAAATGTAAAAAATTTGAAATATTCCAGCAATAAACAAAAAAAGTGTTTTGAAAACCAAAAACTCACTTTTTTGTCATATTTTCTCCACATTTCCTGGACGTGAGTATCATTAGCGTATTTTCCTTCCATCAGTTTTACAAACTTTTTGGCGGCGTCTTGGCCTAAAGGTTACACGTTTAAAATTGCTAAAAAAAACTTCTTAAAAAAATTAAAAATGTGTTTTAAAAATGTTAACCTACCAATAATTGGGTTTATCCACCAAGTCTTGTCAAAATTCCTATTCTTGACAGATTTAACTGAAACATTTAGGGGCAAATCATGCCAAAAGTTGAAAACAGCGTCATCAGCTATGAAATAATAGCCTGAAAATTCTTTTTCAGTTTTTATTAAATTCAACAAACCTTTAACATTCTGAAGTTTTAGTTCCCTCACTTTTGACACACAATAGCAGAAAAAATACCCTTTGTTAACCTCTTCCGTGTTTAAATTTACAAAATTAATTGGTTTAATTATGTTTAATTCTGAAAATAATACAATTTTTTGCGTTAAATTTAAATACCATCTTCTTCAAAGGAATCTGGATTCCAGGTACCACAAAAAATGGTGGTTGCAAAGTAGGGAGAATACATTCGTTGCAGAAGGCCAATCGAATGTTTCCAAGGGTAGTTGTTGATAAAAACTAGAACCTGAAAACGACCGATATGGAAAGGATGTAGCTTTCAGACGTATTGTTTCTTTTTTACCATCTAAAGCAGGGATAGCTTTGTGGGAAGTCTCGACAGTTCTAGGTGATGGTAGATTGAAAGAGTCGTTTAGGTTACACCATGAGAGAATTTCATCGAAATATTCCACTTTTTTCACAGAATTAGAATTCGCCTAAAAGATTTAAATGGCAGAAATAGCTATTAGTAAACTGAGGAATCTAAACTATATTGGGGTTTAGGTAGTAATTGTAAGGTAACCTTTATATTATACAGAACTGGTTCAGCTAAGTGTTCGATCGATAATTTAATGCATTGTGCGTTAATTGTGTTCTTAAAATTGAATGTCTGTAAAACTCTAGTGAACAAAAATATTTAACCAAAAAAAACACAAAAAAAACTAACATTTTTCAAAGATTTTATACCAATCTCAATCTGCGAAACCCTCAATTGTGTTAATAAAAAAATATATCGCTTAAGTTTTTCGAAAGTTTGGGAAAAATGACTGCACCCAAATGAACCTTAACCAAGTACCCAAACATTTCCTGGGCCCTAAATAGTTTAAGCATAACATTAGGGTACCATATAGAGGTTTTTCACAAATTTCCAACTCCTAACTGTAAGACCTTAGGCGTCGACTGCGTAAGCGCTCCGTTAGACCTTTCAAGGGATTTACCCCCACCTAAGGCTAAGAAATTTTGTGGGAGGCAAAAAAGCAGAGAATATGCGGCGTGAAAAGAAATGAGTTTAAAATTTAGTAAACATGACCTTGATCGCTTTTTGCTCACCTCAGCTTCCGCGACATATCCACCAACTTGTAAATCAATATTTGCACTTCTACAGTTTCCTCTGAATTCAGTTTGATTCACTTTCATATTATTCTCAGCGGAAAGAGGAGGGAACTTATACCTGAAAACGACCATTTTTGTCAACTACATCTAACTCACCCAATTTTGTCCAGATCTGAAATCCATGCTTCAATCAATGGAATTTCTGAAGATCTTATAAAACCACGCTTACTGGAAAATCTTCATTATGTGGTAAAAAAATGACCATACGCAAATCCTGTAGCCAATTCCATTATGCAACCCTTCGTTACGTTGGAGATGCATTTAAATTCATAGAGGTATTTGACAATTTCTCCAGATTTTGTGTAAACAGCTCTAAAAGCTAAACTATAAGCTAGGTAAATTAGAAAATTACATTTCATCCTTAAAATCTGCCAAATAATTGTGAGCATTTCTGAACTGTACTGCGTTTACGGGGTAGAAGGCAATACTTTCTCCTGTTAGGTGAAGCATCTTCTGGGCGAAATAGGAGCGCCAGATGTCTGTGACCCTAAAAATGAGAACGATTGTAATAAAAATCTATGTAACTACCTAAATTCGACAGTAGTTTGCAAGAACATGGTGAAAAAGGCACGTTGATGGAATAAGGTGTTTTGAGAATTCCAGGGGGAGTAGGTTCCTAAATTGCCTTTCACGTGTACACGTTCTCCCATTATCGCACACACATACACACACACACACACACACACACACACACACACACACACTAACCAGCTTCCAGAAGAATCGAAGGAGCATACTTGTTGAAAGTCACATTCAAACCACTGTTTGTGTCTGCGTGAAGAAGCCTGAAAGTTCAATTTTAAAACTTACAAGGCTGTTTACCTATAAATAGCATCAACATCGGGATCTTTGTGAACTATTCCTTGCTGAACTGCAGCAGGCCTCATTTTCCTACAAGAAATCATCCTGTCTTCTCCATTTGTGTGATCCTAAACGCGTACGAAATAGGAAAGAAAAATTTTCCTACACTGAAGTATTCTAAAGGAAACCCTCTCGGCCACATGTCCTTGTAGCCGAAGAAGCGGTAGGGGTTGAAGAGTTTTTCACTGATGTTGCCTCTGAAAACATCTCTGTTTCTCTATCTATCTCTCTCCCCCCACCCCCTCTCTCTCTCTCTGTCTTCCTCACCTTGGCGTATACCGCAATCCACTAATCGTCTCTCCATAGTCAAACTGCTCCAATCCCAAACCTAAACAACTTTTCATCAACTACCGTACCACTTACCGTATGGTTTATTATCATCATCCGTATCATAGATCCACTCAGCTCCATTCATAATTGCATATAAATAACCAACATTCTTCCTTGTGTAGGTCTTAAACGGAAGGGCGCCAGGGAGTGACAGTCCTTTAAACAAATCATTCAATTGATTGATTTACTAAATTACCCAAAGACAACTGTTTTTCAACTGACTGGAAATGGACCCCTGGGTGATTCCAATCCTTTGGAGTTTTTGTGTCAGCTACAACTACCACCTTCCAATCTTTCAATAATGACAAACGCTAAAAACTCTTCTGTTTTTGAAAATCGCACAGAATGTTGGTACCTTTGCATCTTCAGTTGGATGATTAATGGAAGTGACAACAATCCATTTGGAATGATTGATGTTCTTCGGTAACGGGAATTCTGCTGATCTAAACATTAACGTAATATTAAAAAGTGTAAACAATCAAAACCTTAGCATAGATAAGTAATCGCTGTACCCATAGAGCTGGGAACCAATTATAGAAATGGCAATTAAGAATAATAACAGTGGTTTCCGCGGAGGGGGTTGTGGAACAATCATCTGAAAATCGTTCAACTGCTTTAAAAAATACAGCTTCTGCATTTTTCTGAAAACCTCGTGCAGCCTTCTGTTTTTTTTCTGTTGACCTCTGCTTTGCTGGCAACCTTGGAAAAGAAGCAGTGTGTGCATGTGTGTGTGTGTGTCTGCGTGTGTGAATGTGTGTGATTGTGTGATAGAGAGAGACTCACAGCATTGAAACACCGCAATGTGCAAAGCCGGCACTAAAACAGATGAAAATGTTTTACGATAGCAACGCGTTGTTGGGGGGGGGGGGGGCTTTGACACGGTGATTGAGCATGCACCTTGCACAAAACGTACATGCTTATTTTATTTAAAAATAGAAAAAGTTTTCACGGAAGATTTTGTGAAATAATCATCTGAAAGTTATTATCTCAAATTTGAGGAAGGGGGAATATTACAAATTCAGCAGAAGACTGTACGTATGTGTATGTGTGTCTGTGTGTGAGTGTGCGAGTGAGTGTGTAAATGTGTGTATATGTATGTGTTTATGTGTGTGAGTGTGTGGATGTGTGTGTATGAGAGAGAGGATGTGAGGGAGTGTGAGTATGTGAGTGTGTGAGTGTGTAAATGTGTGTATGTGTAAATGTGTGTGAGTGTGTGGGTGTGGGTGTGTGTGTGCTCGCTCCATTTACAATTGGGGGGGGGGTGGGTTCTGAACATATACCTTGCACAAAATGTACATGTCTATATTTTTTTTAAAAAGAAAACGTAAAACTGAACTGAAAATTGGACTTTCTGAAATAGCAGCGGAGCGACGCGGTAAATTGGTGTTCGCGATAGCCAAACGCGAAAGGAGCGTGTGAAAAATTGTTATTAGGCAATAAAACTACCACGGAGCGCCGTACTTTACATACATACAATTAGAGAGAGAGAGAGAGAGAGAGAGAGAGAGAGAGAGACAGAGAGAGAGAGAGAGAGAGAGAGAGAGAGAGAGAGAGAGAGAGGCAGATTGTGTATCTGGATTCAAAATTTTCAATTACTTAATTTATCAATTTAAATAAATTTAATCTTTGTAACAATAAATAATAAATATGCTCCCGCGTCATTCAATCAAATTTGAAGAGATTTTCATAAAATGCTGAAATCACCGTTGAGCAGAACCTGAAACACAAATTTGATAGATTTTTATAAGTACATACTTGGCTCTATGTTTTTCATCTGTGTGCGTGTAGCTCAATTTCACCGGATGCAGACCGTTCAGTGTAGAATTGTAGTACTTCAACTGATTGTCTTTACCAACGTACCAGGTGTATTTAAAGTTTTTCATTCTAAAACACAATTTAAAATAAAAAAGTAAAACAAACGATGTAGAATTGAGTGCATTGTCTATTTTTGCGGTTGCAATTTCTAGGAACATCCTCGCTTCGGTCAGATATTCAGACATATCGGCGTAAAAGTCAAGATCTAGCTTTGACACATAGAACCTGAAAAATAAGTAAACAACTGAAAAAAAATGTTTGGTTATAAAAAATATGTTTTTTTCGTCGTTTGAACGGCACAAAACAAAATTAAGTTGAACAATTTGTCACTTAACAATTTGTCAAGTTAGTAAAAACAGAATGTTTAAACCTGCATATTTACTGAATTCAACATGTAAAAACTTTTTAAAAAATTCAATCAGACGTTGCCCCTTTACCAATAAAAAATATAAATCGAACTAAAAAATGGTTCATAAAGAGGTTGTAAGTATTAAGGTGTAAAGTATATTTGGATTTATAAAAAAATATTTTTTATCGGAATTTTTCACATGTTGCAGAAAATTGAACAATTTTTAAATTTTATTTAAAAATATAATGTTTTCGAGTTTGGCACTTTTTCGATATTGAATTTATTTTAATTTTTTTTAAACTTTAAAATATTCACAAATCAGTCCAAGTCCGTCCGTTCGGCTTCAGCATCGCTTCTTTTGCTGATTTATAACCATTTTCTCGAACCTGAAAAATATTGCCAAACTTTTTCTTCAAAGGAGAAAAATGGACTTTAAGTACCAAAAACTCACTTTTTTGTCATATTTTCTCCACATTTCCTGAACTTGCGTTGCATTTGCATATTTTCCTTCCATCAGTTCTACATACTTTTTCGCAGCGGCTTGGCCTAAATGTTATACGTTTAAAATTGCTTAAAGAAAACTTTGTCACAAAAAAATTTAGGTTTATTCTTTTAAAGTTTTAGATGTTCAAAAAAATGTTAATTTACCAATGGTTTGCCGGTTCCACCAACTCTTGTCCATATTCCTAGTCTGGGCAGATTTAACTGAAACATTCAGAGGTAAATCGTGCCAAAAGTTGAAAACAGCGTCATCAGCTATGAAATAATACCCTGAAAATTTATTTTCATTTTAAATTAACTTTAACCGACCTTTGACATTTTGTAGTCTTAGTTCCTTCACTTTTGACACACAGTAATAGAATAAATACCCCCTGCTTACTTCTTCCACGGTTAAATTTACAAAGTTTATAGGTTTAATTAATTCTAATTCTAAAAAGACAACTGTTTTGTAATTTAAATTTTTAAAACCTTTTTCATCAAATGAATTTGGATTCCAGGTACCACAGAAAATGGTTGTTGCAAAGTAGGGAGAATACATTCGCTGAAGGAGGCCAATTGAGTGTTTCCAAGGGTAGTTATTGGTGAAAACAAGAACCTGAAACACGACCGATATGGTACGGGTGTAGCTTTCAAACTAACTGTTTCTTTTTTGCCTTCCAAGGAGGGTATAGCTTTGTGGGAGGTCTCGACAGTTCTGGGTGATGGGATGTTGAAAGAGTCGTTAAGATTACACCAAGATAGGATTTCATCAAAGTATTCTACTTTTTTCACAGAATTAGAATTTGCCTAAAATATTTAATTGGTCCGTGTAAAATAATGTAATTTAAAATAATGAAGATCCAGTTACATCCAGTTTTTGTAATGTTCCCCGATGTAAGTTTATGAGAAAATATTCGGTCAAAACCACAAATAAGTTTTCAAAAACTAAAAGAAGGCTAATATAAAAAAAACCGTGTTTTGTGTTAATTTACAAAGTTTATGAAAAAAACGCTTCCAATCTTAAAAATTGTATGACTTGTTTTCGAAACTTTTTGGAAAAATGACTGTAACCAAATGAACCGTAACTCGGTACCCAAATATTACCTTGGCCAAAACATAAAATTAGGGTACCAAAAAAACGATATTAACAAAATTTTTAATCCTAATCCTTAGGCATCGTCTGATTTAATCCTTAGGCATCGTCTGATTAAGCGATTTAGACCTTTGAAGTTCACTACCCGCCCCCCCCCCCCGCTTTTTTACTCACCTCAGCTTCTGCGTCATATTCATCAACTTGAAAATCAATATTTGCACTTTTACAGTTTCCTCTAAATTCAGTTATATTCACTTTCATATTGTTTTTGCCGGTAAGAGGAGGGAACTTATACCTAAATCTGCCTTTTTTAAACAACATCTTACTCACCCAATTTTGTCTAAATCCGAAATCCATGCTTCAATTAATGGTAGTTCAGTTGTTTTCATAAACCCGCTCTTACTGAAATTATATTGTCTTGCCTGTAAAATTAACAAACGCAAATCCCTTGGCCAATTCCATAAAGCACTCCTTCGTGATTTTCGAGACGCATTTAAATTCATCCAAGTATTTCACAATTTCACCAGATTTAGTGTAAACAGCTCTAAAAAGTTCAAATTAGAAATTAGGAAAATTAGAAAATTGCATTTCGTCTTTAAAATCTGCCAAATAATTGTGAGCATTTCTGAACTGCACTGCGTTTACGGGGTAAAAGGCGACACTTTCTCCAGTTAGGTGAAGCATTTTTTGGGCGAAATAGGATCGCCAGATGTCTGTAACTCTAAAAATGTGAATTAATGTTATAAAAATCTGCGAAGGTACCTAAATTCGACGGTTGTTGGTAAGAACATAGTGAAGAAGGCACGTTTGTGGAATAGGGTATTTTGAGAATTCCAGGGGGAGTAGGTTCCTTAAAGAAAACACCATTTCACTCACGGTCACACGCGCACACGCTCACAGTGACTGAATCACAAAAACACCCATACACTAACCAGGTTCCAAAAGAATCGAAGGAGCATACTTGTTGAAAGTCACATTCAAACCACTGTTTGTGTCTGCGTGAAGAAGCCTGAAAGTTCAATTTTAAAACTTACAAGGCTGTTTTACCTATAAATAGCATCAACATCGGGATCTTTGTGAACTATTCCTTGCTGAACTGCAGCAGGCCTCATTTTCCTACAAGAAATCATCCTATCTTCTCCATTTGTGTGATCCTAAACGCGTACGACATAGGAAAAGGAAAGTTTGTCTTACGCTGAAGTATTCTAAAGGGAACCCTCTTGGCCACATATCTTTGTAGCCGAAGAAGCGGTAGGGGTTGAAGAGTTTCTCACTGATGTTACCTCTGAAAAAAAACTGTTTTCCTTTCTCTCTGCCTCACGTACCTTGGCGTATACCGTAATCCACTAATCATCTCTCCATAGTCAAACTGCTCCAATCCCAAACCTAGACAAATTTTGTCAAACTCCCGTACCCCTACCGTATGGCTTATTATCATCATCCGTATCATAGATCCACTCAGCTCCATTCATAATTGCATATAAATAACCAACATTCTTCCTTGTGTAGGTCTTAAACGGAAGGGCGCCAGGCAGTGACAGTCCTTTAAACACCGTATTTAATCGATTGATCTCTAAACTACCCAAAGATAGCTGTTTTTCAACTGACAGAAAATGAACCCCTGGGTGATTCCAGTCCTTTGGGGTTTTTGTGTCAGCTACTACCACAACTTTCCAATCTTTCAATGAAGCCAAACGCTGAAAACAGTCTTCTTTTAGAAAAACTTGCTAAATTTTGGTACTTTGACATCTTCAGTTGGCTGATTGATGGAAGTGACAACAATCCATTTAGAATGATTTATGTTCTTAGGTAACGAGAATTGTCTAGAACTAAACTTTAAAATATGATTTAAATGTTTAAAGAGAACTGAACCTTAGCATAGACCAGTAATCGGTGTAGCTATAAAACTGAGAACCAATTATAGACATAGCAATCAAGAATAGTAACAGAGTTTGCCAGGAGGGAGGGTGTTGTAAATTCATCTGAAGAATCAATTACCTCATATATTAAGAGAGAGAGAGAGAGAGAGAGAGAGAGAGAGAGAGAGAGGGAGAGGGAGAGAGATATTGCGTGTTGAAAACTGGGAAACGTATGTGGGTGTGTGTGTTTGTTTGTGTGTCTGCTTGTGTGTGTATGTGTGTGTGTCGTTTTGTGTGTATGTGTGTACGTGTATGTGTGTCCGATGCGATACAGAGACAAACAAGAATCAAAAGGTGAAAACTCTGAAAAGCAATGTGTAAAACACGCACTAAAACCGATGAAATTGCGTTTTGGATAGCAACGCGTTGTTGGGGGGCTTTGACAAGGATTGAGCAAATGTCAAGTACAAAACGTATATCCATTGCCATTTTCACTAATAGAACAAGAAACCAGAACGTCTCTCTGACATTGAGATTTCAACGGAGCGACGTGGAATACAATTGTTGAAATGTTAAAAAAACAAAAGGAGCGTGTGAAACAAACCCCACGGATCGCACTGGGCTACACAAAGAAAAATAGAGACAGAGATAGAGGGAAGAGAGAAAGAATGAGACATAACGAAAAATATCGATGATCTCATAATTGACAGAGAGAGAGAGAGAGAGAGAGAGAGAGAGAACACATACATACAAACACGCCAGATAAGTTTGTAAACTATTCAGCGTGAGAATCCCATTTGTATGAAAAATCCTGTGTGTGTGTGTGTATGTGTGTGTGTGTGTATGTGTGTGTGTATGTGTGTGTGTATGTGTGTGTGTGTGTGTGTGTGTGTGTGTGTGTGTGTGTGTGTGTGTGTGTGTGTGTGTGTGTGTGTGTGTGTGTGCGTTGGAGAGAGTGTGCGTATGTGTAAATATGTAAATGTGTATGTGTGATTGTGTGCCTGTGTGGATGTATCAATGTGTGAAAGAGACACAGAGAAAGGGAGAATCAAATGATGAAACCCCGGAAATGCAATTCGGTGCACAAACGTGCTTTTGAACATGCCAATTTTCACGAATAGCAAAATTAAAACTAAAAACTTGGCTTTCTGAAATTGCAAGGGAACAACGTGGAAAGAAGTGGTGTTCGCCTGCGCCAAATGCAAAAGGAGCGTGTGAAACAGAGATATTAGACAAAAAAACCACCGCGGAGCGCCTGCTTCACTTAGATCAAACTAGAGTCCCTCACTCTCCCTCTTCTCTCTCTCTCTCTCTCTCTCTCTCTCTCTCTCTCTCTCGTTTTCTTTCTGTCTTTGTCTCTCTCTTTCTTTCTTTCTTTCTTTCTTTCTCTTTCTCTCTCTTCCTCTAAATCCAATCCAATTAAATATCTCCGTATTATTTCAAACTAGTTTATTAAAAAAACTTTTAAACGATGTTGAACTTTTTCTTGCAGCCATCCCTGAAAACAAAATTTTCTATTTATGCCACAAGTTGCTTGCATGCAGTCGTTCAAATCATTCAGTAAACCGGAGTCTTCAGTTTTCCTCTCTGCTCGGATCGATCGTTGACAAGTCATAAAACACAAATTGTACTTTATTAACTGAAATAAGTTTTTGACTGTTTAAATATTCAGAAAAAAAACTAACATTTGGGTCATATAGTTGGGAGTCTGCGTAAACTTGGACTTCAGGTGAGGTTGGCGGTAAAATAGTGAGAAAAAGGAAAAGGCAAAGAAGAAGTGACATCTGAAAGAAATTTGTATGCGGTGAAGGTTAACGAGAAAAGGAAAAAAGAGAAAAGGAGAGAGGAGAGAGAGTGAAAGAGAGAGAGAGAGAGAGAGAGAGAGAGAGAGAGGGAAAGAGAAAGTTAGATAGACAGAGAGAGAATAAGCAGAGGTAGAACCCTGCGTGAATGCCTGCTTACGAAATGCATTTTGCCCTTTCTGGCATACGGTATTCTACACGGAGCAACTGTGATAAGATCACAGAATGGGAACGATCAAACAACTACGGTTTACTGGAGTTTGAGGTTCAAGGCAACGGAGCTGAAACGAAATCGTGAGTGTAAGGTAGAAACATCTAATATAAAAATAGAGAGGTAGACCAAAAGAAATGTAGAAAGAGAGGAGAGACAGTGAATAGAGAAAGAAACAGAGAGTACGAGAAAAAGAGTGTGCAAGAGAAAGCAGAGAGAAAAAGACATAGAGAGACTATAGGAAATAGTCAACAGAGAAAAAGAGAGTCAGAGAGAGAGTGATCAGAAAGAGAGAGAACGAGAGAGAGAGAGAGAGCGATAGCGATAGCGAGAGAGAGAGAGAGAGAGAGAGACAGACAGACAGACAGACAGACAGACAGACAGACAGACAGGCAGAGAGAGAGAGAGAGAGAGAGAGAGGGAGAGAGAGACAGACAGACAGACAGACAGACAGACAGGCAGAGAGAGAGGGAGAGAAAGAGAGAGAGAGAGAGAGAGAGAGAGAGAGGGAGGGAGAGGGAGAGAGAGAAATTGAGAAAGTGGCAGAAAAACGCAATCCTTATATACATTTGAAGGCTGTCTTTTTGTTGGTTAGCAGCGCAACGTTTTAAGCAAAGAGTGGCCCAGCTGCCCCATTTCCAAGGAGAGAGACCGGTCAAGCGGTGGAAAGTCCTTAAATTAGCATGAGCCTCAAAATTTCCATCCACCTCTTATACAATTGGCTTAATCTCCCTGTGTGTGTGATGTCCCGGGGTGAAAGTGCGTTAGCTGCGTGCGCTGCCTGCGCCTCCTCATTTCCCATGCTCTCTCGGCCTTCTCTCGATGGTTGTCTCGGAATTAGCCTATTTTGGTGGCCGGCCATTTCCTCGCGATTGGCGGGCAAATACGGCTGGAGGTGCCGGAAGCACCGTTTTGCGGCCGTAGGCCGCCTACTGAGCGGCCGAAGGCCGCGAACAGTGCGGCCGCAGGACGCCTACCCTAGCGGACGAAGGCCGCCTGCTTGAAACTGACCTTTTCCAGCAAGTTTGGTGGTGGGAGGACCGCCGAAGGCGGGCCGTCACTCCTGGTATATAATACCGCTAAACCAATAAAGGAGATTACCAAAGTCAGACAACTGTTCTAATTGGGGCTGGGGTTTACCTAATCGGTATGGATAAAAAATATTTGATGTATGAATCCCAGTTTTCTGTTCGTTAAAGGCATTTTATGCGGTCTGCATTTGTTTGGTCGTTCCATTATGGGTCCTTATCACAATAGTTCCGTGCTGCACGGAGCAAAGACACAAAATGGGCACGACCAAACAACAGTGGTTTCATGGTGTCTGAGGTTCAGTACAGCCATTGGAGTATGAAAGGGACCGTCATGTTTTTTTTTAAGTTTGTATTATTTTATTTGAATAGTTGTTTAAAGATTTAACCTCAAAACGCGGATAAAGAAAACATATCTTTTTTTATCGTAGATGGCCTTCTCAGGACTTTTTATCGTAGATGGCATGCCACTTTTTATCGCATATGGCATCCTCAGGCCGCTTTAATCGCTTATGGCATACTTATGTTGTCTTTTTAATTTAGTGAGCGATGAATGACTTTTCCAGGACACCGTAACTGATAAGAAGTCGTCTGGTGCTCAAACTTGCAAACCAGCCTTCCCTACATTGAAGCCAAACAAGCATATCTCAAAAATTTATTCCATAAATCTTCTTTAATAACGTATCTGTGAAACTTTGAATGAAAGGAGTGGGTGCGAGTGCGCGCCGGCCCGCGCGCAACCAATCGATATTGATCGGCGCGCACCCGCCGAATGGGAACAGTGCATACAAGGACCCGTAAGTTGGTTGATAGCAAGAGAAAGAGACAAATAGAGACATTTTAGAGAGAGAGGGAACAAGGGCACTGGGAATGGACGGCCGGGCCGCCAACCACCGGTTTCGGCTTTGAAAAACGAAGGAGATCGGGGACGGCGGGCACCTGAGGGGGCGAATCGCACACGGAAAGGCGGAGATACCGACGGTGGACGGGGCTTGGCTGAAAATGGGGTTTTAGTGATGTCAATCATGCTCACTCTCTCACATTCGCACTCTCACACGTTCCCACTCTCACACGTTCTCTGTCTTTCACCATCTCAATCATTCAATTTCACATCCTCATTCTATAACAGTATCACTCACTCGCTCACTTTCACACGTTCTCACTCTCTCACACGTTCTCATTCTCTCACTTTCTCACTATTTCACTATTTCGCTCTTTGAATCTCTCTCACTTTTTCCACTCACTTTCTCACATGTTCAAAACTCTCTCAATTATTCCCTAACTATCTAAATCTCTCACTGTCTCACTACTTCACTCACTCAATCACTCAGTCTCTCACTCTACTACGTTCTTACTCTTTACTCTCTCACTTTCTCACTTTCTCACTATCTCAGTCTTTCAGTTTCTCACGCTCTAACTCTCTCACTCTCTCTATCTCGCTTTCATGCGCTCTCTCTCTCTCATTCTCACTCTCTCTCTCTCTCTCATTCATCACTCTCCCCCTATCTCACTCTCACACGTTCTCACTCTCCGACGTTCTTATACTTACACCTCACTATCTCACTTTCCCACGTTCTCAATCTTTCACTCTCTCACTATCTCAGTCTATCACTCTCTAACTCTTTCTCTCTTTTTCAAATTCTCTCTACTACTCTCTCATTCTCTCACTCTCTCCCTATCTCAATCTCCCACTTTCTCTTCCACTCTCTCACTTTCACACGTTCTCAATCTCTCAAGTTCTTACTCTTTCACCTGCTCATTCTGTCATTTTTTCACTATCTTACTTTCTCACTATATCACTCTCTCGCTCTCTTATTTTTTCACTGTAACACTCTCTCACTATCCTACTTTCTCGCTCTCTCTCACTCTCTCTCTCTCTATCTCTATCTCTGTCCCTCCCTCTCTCTCTCCCTCCCTCTCTCTCTCCCTTCCTCTCTCTCTCTCTCTCTCTCTCTCTCTCTCTTTCTCTTTCTCATTCTCTATCCCTTCTTTCTATCTCATTCTTACCTCAAAGGAAGGAATCATTCTCCTCCGGAACCCGTGGCGGCTCGTGGCTGCTGAGCCGTGAGACTCTCATCTCTTCGCCTCCATTCGGCATGCGTACGGTCTCTCCGGGCGAGATCGAGACGCCGCGTCGCGTCCGAACCGCGTCCAAATCTTAATAGCGTGTTAGTTCGGCTCTAGAAATGATGGTGCCGGTGGGAAGCCGGTGAATACATGGTCGCCTCATGCTAAATACGCGAATAATTCGAACAAAGAGACGGCTAGAGGGGGAACGGAACTGTGCTTTTCGCAATGCACACGGCAACGCATGCGGATGAAGATACCTACCAGTGACGGTTCGCCGAGGGCGAGTCTGCGATTTCTGGGAGAAATGGCGGGAAAAGGGAAAAATTACCTGGATTTGAAGGAGGCCGCTGGACATCACGGAGCATTCGGAAGAGCATTTCGAAGTTGCTGTTCAGCTGGTTCTGCATTTTCTCAACGGACCTGAAAAAAGTATTTTTCTCTCTCTCGTTCTCTCTCTCTCTATCTATCTCTCTCTCTTACATTTCAATGTTCTCTATCCTTTTCCCCAACTGAAGCCGATCCTCTCGTTCTTCTCGTTCAGGCACCGATTGAATTGACGATTTTTCTCTCAACACAGGCCGATGAAGAGCACCTGAAAATCAACTTCTTTATTGAAACCACAATTTCATATTTTAAATTTATTTTAAAACATGCATTAACAAAAACACACCCCTACCGTTGCCATTCTGGTCGTGGTGTACTGTAGGAGCAATGGTTACCGTCTGAATCCTACTGAAGGCTCTGATGTCTTCAAAAACGTTGTCTTCGTCGGTGTCGGTCTTCCTCAAAAGGGGCGTCGCCTCTGTCCGTCCGTGAGGAGGTGAATAGCGTGAAGAACCGCCTAGGTTAAATCACGTCAAACCGTTATTATTAGTAAATTTAGTTAAATAAATCAGAATTTCAAACTTACAAACAATTTCTAACAGAAATTTGGAAAACTCACTTCTAGACCCTCCTGACTGCCTCCTGTCCACTGGATTGGAGTCAGTCCGAGACACAGATTCGGTGACACTTCTTCGCGGCCGTTCTTCTGAAAATCAACTTTAAAATTGAAAAAGAAAAATGATCGAAACATAGGTTAGCTCAAGACACTCGTTGCTAGGGCGAATCTCAGTGCACACGGCGGCAAACACGTACCTGGAGGGGGCGCCAGATCCATGCGCAGAGGTGATGAAGGGGGCACCGCTCCTTCTAAGGAGGCTAATAACAATAAGTTATCTTTTTATATATGTTTTATTTTTATTTTTTGTGTTTAAATTGTCCTCGTTTTTTAAAGTTTTTTAAAATGTTTTTTTTCTTTATTTTTTTTTAATAAAAGAATAATTTTTTCATGAAAATAACCCAATTTAATAAGTGATTGAAAATTTTGTTTTCGTTACGTTTTTATTTAAATTTTGTTTATTTTTTTTTTTGAAAATTGAATTTGGTAGAGAACGATAATTAATTTTAATCCCAATAAAAATTCATATTTAAACTTTAAAAAAATACTAAAAAAACAAGAAAATAATAGATGTTAGTTTTTTACATAAGATTTAAATTTTGAAAAAAGAGGTATTTTCACAAAAACAAAGTTGAAAATACCTTTTTGTTAAAAATTTAAAATGAGTTGAAAACGATAATTTTTAAGTTTTTTGTTTCGTAAAAAAACAGTAAATTACATTTTGTATCCAGTTTTTTAAGTGTTTGTAAAAAACTCAAAGTAAAAAAAAAGAAACATTTAAAATTACTAATAAAATTAAAATAAGATTTTCTCAAAGTTCGCTTTGAAGAACTATTTTCGGTCACACGCCGAATTTCGCATTTTCCAAATACAGTCAACTAACAAATTTGCATTAGAAAGAAAATGCCCTTCGTTGAAAGACACTTTCCATTACACGCCATTTTGCGTACTGCTGTTTTACAGCAGTTTCGAGAAGTGACGCAATCATTAAAGAAGAAGAAAACAAAAACTTTCTGTAAATAAACCTTTCAAAATTTTTTTTTAATTTTCAGATAATTAAAAGTTTAAAATTTGTAATACTTACCATCAACATTGTTCGGATATCGATCCCTGTTCAGAGAAGAGCTCATCCTCAGCAGCTTATGCCGATCGAACCGTTTCCGTGTGGTCTGTGCATCGTCCCTCAAGTTGTACGTAATACTCAAGTTTTTGCAGAAGTTTTCAGAAAACTCCGGGTACATATCCAACACATCCAGAAGATCATCCCTAAAAGTTCAAATTAAAATGGAACTTCAGTCATCGGACCTGAGAATCTTGTGGAGATCACAGTAGGTCAAAGCGCGGACGTTGCAGGCGGATTTACCGACGTCTTCGTGGAGAAGGGGGTTTTCTCCGAAGATGTCATCTTTGCCCAGGATGCCCATCACGGTGTTGTCGTCATTCAGGATTTCCACACTGCCACGGGCGATGAAATGGAGGCCTGTGAGGATGTCACCCCGATGGACCAGGGTGTCACCGGGAGGGGCGTGGGTGGTGCGAAACCTAGAAAGTACTTACTTTAGAGCGTAAGGGGAGTTTGAGTAAGGTTTTAAGAAATGACCTTATAGTTAGAGCTTAGTCCATTAAGAAAGAAAAAATGTTTTTAAAAAAAGTCTTTAAACCCCAGGGTTCGGTCGTTATGTGCACTAGCGTATGAAAATTAGTTTAGAACCCTAAATTCGTTAGCACTACCTTTAGACTTTTAAGGATTGATCGTAAACCTTAAAGTCTTTAGCGCGTTAGGACAAGAAAGTCGTAATAAAACACGTTAAGCCTTAGGGTTTGGCCATTATGTGCACTAGCGCATAACTACCTTTGAAAGAACACCAGTAGTTGGGCCTTAAACGCGCTATTGTAGTTTTGGAAAAAATTCTTTAGGCCTTACGTGGATGTAATGTTTAAAAACATTTTATACCTTAGATGTGTTAGATGAAAAGCTGAAGATAGACATTTGCCTTGAGAACCTTAGCGGACTGAGGCATAAAGTGTCAAAGGAACTTGTTTAGGCCTTAATTGCGCTAGCGATGACTTACGTGAGCGCACGTTGAAAGAAACACTTTGATCTTAAGAGCACTTAAGATCAAAACCTTAAGAAAACCCTTTTGGATTTAGAGTCTGCCCTTATTTTGACCAATACATAGATTCTTAAGATCTTAACTGCGCTAGTAAAGTTAAGAACTTAAGGTAACAGCTAAGAATAAATGAACTCTAGCAATAAGAAAACAGAAAAGGTCGTATTCGCGCTAGCCCATTTAATAACTGAAGGGTAATTTAAGGTTACGTTGATTGTTTTTAAGGCCTTATAGACGTTAGCACATCTAACAATAAGCTTTTAAAGGATGGCTTTACGTACCTCATACTCAATGCTCTCAAGCATCCTGGGCTGACTCCAGCGAACGCGGCACAGTTGACCAACAAATTTCTATTCAGATGGAGACAGATGTCAGCTTGTAGACAGTCCGGAAACCCTTTCAACACCTAAAAATCCGAAGTTTTAAACTTTTCAATTTTAAATTACCAAGTTCATGTCGATTCCGTTGGTGTAGCTCCAAGCGTGCTGAAAGTACTCCTCCAGCCTTTGCCTCAAAGGATTGGGAATCTGATGGAAGCGGATGAACTCGCGAAGTCTGGACATCTCGGTGTGGTACCTAAAATTTTGAAACTTGAAGAGAAAAGTTTGAATGAAGGTACCTGGCTGTGCCACTGTACAACCGTTGGATGATGGCTGAGACATTACCGAACACCGAGGCGTACATCAATGCTGAAAAGAGATTGTTTAGAGAGAGAGAGAGAGAGAGAGAGAGAGAGAGAGAGGGAGAGAGATGAGAGAGATGAAAAAGAGAGAGAAAGACAGAGAGAGATTAGAGAGAGAGAATGATGAAATATATATATATATATATATATATATATATATATATATATATATATATATATATATAGAGAGAGAGAGAGAGAGAGAGAGAGAGAGAGAGAAAGAGAGAGACAGAGAGACAGAGAGAGAGAGAGAGACAGAGAGAGGTTAGAGACGCAGACATCTAACTTAAACTTACATCCTAAAATCATCATAACAATTGTGAAAATCTTCTCGGAATCCGTCGTCGCCGACACATTTCCGAAACCTGAATTCATCATTTTAATTTCAATTTCAATTTAAATTACCTATAGATGTAATTGTAGATAATGTAAAATATAATGATGTTACATATCGACTTTTTAATGAAGGCCCTCCTTCAGGAACCGTCCCATTTGTCGATTTATAGGGTTCGTTTAACCCACGTGCTGAAAATCGATATTTATTTTAAACGTATTGATTTTTAATTTAATTTCACATTCAATTTCAGAAAGGGCAGCCAATGACGTGCCCTTTTTGATTTCTGTCCGGCGGCCGCCAATCCCGTATAATGACGTCATCCATTACGGGCCGTCGCATTATGCGGGCGAGATTTGGAAAACAGCCAACCCCAGCTGGGATGTTTTGAAATTGAAAATTGAAAATGGAAATTTTGAATTTGAATTAAGGATTCAAATTTGAAACATGAACTTACCCAGTTGATGTAACCATGTGATCTCCTTGTGGGGTAACTCTGCGCTACCAATTGCATACCAAATACAGGCCAACCAATGGGCGATCAGGGCAAATGTCGCCATCAACAACAACAAAACAGCCGCTCCGTATTCGGAGTACCTGGAAATGGGGGATTTATTGATTTATTGATTGGGATTTGACGTGCCTGTCTAATTTTCTTGCTACCCGCACCAATCGTAACAATCTGGCTGTTTTTAAAAGTCCGATCAGCGTCGTGGTCTGGAAAATATGGGTAAGAAATGTTATTTCTCTCTCTCTCTCCCCCCTTCTCTCTCTCCCTCTCTCTCTCTCCCTCCCTCTCTCTCTCTCTCTCTCTCTCTCTCCCCCTCCCTCTCTCTCTCTCTCTCTCTCTCTCTCCCTCTCTCTCTCTCTCTCTCTCTCTCTCTCTCTCTCTCTCTCTCTAACCTCGTCGCTGTTGGTGTTGACGAGCAGCAAATCAAATGGCACGGCGGCAATCATATCAATTATAAACCAGCCTTTAAAATAATGCTGCGCTATTTTACCCGGATGTGATACTACCTGAAACTGAATCCATCAACTGAGCCCTACTTCGCTAAACCCACCTCATCGTTCTCATTGACGTAGGTAGTGCGAAAATTGATAATGATATCAACTATGAACATGATATCTACTATCAGGTCGACGAGCTCCAGTGGCTCCGTGAACCGCCCTTTCTTGTGGTTGTGGTCTTGCATCTGAAAAGAGACAATTTATTAATATTGCTTCATATTTAAACTAAAAATTTCAAAATCATAGGTTTTTGAATAGTTGTGTCATTAAAAACCACAATTGCGGCACCTAACACGAGCCGCGGTATTTTCATAGCGCTGCGGCTGTCTGAGTGCACGGTCACCTTAGCGCAGCCGGTTAGTACCTCACTTCACAAACTGAAGGTCCCGGGTTCTTTCCCTCGGCAGTTGTTTCTTTTTGCTTTTTTTGTGTTTAAATTTCAAATTTATTTTAAAATTTAAAAAAAACTGTATTTAAATGTTTCATTAAACTAATTAGCTTAATGTCATGTTTGTTCTATGATTCATCCTTTTTAGTTCTATCTTGAAACAAAATCATCAAAACGTGTGATTGAAATGTTTAGACAATAAATAGCAGAAATGGCAGCGACGGGGATCGAACCCTTGACCTTTTGCGTCAGTGTCCGCTGCCTAACCGACTGCGCCATAGTGACAAATAAAAAAAAATTCACTTCGGCTGCACTTTTTTGGCAATCAATCTTTGTAACAGTTTTCTTATTCATAAAATAATTGTTGTATACCTTAAAAGTGGGAAAATCCTTACCTCGCTGAGCAAAAAAGCAGCCACGTACGGCGTGAAGATGGCCGTATAGATGACCAATAACAAGATGATCCAGTCCCATACTGCTTTGAAAGGGCTGAAAAATTCAATCAATAATTGTCTTCTTGTGAAAAATCAATAAATTATTGATTTCTGATCGATTACTTACCTATAGTGCACGATGGTACAGTGATGGATGCGCGTCGGTTGGAGCTTGTACTCTGGTAGCACATCTGCGCCGAGGGAGAGCACCTAAACAAAGAAAATCAATAAAATTCATGAAAAACTGCTACTCTCTCACCCTTTCTCTCAATCCCCGCAACTTTATCGATTACCATGTGGCACGCACGCGTCGCGACCGCGCCTCGCGCCCACTCACCGCCGTCTTGAAGCGAGGCGTCTCTCGGCCGTTTAGCTTAGCGACGACCGGCCTCGCCGGCATTTGAGGTGCGTGAGTGAGTGAGGGAACACGATGCGTCGACGCCGGTGGTTACCTTTTGGGTGCCATTTTGTAACACGACAATTAGCTGTTTGGGCAGGGTGGTCGAGGACATGGCGCTGGCTGGCAGCGAGGCATCGCACGACACTGCGCCCGAGGGAGGAGCAAGCGCTGAAGGAGGTGGTAGAAAAGGGTTATGATAGAAAAAAACGAGAGAAAACGAGATTCAACAGTGGAAAAATCAAGAAAATACGTCAAGTTGGAGTTAATCGATATCGATTAGTACATGGCGGACTCTTCTGCGTCTCTAACAATGCTCTCCCTCTCTCTCTCTCTCTTTCTCTCTCTCTCTCTTTCTCTCTCTCTCTCTCTCTCTGTTTCTCTTTCTGTTTCTCTCTCTCTCCCTCTCTCTCTCTCTCTCTCTCTCTCTCTCTCTCTCTCTAACTCCCCACCAGTTATAGCTCTATTTTCCCATTCGTTCCGCTATTGCAATGTGCGAAAACACAAAAAATCGCCAAATGAAGTGGAATTCCCGTCGTCCACCCGTGAAATTAACTGACACCCGTACGATATCGGCCACTAAAGTTCTCCCCCTTGGCTTTCGTGTCGCGGGAGTTTCGGGTGACACAAAGCACCTGCTCGAATTCTATTCTCTCGGGTTCTTTGAGCCCTTCTTCCGCCTCTGTTCAGCGGAGCGGAGAACGGCGTCGCGCCGCTGAAAGGTGTAGCGGAAATCGCGTTAGAGAAGAAATTTGGAGCCTAATCGCTAATTGCAAAACATTTCCACATTTGGAGCCGTATTTCCTCGTTGGAATGAAGTAAAAAGCGTTTAAAATTGTGATAGCACCGGCATGGATCGAACCCCTGACCTGACAATTGGACGGACGCGCTAACCATCACACCACGGGACCACTGGAGCTGGATGAGTCACGCGCGCTTAAGAAATCGCACCCTAGCTTTACGAACTCCTACGAACTTAGAATTAGGCCCAAAAACGTCAAAATAGAGGACAATCAATGTGATTGAGGTAAATTGAGGCCTAGCCGGCAAGTATATATCTGCGCCCCGCTGGGGGCGAGTATAACTGCCCTTTGTTGGAGGAAATCGGGCGGAACGTTCAGAGGTTTCAAGAAAAAGTGAGAAAATCGCTGTCAGAGGTGTACTTTGTGGTAGAAAAAACAGCTGAAAAAGGAAATGATGTCTCAGAATGCGAAAACAGGTACTTAGTGTGAAGATGTACTTTCTTTCTTCAAGCTAACGTTTGTAAAGAAAGCTAAGGTGTCAAAGATTAGAAAAGCTAGAAAGCGCGGCCAAAACCACATACTGTGTTAAATACAATATGGCGCAATCGGTAGCAAACCAGGGTGCGGAACAAATAACGATGGTTCGATCCCCGCCGGTGCTTATCGTTTTTATAACTGTTTGAAGTATACCCTGATTTCAATTTAAATATACTAAAAGTAAAAACCTTTTGCAATTCGATTTTCAACAGTTTAATGTGCTAAAAGCCGCAAATATCGTGAAAACAGGGGTGAGTAATTGCTTGAGCTCTGTTTACGGGCGCCGGATGGGCCCTGCTCTCATTAGCATAGGACATGCAACCGGGCGATTTGCATTCGAGAGCCGAAATGGAATTGGAGTGCCCGTTGGAGTGCAAAACATAGCTGGTTAAGGGTGAATAGGCGGCAAAAGAAGAATTTTCGACTTTTTATCAATTTTCATTAAAAATCGCTCATAAAACGTAAACTGTTCATCTAAAAAAAGACCTCAAAACAGAAAATGGGGAAATGTTTTACTGTTTCTGTCGGCAAAAGTAATCAAACTTTATATTAACATATTAACCAAACTGAAAATTTTTAGCAAATCAGACTCATCTGAAAATAGAATAGAAATGGTGCCTTAAAGGGACAGTCAGGCGGCTTTTGCAACTTTGTCTCATATGAAAGAGAAAATTCAGCTGTACAAAAAACTTTTTGGGACCTTATGTCGGAAATCCCTAGTGTTTGAGATATTCAACCTCAAAGTAGCCGATTTCGGGTTTCCATCCGCAGAAAGTGCGGATGGCCCGGACGGTCAATGTGTCCTGCGTTTAGTGGCATTCAAATTTGAATGAGACATTGAGGGAATGAGGAGTGCGCGAGACAATTCAGCATTTTTGAATATGCAAAATGGACGACCGTATCCTACCATAATGAAATGAAAAGGCCCCTGACTGTCCCTTTAAAGGTTAGAAAAAGGAATGAGAAGAAAAAACACCTTAAGTAGCACCTTTAGCAAAAGAACACTTAAAGTTCTTGTTTGGAAATATAAGGTGTAGTTCTCAAAAAGTTATATAAATTTGGTTGAGGGTTTTTTTCTGATTATTACGTTTTCGAATTTACAATATAAAACAGTGTTTTTTTAACATGAGGTGAGATTGGGTGGTTCTCTCTCTTTCTCTCTGTCTCTCTCTCTGTCTCTCTCTCTCTCTCTCTTTCTCTTTCTCTGTCTCTTTTTTTTTCTTTCTATTTCTCTATCGCTCTGTCTATCTCCTAGCTTTTCTTTATCTACTTCACTATATCTATAATTCACACGCACACAACACACACACTCTCTCTCTCTCTGGTTCACTATTTCTCTATTTCTCTCTCTCTCTCTGGGAAAGTACGGTCAAATGGTTAAATTGTCATTGAAAAGGGGAAAAGAATGAATTGACAAGACGAGACAACAAATGCCCGGAGGCAAGATTCCAATCGCCAATGAGGTCACAGCTGGGCTGCCGGTAACCGACAGCTTCATAGAGCATATTCGCCAATGAGGGCGCAGACACCGCATCAGAAGGCGACGCGCGCTTTAACAAGATTATGCTTCGTCATCGATCTCCCGACGGGTGGGCCGGGTCCCCCGAAAACGAGCCGCAAGGTGCGAGAGAAGAGGGCACAAGAGGCAGCGATCCGAGAGAGAGAGAGAGGGGACCACGGGGTGGCGACGGCGGATTTATGGCGACGGGCCGTTGGATAAATAGGGCACGCAGATGAGAAAATAAGGAAAAGCGCCAAGATAGTAAGGGGGACGATGACGGTTTAGAATTGCGTTTTTCCTCATTGTTCGCGCTACAGTCGCGACGCAACCGCGACGCAACAGTGACGCAACCGCGCCGCAACCGCAACGCAACAGAAACGCAACCGCGGCGCATTTCCGGTTCATACCAGATTA
The DNA here is from genome assembly GCA_022343465.1 of Oscheius sp. G VE-2021. NCBI lineage: Eukaryota > Metazoa > Nematoda > Chromadorea > Rhabditida > Rhabditidae > Oscheius > Oscheius sp. G VE-2021. Next base: position 1,232,204 of record JAJQXH010000011.1, read on the forward strand.
GTCCTTTAAATAGATTCTTTAAAAGGAAGTAGAGAAAATGGCGAAAACAGGCTTTAAGGATTAATTCCTTTGTTTTTAGCATAAAGGTAGTTCTTTAGCGTGTTGATAGGAGCTCTGTTGGGTAGCTTCTTCCTCTCTCCCTCTTTCTGGCTAATAACATTACTTAACGCCGAGCAGCGTCAAAACAACCTGAACCTATTAGAGAAGGGGTAATTGAGGCATGAAATCTATCGGCCTCATCTGCAGTTTAATCGAAATCGATGGAGGGACAGAAGGAATTTTTATGGGATGACCTCCCTGCAAAGGAAGAGACATGGGGCGGAAAGTGCGAGAAGAACGGGGCTCAGAAGCCAATTTGCGGAATGTTAATCGTGCGCGACGTGCTGTTTTCTAATTGGAAAGGAAGGTTGGTTAGGAGGAGACGAAAGCAGGATTAGAGAGAGAGAGAGAGAGAGAGAGAGAGAGAGAGAGAGAGAGAGAGAGAGAGGGGGGGAGAGAAAGAGAAAGAGAAAGTGAAAGAGAGAGATAGAGAGGGAGAGAGAGAGATAGAGATAGAGAGAGAGAGAGTGGGTGAGTGAGAAAGAGAGAAATAGAGAGGGAGAGACAGAGACAGAGACCGAGAAAGAGAGAAACAGAGACAGAGGGAGAGAGAGAGAGAGAGAGAGAGAGAGAGCGAGACCAAGGCAGGTTAGAGACGCAGAGGAAGACGCATAGATCAATCCCTCCCAGGAGAACAATTACCACATAACCTGGGTGATCAAGCTAAATGAGGGTTTCCACAGGTAGTAGGGGGCGTAATTGCCCCAGGTGTTGCAATTGTCACGTGAGCAAAGGTGTTGACGGTGGGGCCCCGTTGTTTGGAGCGCTAGTAGCAAAAAGGACGAAGGGGCCCGGAAGTCACCCAGGTACCCCATCGATTCAGCAATGTTTTTCATGGCATTGAACTTGGAAAAGTGACTTTGGTGACAAATGAAGGCCAAGGAACGATTATTCTCCTTTGACAATGGGATAAACGTCTGGTGGAATGTTCTCTGAATGGAAAGTTTGGAGGCGTCGAACGGAAAATATTTAGGGATACAAAATGGTAACTAGAAACATCATTTAAAGCGTCTAGCCTGCATAATTGTTTCAGAATGTCAAATAGGCAACTGCCGACTTTGTACGGGTTTGGGTCGCAGACCAGGTTCCCACTACGCCACCCACACCCGTATGAATGCGGGAGTAAGGCCTTTTGTCAGTTATCTAGTAAGCTTTTGATTTTTGGGGGGGGGGGGCGGCGGCCATAGTTTACGTAATCTATGATCCACTTGCGTAAATAGCGGACATGTAATGCGTATGAACTTAAAACTGTCAAAAACAGGCGATTTGTGGAATGGATTCACTATTTTTCAGTGAATTAGTCAGTTTGGAGCCAAAAATTGGCCTGATTCATTTGTTTGCATAACTTTTTTGTACCAAAAACAAGAATGATCAACTTCCTCCTGTGAGTCAACAAATGGTAATATTTTCCAACGAGATATACCAAATTATAGAAGACCATGGAACCGAAGTTTTAAAGAAAAAAGGAGGTGTTTTCAAGAAATCTCTCTCGAAACATGCATCACCTCCGCCGAGAAAACACCCCCTAATGTCTATTTTTCCCTTTCTTCTCTCCACAGAAAGCAAGGTGAGAATCAGAATTCAGTCACGGCGGGGAAAACAATCCTTCGGCTCTCAGAAATCAGTGCCTGGGATCGTGGCGTTGCGGATGCGTTTTTGGTGTGACGCCGGCGCGAGAAACGCCGGCGCCGCTGGCCTTTGTTTTTGCACACAAAGAGTGCCGGCGGCACGACGGAAAACAGCGGAAATTGACAAAGGAAATGCCGTTTCTGGCGGGTGGCCAGGGAAAACGATCCACGTGTTGCTAGAGAGAGAGAGAGAGAGAGAGAGAGAGAGAGAGAGAGAGAGAGAGAGAGAGAGAGAGAGAGAGAGAGAGAGAGAGAGAGAGAGAGAAAGAGAGAAAGAGAAAGAGAGAGAGAGAGAGAGAGAGAGAGAGAGAGAGAAAGCAAGATAGAGAGAGATAGAGAGCGAATGAGGGAGAGAGAGATTTAGAGAGCGATTTAGAGATTTAGAGATTTACAGAGAGAGAGAGAGAGAGAGAGAGAGAGAGAGAGAGAGAGAGCTAGAGAGAGAAAGAGAGATTTAGAGGGAAAGAGAGAGAGAGAGAGAGAGAGAGAGAGAGAGAGAGAGGGAAGAGAGAGTGTGAGAGGGAAATAAGTGAGTCACACATCAATCAATAATAGATTTGATGCCTCATAAAGAGGAAGTTCTTCAATCTCCTACTGTTATTCTTAGGCGTTTGAAGAAAAACAAATAAACAAGAGTACGTAGCAGCGGCTGGTCTAAATTGCGCTATTTACCGGCCCGACACATTGAAATGAGCTGAATTCTGACGTCACTACCGACGGGGATGGGGCGTCAAGTTGCGAAAAACAACGCCAAGAGGGATAGGCGTTACCTCAATCGAGGGGAAATTATCTTAATGAGGGAGAAAGAGAGAGGGAGAGAGAGAGAGAGAGAGAAAGAGATCAACTCTGCTTCGATCCCCATTTGGGAAAATCGTTACTTTTCCGTCTTTTTCTCTTCCACAGTTCAAACACTATTTGATATCCATGTAATAGAACATCTAAAAAGCCACCTTTCAGAAAAAACAACTCCTATTTTAAGTTAAGGTTATTTTTGTTGAGAAAAGTAATTAGAATCGTGAGAAAACATCACTAGAATGTGGTGTTTGAAAAAAAGAAAGAGCTCAAACTTTTGCGTTTTCTTTAGAAAAGTACCGAAAACCTAGGCAAAACCCCGAATGACGCTTCGGCGCACACGCCAATTAGCGTCGGGCGTCGTATGACAGCCACGTAGGTCTCTCGGCGAACGACCGAATTCAGGCGAGATTTCCGGTACGCAATTAGGCGTGCGGTTCCGGTGAACCATAAGGGCGGAAACCCGTGGTGGGGAAACTCGATCGATTATCGACCCCGTCTGGAAAGGAGACAGGGGAGCTTGGACCGCAATTATGGAAGGGTTGTCGCGTCTCGCACAGCTCAACTCATGAATACTAAACACCGGCGACGGGGCGACAGCCGAACGATCCAGGTTATTATGAATGGATGGATGGACGACGACTGCAGGCAGGGTTTGGTTGGGTGGAGAGATTTTGAGGAGGGAGAGACCGAGAGAGAAACAGAGAGAAACAGAAGCCAGAAGCTCCTGCAACCTCGAAAAATCGTTTCTCGCAATGGAAAACAACCGCCTGAAGACGACCGCTTCCAGTGCTGCGGTAAAGCGGTGAGCTTTGGCGTTGTCATGAGAAACACAAGATCAAAACAAGACAATTTCCTGGCGTAATTGCCTAGTATTCTTGCGTCGACGACAAAAATTTGAAAGCCGCGCCCTGCAAAAACACATATTTGGCGCGTTTCGAAATCAAAAATCCGTCTATTTTGAGAAAATGAGGAAATTTTGGGTTTATGTAGCGATAAAGATGTGTATTTTGGAGAGGAGATTAAGAAAAGGGTGATATTGACTAGTAAACGGTGGTTTTCAGCATAGAAATTGAGAAAAATCGCGGCGGCGCGGCATCTGGCGCGCAGTGTGATCCGTGGCCAAGTGGTTAGCGCGCCAGACTGGTAATCCACAGGGCGCGAACGGTGCTAAGTTCGATTCCTCTTGCTCGATAACTTGTTTTTCATCTTTTGTCTAGTTAGATTGGCATCTTGAAACGTGCTTTAGACCCCGTTGACGTTCAAATACAAAGAAAAGAGTTAGAAAATTGTAAAACTTTAAGGGAAAACGGTTTTCCGTCGTTTTTCCACCCAAACGACATGAAAATAAACGCCGGAGGCTAAAAGGCTGACGCATTGGGTGGCCCGAGTGTTTTTCGGACCTCCCTCCTCTCACGGCAAATAGCGCACTGGCGTGTGGAAGGTAGATGGATGACAGCGGGAATTCGAAACTAAGCCGAACGAGAGTGAAAATACACACAGGTGTGAGCAACCCGAGGGCGAAGGGTGTATGGAAGTAGTGAGGCGGGCTAAAGACGCCGATTCAGCTGGACGATTAGTCACCGTTTTTTCTCTCGGCCGAGGGGAGGGAAAATGAACTCGGAAGTTTCTGATCTATGGCTCAACATTACCTCTGCGCTGAGAAGTTGCCGCAGTATACAGGGCAAGATTGAAAAAGTGGGCCAATGGCGCAGCCGGTTAAGCATCAATCTCGCACAAACGGTCGCCGGTTCGGTTCCTCTAAGTGCCAAAAACGATTTTCATGGTTGAAATTTGAAAACAGCTTAAAACAAACATTTTAAACTTTGAATACCCATATTAATGACCAAAAAATAACAGAATGGCAGAGAAATACTATAAAAATTAGCAAAACCTAATTTCATGGATAGGCATCGAACTAAGAACTCAATTAACGCATTAGTTTTGTGATCTAGCACGCTATCCACTTGACCATAGCGGCCAGCCTCATGAATATAAAGTTGGCGGGCTTAGCGCAAGTTGGTTAGAAGCTTGTCGCTCGCAGAAGGTCGCGGGTTCGATCCCTATTTCGGTCAAACTCAGATTTTTTAGTTTGGTTAAAGTTACAAAAGTTTTAAAATAATAAATATACTAATACTAAAGTTTTTCATATTTTAAAAATTTTAAAAAACGAAATTAACATCGAAAAAGCCTTTCGGTTTAAAAATTCGAATCAACAACCGTTTTCTTAAAGATATGCCACCAGGCGGGCTTGAAATTTAAAAGGTAGTTTTTTTTAAATTCAACTGGCGCCAATTTTTATTTTTAGTTTCAGCTTAAATTCAGAATTACGAAGTGATAACTACAGAATGTTCTCCGAAATAACCAAGAAAGGATGAATATCCTCTCTAGGGCGGATGAGTGCACTCAGAAAAAAGCCATAGCTTTGCAGCCTCATCATCTTAATGAAACCGCCCTCGGGACAGGAAATGACGACGATTCTTAGAATTCTCAAGTTTTTTTACGGCAAAAAGTAGAATTCTCGGGTCTCGGGCGGAGTGGAGTGGAGGAGCAGCAAAGATCCCGCGGGGAGCGGCAATTAGCCTAATTTCCATTGCTAGTCGCAGAGAGAAACGTGATCAGCCGGCAGAAGTAGCGGAATTCGGCTATGTACTTCTTCTTATTCAGTATGGAAGGGCAAAATCTTCTGATTTCAAATTTGAAGTTAAAATTTCCTTAAGGTTTCCTACGGTAGGGAAGCATTTCTATTGGCTACGGGAGAAACCGCAAATTTGTCTGTTCGTCTGTGTCTCAACGACATCACTCTCTCAATTTTGTGATAAAAACTTTGTATTGTAAAGTGTACAAAACAGTTTACAACTTAAAAAAAAGAATGTTTAAAAAATCAATAACGCGCCCTATTGAACAATGAAAGCGCGTTGAACTACACTCGCTGGATCGACTCCAACCCGCGAATTTGACATAATAACATCTATTTTCGATCCAACGCCACAATTTACAAAGTACTACAGTAATCACAGTTGTAAGAATGGTTCATATAAGCACTTTTACGTCATCAAACTACAAAAATAGCTACAAGTCATCAAAATGAGAGCAAAAGGAAAACATGATCCAGAGTGCACTACAAAGCGGGTTGAGCTGTTTAACAATAATTATTTTTAAAAAAATAAAACTAAACATGATGTTTTTCTTTAATTTTTCAAAGCGCCGTGGGGCGGAATCGAACTTTGGTAATTAGAATCGTAACTGTTCATTTGGCATTGCGCTATTGGCCCAAGTAAAAAGGATAGTCCATTTTACACCAAACACCGTAAAAACGACAAAAAACATAATGTTGAACATAAAGTTGAATGTTGAAATAAAATCGAAATTTGGAATTAGTGTTGGAATAACCATGCCGAACTATAGAAAAAATTAAAAATTATGAAAAGCCGTAAAAAGTTAATTGTGAAACATTAAAAAAGAACCAAAATAAGTAGTTTTATCCTCACTGTCTCACGCTTTCACTCTTTTCCGTTTCCCGGTAACACTTTTTTTGCATTTTTTTAATATCAAACCCATAAAACTTTGTATTTTATGCTTTCTATTAAAACTTACCGTCGAGAAAGGTACAGGATCCGACGTGAGCGTAGGGATGGCCATCGAGACGCGGCGCACGAAGGCGCTGGCGCGCCGCGTCGCGGCAGCGGTGCGGCGCGTCGGCGTCGTGACCGACGTCGCCGGCGACAACAGGTGCCGACTCTGCACAAAACGCATTTTTTCAAGAAAAAGAAAATAGGGTTGAAAGGGTTTTCGGGGCTTAGGAGGTTGGGGTGCCAAATTCACGAAAAATTACGCATTTACACCATAATTTCACCAAACATAGAGTTTTTCTTAATAATTCGATTTCATCAAAATGAATGCGAATAGAAATTGGAATGAACGAAGTGTTGGTGCCTCCAGATTGGCCGTGAAAGGCGCTTCAGCTTCAAGTGGATTGGAGACGCCGGCGATGGCCCTCCGGCACGAAACTCTCGGGGAAATTCCGTTTCATCCATAAAAAATGAAGATTTAGAAAATTTGCCATATGTATTGTGTAAAATTCAGTATTTATTTTTTTTAGTTCATCATGGAAAAAACTAAATTTGGCAGTTTAAATTATATTTTACTCGAAAAATTTTGTTAAAAAAAGTTTATGTGTTTGCGAATTGAAAAATTAATTAAATTTGTTATTATCAAGAATGTTGAGATTTGTCTGGCCTACGGCTGTCAAGAGCTGATCTTATTTCCGAGGCGCCGTTTTTATTGAATAAAATTTGCACACGTTTTTAAGTTTTGCTTTTTTTCAGATTTCATCTAAAAATGGAATTTTTTTCCTACGGTCTGAATTAAATACCTTTTTTTTCACTGTTAAACAGCGGGCATCATATTTTTAAAGAGTGTTTATTAAAAAATATTACAATATTTAAATGTTAAAAAGATTTTTTTTCCAGAAAAATTTGCTTTTTTGAACATTCACAGTTTACTGTTAAACAGCGGACACTTTTGTAAACAGCGTACAGGTTGTAAACAGCGGACAGCTGATTGTAAAAGTTTTGCATACTATTCCAAAATCCCAAGAAGGCTAAAGTAAACCAAAAACCAATGATATTCTCGTCAGATTCAATTAAGTTTCCCTTGCTGCGAAAACAACTCAGCTGTGTGTAAATATCAAAAAGCAGGCGCGCGGGCGTAAATGCAGTGCACGTCGGGCGTACGGTGCCGCTTTTCGGAAGTGCGAGAGGCGCAGTCGGTTGCGTGCGTGTCTGAGAGCGAATTATGCATTAGATGCGACATCTGAGCTACGGCTGACGGTGGCCGTCGCCATACATACATGGGAAAACAATCAGACGGAACGCCCGCTGTTTGGCGCCACCTGAAAACAGCCCGGGAGGAAGATGTCGGGGCTTCTTCTTCTCTCCACAATGGGTGGGCCAGGTTTCGGGAATTTTACATTGCTTTTGATGATTTATTTGAAAAAGTTGTGAAATTTTGCAAACTTTCAACTTATCGCTCCGGTTAAACATAAAATCTCATTGTTTACAACCTGCACTCTGTTTCCGAAGTCCGATGTTTAACACAGTAAATGATCAACACAAACAAATGAATTCTAAAACTATTTTTTTTTTCAAATTTAATACTGAAACTTGAGAACGTTATCGATTTACTTCTAAAGTTTTCGATCGATTGTGTTTATATTTATCGATTTTTACTATTAACACATATTTTAGTTGTTGTTTTTTTTTTGTTTTTTTTTTTTAAAAAGTTTTTCATACTCAATTTTCAATATTGAAAAATTAAATTTAACAGTAGCTTGCCAAAATCTTATCAAAAAAATAAACAATCAAAATTAATGTTTTTAGTTTTTTTTAATTCTTCATTTAAAATTAAACATATGAAAAGTTAAGTGAAAACATCTTTTTGAGAAAATAAAAATAAATTAGCAAAATTTGAACTGCTAAACAAAATAAATCCGTTTTTCCTGCGAAAGCAAGAGACATCTCGAATTAGGAGCTGATATTTTCAGCAAAATAACCAATGACGGTGAAAATCAATCAGGAAGGCAGAACATGCTGCGAATTAAAAGAAGGATTTTTGAACAAAATGCATTTAAATTTTGTTTAATTTGGTTTCCAGCTCTTCACTCAGTTATGTCAAATTTGACTGGAAAAAATAACTATGAAATATTCAAAAAAATTTGGTAGAAGAAAAGATTGATTTTTTGGTACAAAAAATACTGAGTCAAGCGCTGGAAGCCAAATCAAACAAAAAGGAGGACAATGAAAATTGTAAGATTTTACTGTCAACTTGGCAAAAAATCGATATCTCATATCTATTTTTTACGAAAAAAAAGGAGGAGAGTTGGATTATGGCCACTAAACCAGCTGACTATGGCTTGTTGGCGTGTCCCGGCTTCTGCGGTGGTGGAATAATTGAAAATACCGATAAAACACGGACGCGCGGCACTTAATGAGCGCTTTCTAATCAAAGGCGGTGTGGGCGAATTTTCGCTCGAATTTCCCCTCCACCGGGAATTCAAAAGGAAAGGTCGGATCGACGAAGAATCAGATTAGAAGGGAGAGGAGCAGTAATTGGCAATTCGCACGTGAAAGCCAATTACAGCAAAGGGAAATTCCGTTTGAGACCCTTGTGGGAGGTCGAATATTGATTTTTTGTTGGAAAACTTTTACATCGCATTTATAACAAAACAAAAATGAAAAATCGATGAAGAAGAAAATTCAGTTCTAATATATAACTTTTATTAAGGTAAAGTATTTTAAAATTAAAGATTGATTAAAAAAACTTGAATTAACGCCGTATTTAAAGTTATTAATAAAATGTTTTTAAATGTTTTAAAACAAAAAAAGTTTATTTTAAAAACTAGCATTTAAAATTGAATTTTTAAAGAAATGAATTAACAATATTTATAACTATTAATTTTGTTACCTGAATTTTATCATATTTTTAGATCAAACTACAATTTTTTAAATCGATAATGTTTAATGAGGAATCGATTTTTTGTTGAATTTTTGCATTGCTGTAACAAAAAGTGAACTTAAAGTTAAAGTTTTAAAATGTTATATTAAACTTTTTTTTCAAATCTTTTTTTCACAGTTTTTGTATTGTTCAAATAATAATTATTAAATTTTAAAAAAATTTTTTGAAAAATTCTTTTTACAGAAAATTATCTTCTCGCGTGAAAATCTTTTGAGTTGGCTTGAAATGGAGTGTCTTGTTTGTGATTTTTCAGTTCTGGGTGTCGGGTTTCCCAGACGCCAATTTTCTCTCTCGAGTTTTAACAAACAGGGTGGTCGAAAAACAGAACAGAAAAGCAAATTTTGCTCGTTTTCGGTGTGAAAACGCCTACAATCTCAGATGTTTGAATTTTCTTTTCAGTGAATTTCAAAATTTAAAAAAAGCTTCACTAAAGGTCTCTGAATTTGGAAAATCAATGCGTGAAAACGAGAAAAGCGTCCTTTAGATAGCGAAAACACAATTTTCGGGGCGTCGCCTGTTCCGCCCTTTAACAATTTGCCAAAATTCGATTCCACTTGGGAAAAGGGCTCTTTTCGGGACAAGACCTACATTACAAAGATCTTTTTCCCCAAGGGTCATAGTTTTGAATTAAAAAAGTTTGGTTAAAAATGTTAGCTTTGTTATAATTGAAAAAGTGGTACAACAAAAAAACCTGCTCCATTGATTAAAATATGGAAAAATTAGCTTTGGGGCGCGTTTACGTTAAAACAGTCTAATTTTTTAATAAAATATGAATCAAAAGTGAAAATTAGTTTTTTTTACGGTTAATTGAAATTTAAATCTATTTTTTTAAATTTGTTTCAAGTTCGAACGCCAAAATTTGTTCACTTGAAAATTTTAATTTTTTAAATAAATGAAAATATGTTAGTGATTCCTATGAAAATTGATCTGCAAATTATTTCACAGCAGTAAATGTGCTCTATTACTAAAATTTGTTAAATTAGCAATGGGACACGATTACATTCAATATGTAGATTTTACTCAATTTTTAGATAACTTTTAGAAAACTTTAAAATAAATTGTGAAATACAATTTAATTTTAATTTTAATTAAGATGTAAGGCACAAAACTGATTTTAGTATGGCGTAACCCCAACCCGTCATTAAAAAAAATGCAAAAAATCGATATTTCAAAGAAGAAAACTTTTCGCGTCGGGACCTGTGCCTTGTCGTCCTCGTCGCTGTCCTCCTCGCTGGCGGCGTCCTCATCTTCTCTGACTGGCGCGAGGCGCTGCAGCGGTGGTCGCGCCATGGCGCGTCAACGGCGGGGAGGCGGCGGTCAGCTGGCGCCAGCCGGCGGGGTGGTCGCTGCTGCTGCTGCCAGCCGTAGCCCTCGAGCAGCCAATCTGTGACTGAAATTGGCCACGACGGCCGGTGATGCGCAGCACTTGAATGGCCACACCGAAGGAGAGCGGGAGAGGGGCAAGGAGGAAACACTCGCACTTGACTTTTTGTCCCAACGTCATTTGGAGAGAGCGTTGGAAAAAATTTAAACGAAACATTGCCAAAACAAGTTTTCTAATTTTTCTTCAAAACTATGGCTTCCATTGCTTGTCTAAGTATACTTTACCCCAAAATTTCATCTAAGTGGGCGATTCTTCTTTTTCGGACTAAAAAACAAATTCTTCCACTGTTTTCCTCAAATCCCTCTGTTTTTCTTTGCATTTCTGCAAAACCTTCCACATAATGAAGATTCGATTGTGTGGCTGGTGCGTCGTCCGCCTTCTGGCGTCGTCCGCCTCGCAATTTCGAACGCTAAATCGGCAGGAAAACAATTCGCTTTGCGGTTAAGGAACGCTCCCGACCACGAACCAAAGAGACTACGAAAAAAATCACGAGACACATTTTTCGGGAAATTATTTCAAAAAACCGTTTTTCTACTAAATAAAACGAAAAAAATTACAGAATTACCATTTTTGACTTTTTTAATCTTTTTGCCAGTAATCGCGCCCCAATGCTACAGTACTTTAACACTTTTTCGCGCTTTATTTCAAGAGGAATTTATTAAAGACTTCATTGAATTTTGTTTTATTCGTTTTACAAAGTGTCTTCAAAAAGTGAAATTTTGTTTTGCAAATTTTTGTCTCCAATGTTCAAAAAACGAAGTAAACGAGACTCGTGCATTTTTCCAAATGAGACGGGGCGAAATGCGCTCATTTACATAATAAATGGGTGTTTTGCAGGCTTCTTGCCGTTTCACGTGCCCAAAACAAAAGTTTTATTGATTTTTTGAAACGAAATTGGGGTTGTAGAAAGAAAAAAAATATTGAACGTTTTACAAAATTGCTCACAAATAACTTTGTTTTTACTGGAAAGCAAAAGTACAACTGTAAAAAGACCTCTCATGTTTAATTGGCTGTTTTGCCTTACAAAATTAAACAAAAAGTCAAATTATGCGAGTGTTTCATTCATGCGAGAAGTCTCAGAAACAAAAGTGTTGACAGAACTAAGGGGGCGGCGCATCTGTAAGTCCGCGCTCTGGGTTTCTCCTTCTTTTATTGTCGGATGGGCTCAGCGCCCGCAGATTGAATAAATCCAGCCACCGCTCGACTTAGAGTCTCTCTTTTCCCAGAAATTCTGCGTGAAATGTGATTTTACCGTTCTTTGAAGTATAAAACTTCGGTATGAGAACTAAAAGTACTCAGAAATGGGAAAAATTCAAGAAAACAAAATATATTTTGTGAAAAAAATGAAAATTCTTCAATGTTTCTTTTTAATTTGAAAAAAATCATCCTTTTTATTCATATTTTTAAAAGTTGAACTGTGTTTTTATTTCAAAATTACCCTTTGAATACTTTCCACAATAAACGTCTGAATAAAAAATTTCTACAATGTTTTTTAAGCAAAAACTTAAAATTCTCAAGGTTTTGTTTTTTTGAATTTTTATGAATTTGTTCATTTTTTTATTTGCAATTGTTTTTGTTTTGTTTTTAAAGTTTCTTTTTAAAAAGTATAACCTTTATACAATGATTTTTTAAAACGCGCTCCAATGCTACAGTACTCTGAAAACTTAAATAAAGATTTCGATTGTAAAAAATCTTTTTTTTAAACTTTTTTTTACATTTTTAAGCGACTTAAAGGATATTTTTTATGTTTTCTTTTTTTGGAATAGAAACATGTGTTTCCATATAAATTTGATAATTTAAGTTTCCAACCGATAAATTCTATTTTTTTAAATAATTAAATGTTTTAAATTTTTATTTAATTTTTTGTCCCCCAGCCACGTATAAAACACGGAAAAAAATTGAAAAGGCAATGTCCGTAGACGAAAAGCAGTGATAAACCTGCACGTCAATCAGGGCCCATTCTCAGGGGACCCTGATCTGCAACAGAGAGCCGGAAGGGCCCATTTCCCTGTTTTTCTCAAATGTGTTTACCGGAAAACGGAAGTTTTTGACACTCTCTCACACACTTTTTAGGGAAAAAGTGGGGCCCAAAAAATAAAAGGTGAAAAACACACTTCAATGTGAAAACATCAGAAAAAAGAGTAATTGTTCAAAAGGCTAAAAAAGCTTTTTAAAAACAATCTTTTGAAAAGAAAACAAAGTGCTGAAAAGAAAGGTAAAGTAAAACTGGAAATGCAGCTGGTCTGCGCTTAACGAGCACGAGAGACATGCATAATACACAAGACGGGTCAGACTGGATAGGGTTTTGGCGGAAGGAGGAGAGGTGTACTTTTGAGAGAGAGAGAGAGAGAGAAAGAGGAGAAGAAGGAGAAGAAAAAAGAAAAGAAGTAAAAGGAAGATGTCAATAGCGGCCTAAGGTTGCCACAGAACGTCAAAAGCGGCCTAAGGTTGCCACAAAACGCCAAAAGCAGGTTTTCAAAAGCGGCCTGAGATTGCCACAGGCCGCCGAAAGAAGATAGACGTCCAAAAGCGGCCTGAGGTTGCCCAGAGCGGCCTGAGGTTCCCCATGCCGCCAAAAGCAGACATGTGTCCAAAAGCGGCTTGAGGTTGAGATAAGACGCAAAAAAATAGATTTGAGATTCCACTTTCTAGAAAGACTGAGCAAAGTAGCAAATACTTTTTGCTAGCAAAGTAGCAAAAAGTGGTAATTATGACGTTTTGCTCTTGAGCTTCTGACATTAGAAACCTGAATATATGGATAATTACAAATCGGCAAAGGGTGATGTTGGAGAAGAAGTCTTAAATACTTCAAAACACAGTTTCGCTATTAATTAATAGCTTTTACATGGTTTTAGAGTTTTTTTTAAAGTTTTAAACACTATTGAGAAGGGATAAATGGGTCACAGATTTTAACGCAGTTTACTAAGGGTCCCGAAACGAAAAAGTGAAAATAGCTGCAAACTGCAATTGCTAGAAAGGGAGAAAAATAGAGAGAGAGAGAGAGAGAGAGAGAGAGAGAGAGAGGGAGAGAGAGAGAGAGAGAAATAATGGTAAAATAACAACCTGAGCTTTTTTGACGAGAGTCCTTGTTGCAATGGACCCCTTCCGACTGAAAGTCCTTAGAAGTGAGTCCTTCTGCGAGCAAGAGTTGACGCAAAGCGGGACACTCCTCTGCCTCGCCGCGTCGACCTTCAGGAACTCCTTCTTCTCCTGGATCGAAGCAGCCTTCAGTGATCCATTCCTGGCTAGGCCATTGGGCCGCTCGGCGGTCAGCAGAAGCTCGATGTGCGGCGCCGAGCGGACAGGGATCATGACGGTGACCTACCGCGTCTTCGACGGCGGTTGCTAGGCGGTTACACCGAATATTCAGCCGCACGCCATCTTGAATAAGTGAATACCCCGCCGATTGCCTCCTTTCTGCGAGAGCACGACCGAGAGAGAGTCTAGCGCAACCGTCGCCATGGCAAAGGTCCGAGCTCCGAGGTGGAGGAGAAACGTCTGGACAAGCCATTTTCAGAGGTCTAAGTTTCAGATTCCAGAAAATGGGGTACTTTAAGTTTTAAATTGATCAAACTAGAATTTCCTTTCAAAAAGTACCTCCTCAATCGTTAAATGATGCTCATCCAAGCGTCAAAATCCAAAACAAGGCAAGGTATATGAAAACATCTTCAACATATATATCCCTCAGGTAAGCTACAGTAGGAATTTACAGTAGGTTACAGTAACCGAGAAGAGGGTACTGTAACTGTCATTAAAAGGAGTACGTTACCTTTCAATACAAGAATGATTTAAAATCTTCAAGTGTGAAGTTGTAGATCAATTTAACAAATACGGTATATCACTGCTGAAAATGTCATCTACCCAATCAGTAAAGATTGATCATACAGTTACTGTATACAGTACATCAACAAGGAAATTACTGTAGTTCAGCAAGCGGCGTATACGGTAACTAGATTATAAGTAAAGTATAAATACCGTAACCTTTACTGAATAACTGTTTTGAGTTCTTGAATGTTGCATGTTCCAAGAGAAAGAAAGGATTAGCAAAATGTAAAAAAAAGTTTTCAAAATTTCGAAAACACTGGAAAATCGATCGCGTACTGTCAAATCTACCGTAATCCATAAAGGATTTCTCGAAATGGGTCCCGACACGAAACTCCTACCTTCGCCTGCACGCAGAACGTCATCCAAAGGCGTGTTCGCGAGTTTCGCCGAGTGCGCCGCGTTTCCGGCCGACAACTTCTGATTCGACTCAGTGCGAGACCGCTGATGTGCATAATTAGTCTCCCCGTTTTTTTCATACCGTACCCCATTAATTAGACCTCCCTGCCTCCAGGGATGAGACATAGCTACCGTAATCCTCCAAGATCCCTCTTTTTCCTTAGAAGCGTTCCCGCGCGGACTGAAACATTCACGTGTGACGTCACTGGACGCATCCTTCTAGCCCGAGATGACGTCATAAATGTTGCTACCAGCTGCTACTTGCTACAGTATTTATGAAGATGTGCGTGCAGATGACTCTGGGTCGTTCGTGGGTCGTGACGTCATAAGTGAGGGTCGTAAACATCACACAGACGGGGCGTTCTTTGGTCGCTTCGGCGGAATTAGTGCAATAAGGGAGGTCCACAGG
Organism: Oscheius sp. G VE-2021; assembly: GCA_022343465.1. Classification (NCBI taxonomy): domain Eukaryota; kingdom Metazoa; phylum Nematoda; class Chromadorea; order Rhabditida; family Rhabditidae; genus Oscheius; species Oscheius sp. G VE-2021. Next base: position 1,247,253 of record JAJQXH010000011.1, read on the forward strand.
GAGATGGAGGGCATAGTATATATCCTATTTTGAGGGTTGGTATAAAAGTGGGGGTTACCACGCTCCAATTCTAATTTAAAGGACTGTCATAGGTTACAGTCCTTTAAACTGCCGTTTAGTACCGTATTTCCGTGCAGAATAGTTAAAATCTCGAATAAAAACAAATTTCAACTTGAAAAAGATTTTTTTATTTTTCATTTCCTTGACGGAAAAGTTGGCACAATGCGAAGTCCTCCGCGCAAAACTAACGACAAAGGTTCGATCCCACCAAATGGCATTTCTCCTAAACTGTTGAAATTTCACATTTTACATTGAAAATGTAAACTAAAGTTGTAAAATGATGTTTAAAAAATCAATAAATTTATTGATCTTCAACTTTTCCTTGTATGGGATCCGATCCATGGTCGTTTTTGCGGCGCACACTTTTTTTGCTGAGCCAAAAGCGCGAAACAGCCAATTTGGCCTTTTTTTTAATGTTGAAAAACTCAACTTCATCTCATTTTTTATAGAATCCTGTAAATAACTATTTTAATGAGGCGTAATTTGGAACGCGTTGAATATATTTCAATTTTCACGATTTTATAAAATAAGTTTTTCTATCTTAAAAAATCGATTTTGCTGATTTAAAATTTTTATCAGATTTTGACAAATTATAAGTTATACTCAATCGATATCGACTGATAAACGGTGGTTAAAGATCGGGCATCTCGACGAACCCCAATTGAAAAATCATAAGATTGAGGTATGTTTTTCGAGCTATACGCACGTTGTTTACGCGCGCTAATTAGCCGATTTTTCATTTATTCCTCACCCTGTTTGCTATTTTTCAGCTGTTTCCTCTGCGGATTAAATGGAAACGACCTGGGTGGTCTTCAGTCGCGCCCTTCTCGGTGGTCTCCCCTACAGCGACCACCCAAAAAGCCGAGGCGCGAACTTCCGTCGGCTGCTGTCAAAATCGAGCGGCAACAAAATTATTTAGTAATAGAAATCTCTCTGGGGAGTCGGCGCCAAGAAAATCTGAGAAGTGTTGAGTTGTTTACAAATGTGACACGCGCGAGACGGAAGGAAGGCAGACAGACGGATCGGTGCACTTTAGGGGTGTCTAGTGTAGGGCAATTAAGATCTTAAAGAGCAAATTACACTGCATGTTCACGGAAAAAGCTTTGTTTTCAATTGAGAGACTATAAATTAAACCAAAATGGTAGAAAACCCAATAAAAACAAGGAAAATTTTGGACGTTGGACCACCCATACCGAAAAAGGGGTTTTCTTATGGGTGGTCCGTTTTACTCTAGTGGGATCTCTTTTTTAAAAAAGCAACTTTATATCTTAAAGTTTCATACTTCTGTTTTTCAAAATTTAAACATCAGAACCATAGAAATTTTGGAGGACCTTGATCCTATCAGTTTTTTTCTCGGGTGGTCCCTTCCGGTAACAAGTACCTCTATTTTGAACAGGCTCATAAAGTTTTGAAATGTTTGTTTTTAACCTACCCTTTACAAATATCACTAACTCAAAAGTTTTACAGTTACCTTGGATATTGGACCACCCATTCTTTTTATGGGTGGTCCCGATTGGGCCACCCAGGTTTTCATTATGGGTGGTCCAAACAGTAATATCCAAAAAAGTTGTTCATTAAAATAAAATTGTCCAATGTAAAAGATACTTTGAGTATTGGACCACCCATACTTTCTTTATGGGTGGTCTCGATTTCGAAACCCAGATTTTCGTTCTGGGTGGTCCGTACTTTGATGACCAAATTGTGGTTTATTTATAAGAAATAACTTTCTATGTCTATATTTGAAAGCAGAAAAAGACAATGATTTTATAGCTGTTTGAAAATCCAAGACCACCCAAATCATCGGGTGTCAAATGCATGAGGCAGAGGTGCACTCCCGAAGGCTATTCTCTCATTCGCACGTGTACTGAGGAAAACAAGAGTTTAGAATAAATAATTCTAAAGAAGAGGGAAATGGGTGATTTACTTGAAAAGTACAACGTTCAAAGGGAAAATTACTCACTGCGAAATAATAACGGCGTTTTGCAGTTGCGCGATGTTTACGCCTGCCGTGCCCGCTGTTTACGCCGTAAATTGGAATTTGGAGCATTGTGAAAGAAATAGTTAAACAAGTTAGAAAAAAACCTTTTTAATTTTAAAAAGTTTAAATAGAGAGAGATATGAAAGTACAGAAAAAGATGGTTTGGACCACCCAGATAGGATACTTGCTGTATTTTTCCTTTAAAAAGGTAAATTTACAGGCTAAAATTGCCAAAAATTGATAAATGAATAAATTGGCTTACCGCTAGCGCATGTGGGCTGAGTATCTGATGTTGGCGGGACTGTCTACCGGGAGCCGAGACGGAGAGTTTCGGAGCGGCGGGAGGAGCCGCACCGGCAGAGTTCATGGCCGAGTGGGCCAAGCCGGAAAGGCGGGTAGGTAGCGATTGTCATGAATACATCAGCCGCTGTCAGCCATGTTGCATTTGGCTCACGACGCACTAAACGGCGCCGCTAATTGCATCAGGTACGAGCCCCGAGGGTCCTGACACGAACGGCGGGCCGAGGGGTACTGTAGCCTGGAGGGGTCACTGTAGGATTCTTTGTTTTGAGATAATTCTCTAGGTTTTAAGGATGAAAGTACAATTTTCGATCAAAAAGTGTCCGAAAATAGGAATGTAGGAGGAATCCGTGGCGAACAGCGATTAATCATGACAGGAACGCCGTCGGGACGGAGGTTTTTCTGACGGGATTTGAGAAACGAGAGGACTTTTGAGATTGGGAGAGGATAGAGGGAGGAAAAAGTTGCAGAGAGAGGAAACTAGAGAGAGAGAGAGAGAGAGAGAGAGAAAGAGAAGAGAAGAGAAGAGAAGAGAGAGAGAGAGAGAGTGTGTGTGAAAGAGAAATGATGACTGATATCAGTCAGAGACGCAGAGCGATTCCCGCACCCGTAGCACATCGGCCATAGATTAAGAAATGGCGTCATTCGGACAACAGCCGGATTTGTATGCAACAAAGCACGCCAAAGTGCAACAAGAGCTCAAAATACCCCAACTCAACCAGAAAACTACACTTTTCTGACCTACCCTTATATATCCAGGTGAAACGAGGAGTTGTGAAAGTTTGAGGGCCGGTTTGCTGGCAGGTCTCCTCATGGATGTCTCCTTGCGTCGTCTGCTTCATCTACTCGGCCACCCTAGTGGATCTGAGGGCGATGTGGTTCTGGGGACCACACATATTTTTTTCAAAAAAGAGGAGAAAAAGACGGGGTGGTCTGTGGGGTAGGGGATCGATGGGGCCCGGCCGGGTTATGGGAGCACTTCACAATTAGCGCCTCTAATACCGCTTGACGCCGGGCGACGAGCGCAAAACAAGCGCCAGGTGCAAATTGGTTCTTTCTTTTTACTGGAAGGGGGACCGCCTACTGGAAAAAGAAATTGGTTTCGAGCCAAAAATCAATCGATAATTTATTAAAGCCAAAAAGCGCATTAGAGCGCGATTACTCATTCTATATGGGGCTAGTTGTCAAAATAGCGATGTTTTGCATTAGAGCGCGATTACAAACAATCTTTTATGGGCCTTTTGGTATTTCTGTTTTTAATTGGCATTAGAGCATGTTTACTCTTCTGTTTTAATTTTCCTCAAAAATACGAGACAATGTTTTTTTTTCAATTTTGAAAATTAAAAATGGCTCGCATTTAACGAACTTTTGGAAACATGTTTAATGAAAAAAGCCATTAAAACAGGCTTGTTTTCGTTAATGAAAGCTTATTTTCAACTCTCTTTAAAGTACATTTTCTTGTTTTTAAAATTGAGCTAATAACAGTATAGTGTTAATTCTAGTTTTTTTTCGCATTGGAGCACATTTACGAAACAAAGGGCATTTCTTTAACAGTAGTGTTTTTTTTTGTATTTAAAGACTAAAAGTAACTTTCATCGCAGTTCAAAAAGTTTAAAGCCCAGAATTTCACGAAATTGAAGCGTTTGAGCTTGAAAGTGTAGTTTTCTGAGCCAATCGCTCAGTCAATTAAGTTTAATTGTTTACTCGCGGCAAAATTAAGTCCATTATGCCATTCGTTTCAAACAAATCGATAAAAACCCGTTCAAGATGTCCAAATTCGCAATGGCGCGTTAAAATATTTTTGTACGGTAAATGTGCTCCAATACAAAAATCTCAACCCCAATGCTAATTTGCTATTTCAAAACTGAAAGTAGTCACGCTCCAACTCTAATTTGATTATTTCTTAGTTAAAAAATGTTTTACCGCATATTTGTTTAATAATCAATTTTCCAGGAATTTATTGATTGATTCCTGGGCTCGGTATTGATTGATTTATGGAAAGCAGCCAAGAACCAATCGATACGACTAAAAAGCGGGAAAACGAGAACTTGACTTGATTTCGGCTCGGGTAAGTGAATTTGGTGTGGTTTTGCATGTGTTGTGCAATCCCAGCCCTGTTGTCTGGCCGTGCGTGTGGTGGGAGACCACCCATACCCTTTTGTGCCGTGGCGCCAGAGCGTGGCCAGACCACACAGAGCGAAACAAACGATGTAGCGCCATGGTAACTAAGTAGATTTTTGTCTAACCGCCTTGCGTGATTCAATCAAACCTTCATCACCATTAATGATAGGTGATAATAACCTTATTAGCGTGCCCGGGTTACGGTAGCTTTTTTCGGTCTTAACGCGAGGGTAAGAGGTTGGTTTTTGCAGAATAGCTGCTGAGTGAGGCCGAGCAGTGGAAAATTACTGCCTCGTGAGGAAAGTGACGTTGCGCTGTCAACAGGAACAATCGCGGCGAGAATCAATCCGCGAGTTTACTCTCCAGAAGAAGAGAGAGAAAGAGAAGTGAAAAAGAAGCAGAGATGGGGGGCTGATGAGGAAGCGAAGGGAGGGCGGACGCCGATTCATCATATGTCTGCAGAGGGGCGTCGGACGGCTGGTTTTTGGACGAACAACGCTTATGGAAGAAAGATAGAGGTGGTTTCATAGAGAGAGAGAGAGAGAGAGAGAGAGAAGAGGAGAGAAAGAGAGAGGGAGAGGGGGAAGTGAGAGAGAGAGACTCGTATAACAAAAAAAAACACCTGACCTATCATTCCGTAGAAACCCGATAGTTTTCTCTCACTCTCTTCATAAAATTCATAATGAAAACTCCCAAAATCCCCTAAAATTCCATAAAACTTACATTTTGCATGCGACTGGCGCGGCGCGAGTGCCTGCCGCCGCTGCCCGTGCCGCCTCCCGCCGCGCCGGCATTGCTGCGCGAACGCGGCGGCGCGAGGGCGGCCGGCGGCGTGAAGGTGAGCGACGGCGGTCCGCCGCACGGAGAAGGACCCTCCGAATCACGACCGAAGACGGCGGTCTTCATACAACCATCTGGTACGAGTAAGGTTAAAGAGGAAGGAGAGAAAGGGAGAGCGAAACAGGAGGGGGTGGGAAAGACGGAGAGACAGGAACAAATTGAGAAAAATGGGGAAAACAGGTGATATATCAATAAGTATAATAAAATGAACGGTTTATACAATTTGTTTTTGATTTTTTGATTTCTTGTTTTATTTTTTTATACTGCAAAAATTATTTTCCCTTGTAGAAAATGACTTTTAAATTATTTAAAATTATGTGATTGGGCGTGGATTCGAATCCTCGACTCTTGTCTTACTAGCATACTTTATACCCCTGGGCCATTTGACAGGCTGATTACAAGCATTGGTTTTGACATATGTATCGTTAATGAGGACTTGCACAACATACCCCACTTGTGCGAAATTTCCCAGAGAGACCACCCATCGTGTGAAAATAGAAAAAAGTACTTGAGATTTGGTAAGCAGATAAATAATCACGTGAAATTCAGTTGAGGGTAGGCTTACGAAAAAAAGTATAGATTCACATACCAATGTTTGTAAGTGAGTTTCTGAATTTAATTTCCGGAAAAAATGGGTCTCTACTACAATAAATTATATAAACCTTTAAAATTGTAGGGTTACTGTAGACAACAATTGAATAATTAGTTTATAAAAATAAACTGTATTTAAAATCATTATCGTTTTGTTTTCTCTGAACTCGGATACTCATAAATTTCATTTGACTTCTGGCACTTGGCTCAGTTTCATTTGATATTTCAGGCCAGTTTAGTTCAAATTACAATTTTAATTTTTTTTAAGTTCTTAAAAAACTCATTTAAAGTTTGAAATTGCATTACTTTTTCTGAATTCTTTTTTTCATAATTTTTTAAACAAGTCTTTTCTTCAAAAACATTCTAAAATTTAAAATAAAATTAGTTTCCGAGTTTTGTAAATTTTTTTTTCAAAAAGTTTTTATACAATTAAACTTTACAATAATAAATAAAAACAAAAAAATAGTATTGGTCAAAACAATTTGCATCGAGTGCCCAGTCGTTGTGGCCGTTAATGTAAAATCATTGTAAGATTTTTATAATATTTGCATTATTAAAAACTAGTTAACCAAATGGGAAAATGTGCGAAACAAGAAATTTTTTGACCAGAATGTTCCAAAATGGACGCGAGAGACCCGGGATCGAAGAAGATTTTCGCGCCGACAGGAGGGTCCTCAAAAGGGATTGGCTGGGGCTCTCGACAAATCTCCATCGACGACCTCCTGTTGCAAAAGGAGGAGCTCCCGGTGCTTAGACGAAAGGCTCGGAGCCTCCCTCGGCGGTTACACCACGAAGGAAGAAAAAGATACACACATGGTGCTACGGGAAGAGTAAATTATAGCGAACGTGTGGAATTAAAGCGTTCTTTGGAGTGAATAGCCAAATATTTTCCTTTATTCAAGGAAAATCGATTTTTTAAGTTTAAAAAAATGTAAAAGTTTAAAGGGAAATTCAGGTGGTCAAAACTTGCTTAAAGCGGGGATCAAACGTGTAATTTCTTACAACGATGCTCCAAATGACGGGTTACGAGTTGCAGCAATCATGAAAACAACAGGATGCTGTGGCTGTTTTTCGTCCCTCCACAATTTCAAGTTTAGTTGATCGAAGGTCATCCGTGTGCATGAGAAAATTGTGTCTATGCCTTCAGAGAGCAACAAAGATTTGGTTTTTTTCTTCTTTTTTTACCAGCAACACTGATTCTTTTTCATGAAATTTTTAAATTATAAAAAACGTTAAAGGCATTTATAAAACTGATAAAACATTTTGTTGACTTTGTAACGCAATTTAATTTGTTTAGAAATTGTGAAACAAAATGTTTAAAAAAGTGTTAAACAAAACGTAAAGTATATTTTTAAATATTTGAATTAAATATGAGTTTGAAATATATATAAGATTGTTTAAACTTGTTGTTTTTTAATGTTCAACTTTGTATTTAATTTTTCAGTAAGCTGAACAGGTTGGAATTTTCTGAAAAAAAATTCGAAACTAAAAATATTCAATTGTTTTAATCGAGATAGAAAATTGATTTTATTAAAATTCTGAAATTCTTTATAATAATGCTTACAGGTTTTTTAAACTTCGTTTTAAAACAATTTTTAAAAGTTTATTTTGCGACTCAAGTAAATGACACTGAAAAAATTCAAAATCGAATTTTCTTTCAAGTAATGTAATTTACCGAAATTGATGGTGGAAATTATAAAGAAAAAAGAAAACAACAGGTATGGCAATTATAACGTGAACGTAATTTTTGTTCAGAAAGAATTTTTTAAATTAAATTCGAAAAAGTTCCAACTGTTAAATTTTTCCACAAACCCCTTTTGGAGATTTTTAGAATCATCGTTTTGGGACTAAACGACGGGTCCGGAACGCTTCGTGGAAGGTTAACGATGCCTGTGCGCTGCTCCCGGACTAATTGCTCTCGAAAACACAACGGCGTCACTTTTCCTTCGAAAAACAAAATCGGGCATTGATTTTTCATATTAATCTTATTGAAATTCTGAAATGCTAAAATTAAAATCGCCTGCTGAAATCGAAACATAACGATAATTTCATATGGCGAGGGAATATTCCAGTGTGTACTGACCCACATGCAATGTAGACGACACGGGAGCATTTGGGCATGACTTCCGGTTGAGAATATGAATTATATGCGTGGTAGAAGGGTAATTGATCGATTTGCTTCAATTTAAGAAAAGGGTTAATCAAAACGAATGTAAAAACTAAAATACAGGTTTTATTAAAATGTAGAATAAGTAAAGTAGTAAAATTCAAAACTAATCATTTTTTAACATTAATAATTGATTCAAAGTTTTGGGTGTTAAAATTGTATATAAACCGAAATGTCAAAATTAAACATTAATAATTCGAAACAAAAACGTTTTCATTTTGCAAAACAAATGTATAACTGCGCCAATATCAAAAATATAAACAGCAAAATAGTTTTTGATTTTTTGATTTGGAGAACGATGGAAAAATTTGGTTGGGAAAAATAAAGCGGATAGTTTTGGGTTTTTACGTTATTTTTTTAAATTATAGTAAGTGATTTCACAAAATTGTAAATATTGTATTAAAGATGTAAAAAAAAAATTTAAATGCACAAAATTACATTTTTCAAGATTTTTTAGAGGCTCTTCAAGAGTGCTTCTGAATTATGAGATGCAACCAAATGGAGAAAAATCCACTAAAGTTAGTAATAATACTACTTTTTATGACAACTTTCACCAATAAAACTAGAATAAAAGCAGTAGTGGCGTATTCGGCAGTGTCGAGTACGTGCTTATCCGCCCTGTTTCACGCTTCACTGTCCAGAATCGATGCTGCTTCCAGTAATTATATGAAAACGCATTGTGCATAGCAGACAACCAGAGGCATTGTTTCTTTGAGGTCAGTCGTGAAATCGGGCGGGAAAAGGAGAGATTCCAATGGTTTTTGATCGGTGCAAGCCTTTGACTTTCGGCGCTTTAAACAGAAAGCGGCTTGAGGTTGCCAGAAAAAAGCAGAAAGCGGCCTGAGGTCATAATAAAACGTGGAAGCGCCCTGAGGCTACCGAAAATGAAATAAGCGGCCAAAGGTAACTAAAAACGGCTTGAGGATGTCTTAAAATTCAAGATCAAGCTACAAAAAATGGCAAAAATCAATTTTAAAACAATTTTTCGACATAGTAAATCAAATCGTTTGCATATTTTTTGCTTCCATTTCGAAGCGAGTGCTTCCTTAATAATTCCTGGATTTCCTGGGATTTCCCTCGGAGTGCTTTCCTCCATCCAGGGCTGTTTTCGAAGGAAGAGAGTGCTTTGTGAAAGGTGTCAAAAGTGGTCTCGGAATCGATGGGGCTCGAGAATATTGTTTTCCCTAAGACGCTCGAGGCAATGGGAGAATAAAGTAAACAGGTAATTTGCGAGGTCTGGATAGGGAGGGAGGAAATATAGCGTTGACATATGGGTGGGGGACAGATTTATGGGTGGGGCTTATTTTTAATTGAAATGGTATTGAAAGCTTCAAAACTATTAATTTTATAATGATTTTATTTAAGTTGGGTTATAATTAATTGTTTTTTTTTTGAAAAAAGGCTCAACATTTTTTCTTACGACGGTGGTGAAATTTGTTAAAGCTGGATTTTTGCAACGAACCTCCGTTATCTAAAATCACATTTTTCTTATTAATTCTTTTATCATTCAGCTGAAAAATAGCTCATAAACATTATTGTAAAAACTAAATGTTTAATATTTAAAAACTTATTATTTATTAAAAGAACAAATTAAATATATTTTCTCTTCGGAAAAAAATCAAAATTGGCAAAACTGGAAATTTTAATGGGCAATTTGAAAGTGGCCTTTTTTGCATGGAGCATATATGCGGACCTTGCCAAACTTTGAAAAACAGTGCATTTTTCCTTGAAGTTTTTTTGCATTTTAAAATTGATTAAACTATCTTTAAAATATTTTTTTAAATATTACAAGTACACTTTATTCTGAGATACCAGATTAGCTATTTTTATCCGAGATGGTGATCTGTTCAGTGAGAAGAGTTGAAAGTTTAATTTCTAAACTGATTTTTTTCACTTTTTTCTAACCAAAGATCGCAAAGTAACCCTAGGACCCCATCAAGGCAAGTGTTTTGCAGCAAAAGTGGTGGGAACCTATACATCTGCGACAGAATTTGGAAAGTCCTCCATCTGTTGGACAGAAAAAAAGCGGAAGACGATAATCCCACAAACTAATGACCCGATGACAGCCGGCGGTCTCTGGCTGCAGCTGCCAGCCGTTTTTAGAAATGGAAAAGGGATAATTAGCATAGTTAGGGAAGGGGCCGAAGGCTACTGCCAGTCGTGTCGGACATGGCGGAGGCCACAAAACAGATCGAGTTTCTAGTGACAGCCGGTGACGTGCATTGAGAAAGTTGTTTTAAAGACAGGCGGAAATGGGGATTTTCTAGAAACAACGAATATTTAACAACGAAAGTTCCAAATTACGGGTATACTTTGATCAACCAACATTTATAACGTAATGTAAATGTGCTTTAATTACACATTCCAAGTTTGCTAAGAAAAGTTTCTAATTCATTAAGCAGTTGTAAACAAAAATGAGCACAAATATTTTCCAACGTAATGTTCCTCTTACGGCCTCAAACTAAAAAATTGCATTGACAAAGTAGTAAAACTTTTTAAAAAAATTATTTCTCGAAACATTTATCAAAAGATACAAGCAAAGCATCTACATAATGGTCAAAAAATTTAATGTTTCCCACATTTCTTTACAAAATGACGTTGTTGTAAATGCGATTAAGTAAAGTCTTTTGCATTTCATTTGATAGTTCTTTAGACTTGAATTTTTCCTGTGTGTGTTTTTAAAGCATGAAAATTTGAAAATTGATTTGTATAATGGCAATTTTCCCTTTTCTTTGCAAAAATCATGCTTTATTTTTTTATAAATTCAACATTTTTGTGTTTCTTTCAATATAATTTCAAACACAGTTGTGTTTTTAAAGTAAAATTAAGAAAAATATTTTTCGTCAGCAGACACTTTTTCTTCAAAATGAATATTACCCTACGATTTTTCCAAATGATGCTGATTTATGGGAATTAAAGTTTTTAACGACATTTATAGAAAATGTAATCAGAACGTTGGGTTTTCTATTGTTTTATGCATTTCCAACTTTTATTGTTGTTCTCTTACTTGTTTCAAACTAATATTTCAGTAATTCTGGTTTTAAAATTACATTATTTCCAACGCCTCCAAATGACGTTTATTGTGTGTTTGAGTATCAAAACACATTTTTCTTTCTTCCTAATCTCTTTTGACTCACTAATCTCCAACAATAACCTTATTATTTAAAATCCACAAGAATTAGTCTAATCTGTCTGTTTCATGGCGTATTTAGAAGGGAGTAGGCTTCGGCAATCCGGGCTGTCAAATATTTACAATGGCGGATTAATGATTAGCCGCACAACAACAGCCGAAGCGGATGAGACTAATATCACGAGAGGAACAACAAACTTTTTCTGAGATAATGACTGACGAAGGAGTTTCGGGGGCGGGGCTTGACTAACCTAAACGTGCTCCATTGCTAATGAGCGATTTTTTGTTGATGAGAAAATCGGACAACTTGGTAATGAAAAAGAGAAAAACAGAAAATTCCAGTTTTTGAACGTTCTGGGCCAGCTAATTGGAGTAATCCGGGAGCTGGGAGGGGAGTCGGGCGGGCGATGGGAGGAGATGCGCCGGTGCTGGTAAATTATTCCAGGAGACGCACCGAAATCCGCGGAAGATGGATTACGTGAAACCTCAATGACGCCATTGATTGGGTTGCTGATTTAGGCCACGCCCACTTTTTAAAATAGAAAATGTGATTTTAAATTTGGATGTGAAAAGTTCGAAATGACAAAATTTGAATTGTTGTGTTTATTAGAAAGAAATCAAAGAATATTAAAAAATCAAAAGACAAAATTCAAACCACGCTCTTTTTTATGCAAATGAGAAAGAACTTAATCAAACGTGGCACATTTGTTTTAGATTTTTTTAGAATGAAAAAAAACGAGAAAAACTTTGTAACTATCACTTCAAAACAACATTACTTCGGATATATTGAAAACTGGTAAAATCTGATGTTCTAACCAAAATAGGCCACGCCCACAATTTTAAAAAAACAATTTTAACATATTATAAAAGTGAAATGAGTTCTACAGTATTAATGATAAAAAATAGTTTTTATAGACGTCAACTGATACTCTAAACTTAAAAATGACATTCCGGAAATATGATTTTCTCCCAACGATGTTATCCAATTTACGGTATGCACCAGGATTAAATTTGGCGCCACTTGATAGATTTTATGATATAATAAACGAGAAATTTCCTTTTTTTGCTGAACCTAGGTCGATTTAAATGGGGATTCAATTATTTCGGTCAAATAGGCGAAAAACTCGAAAAATGATCAATTATCGATTTTGTTTCTGATTTCGGAAATCAGAGCTGTGATTTTCAGACGAAAATAGTAAATTCGTGAAAATGAGAGAGAGCATTGATCAAAATGAAGCAAAGTTAAGGAGACCGCCAAAAAATCAGGACTTCCGGGTGGGACCCGTACCAAATCGGAAGTATGTTTTTGGAGAAACAGAGATGAATTAGGAGAAAGGTGGCGTCGCTTTCCGTCAGGGATCGATTGCGTAATTTCGTTAGTCGCTGCCAAATAGCAATAATGAAGTCAACGCCGTGCTGCGCGTGCCGCCGGTAAACACCGAAAACACCGTCCGTCAACGCCAGAAACTCGGATTTTTTAAAATTTTTTTTAAAATTGATTTTTTACTTTATAAATTTATTAATAAATATCATGGTTTTTTGGAAAGGTTGTATTTATGTTGTTTTTCGTTATTTATTTTAGTAAATAAAATTCTTCAACAAAAGCCACACAAAAACATAATTAAATAATACGACACCAAAATTTTTGTCTAATTAATAAACTCCCACATTGGTTAAACTTTGCGAAGGAAACTTTCAACTTTTTTATTTTTCAACACTGCACTCTAAATTTAATTATAATTCAATTAATTAATTTAGTTATTTAAGCCTATTTCATCAATTTTTTAATGACCTAAGAAAACAATCAATTTTCGTGAAGAGGATTTAAATTATTTATTCAAAACATGTTTTTCAAGCACCTGTTTAATAAATTTGGATAAAATCAAATAATTATTGTCATTTTTCACAAAGAAAAGTATTTAATAAATAAAACATTGTTTTACAAATTAAAATAAATTTTAATTGCACGGTTTGGACATTTTAGAATGTTCGTTGAATTGTTAATTGTAAACATTAAATTTATAAAAATAGCAAAAAGTGTAAATTACTTCTTAGTGGTAGATGGAACAGTAAGGTTTTTTATCAACACTGGTGCTTCAATTTGTTATTTTTTTATTTTAAAAAATAATTTTAAACTGTTGGTTTTTCAATTAAAATTATTTTGTTCTCTTCACAGTAAAATTTTGTGACATGTTTCATTCGTTTTTTTTCCTTATTCCAATTTGAAAACAAGTTGATTCATGTTTGTTTTCCCATGATTCAAGGCAGATTTCAAAGAAAATCATAATTTTCAAAAGGATATTATGCAGCTGTTTTTTTCTATTTTCCGTCGCCGTCCAAGTGTAATGAGTCCCGCAACGAAAAACGAGCGCAGGTCTAACTTTCAATGACGTCATTCCTTTTAGACGCGGTCTTCCCGTTAATTATTGAGTCCGTTGTTTTCCTTCTTCGACTCGAACTCATTCGAGCAGCCTCGGCTTTTTTCGCCGGGAAATCAACAGTCAATGCCGGGTAAACAGGGTGGTCTCCATGGGTGGTCTAAATGAGGACCTTCCGGGGAGACAACCGCGAAAACTCCAAATGACCACAGGGGTAGAAAATTACCGAAAGAGGGTAGGAAAGGCCGGAAAGTATTGTCATGACAACTGACAACTCGTTCAACGGACAAACAATGTCATTGAAGTTGTGTTTGAAGCCGGCAAGGACAGCTTTTCGTATTTTGGGTGGCACGCAAGTAAATACAAAAATAGTTTTCCATAAAAAGGGTATATAAAACAAGGTTTTTTCTTTAAAAAGGATAGTCAGATAGTAGAATGGGGATCCCAAAACGAAAACTTTCAGCTACTTTAATTTCAAATTCTTTGCTCAACATTTTTTTTACAAATTAAATGTAATTTTCCAAATGGAAAAAGAATGAAAAAAGTGCGAAAATCTTTAAATTAATAAAAAATACAATAGTTTAAAATAAAGTTGGAAGTTGATAGTTTTAGAAGGACAATTTTGTGAATATTGTCGATTCTGGCACAAAAGCGCACCAGATGAAATTTTTATTCTTGTTGCAAATTTTAGGATTTTTGACGCAGAAACGATTTTTTTAAAGTTTTTCACTAGAGAAACTTGATTAAATTTAAACCTCAAAAGTAGATTCCTATTTTTGAACAAACTTTAAAGCATTCAAAAGCTTTTTGATCTTCGGTTCATGGCTAAGTGCGGTCGTTTACCCGCCAAAAAGACGATTTATTGCGGTTCAAGGTCCGATTCGGGGAGAGTTTGATTTCTTCAGTGAACTTTAAAATTAAAGGGTACAATATTGAATTTACGGTAGTTTTTGTAACATATAAAGTTTATTCGTCCTCATTGTGGCTAAAAATTATATTCAGAAAAGCGATTAAACCGAAACTTTTGTTTAAACTTCAGCTAGAACAAACCCACGGAATTGGGCTCAACAACGGCCAATTAGAAAAGTTGAGAAAAAAGTTGCTTCCAGTGTCTCATTGAGGATTAATCGGCAAATTCCGGGTCCTCGTCGGCGGAGAGGAGTTCGAGGCGGGGCGGGCCGCACAAATTATTCGGGGCGCTTTGACGGCAATTAGTCGGCAGAAAAATCATAGGCCGGAAGGCCGGCCCAGAGTCACCCCTTCCCCGCTCAGTGGAGGCCAATAAGGCCTCCTGAGCAGAAGGAAGGGGAAAGTTGGAAAAAGGACAAATGCAATATTCGGGAAGCGATGGGCACATGTAATAGTGTTCTTGGTCGGAAATGGCAGATCGGCGCCTGGGTGGTGGAACATGGGCGTGGGGATGGCAACCCGAGGCTAAGGATCCTGGCAACGGAAAGGGGTAGTACAAGTCGTTAGAGAGAGAGAGAGAGAGAATGAAAGACATAGACAGAAATATGAGGAAAAAGGCTCTTTTTCAAAGAAATGGATGAAGTCTGAGAAATGAGGTTTTAGTACAGGAACTCATTGTTCCCACAGTCAACTCATTGTATTGTGAAAAACGTCAAAACAAGGCCACAAAGGTTGGGAAAATGAGTTTTCTTCTAAAAGCTGAACTTTTCAGGCAATCAAAAAGGGAAAAATTAAAGACCAAGAGACTTGACTTCGCAGTGACTAATTTACTTAAAAAAGAAAGATTGAGAGGGGGAGAGAGAGAGAGAGGATTTCAGAATTGGAAAAAAGGTCATTTCTGGGTGGTCGATTTCATTAGGTGCAAACTTTAATTGGACTTTTTCTGCTGGCAAACATTAATTTAATTACGGTGAATCTCGTTGCTCTTTGGGATCACAAAACGAAAGAAAACATTTAAACATTAATTTAAAATTTAAAATCAAGAAATTTTAAAAAAAAATTATTTTATTAATGAAGAAAAATTCATGGAATGTTGAAGAAAACAATCGTTTTCACCATAAATGCTTGTTACACGACGGCTAGAAAATGTGTTTTTTTTAATTATATATTTAATAACAGAAAAATAGCTATTAAATTCCGCACTGAGGAACGTAATGCATAAATTCGTAGGATGCTGCATTAAAGTACAGGACGCAATTATTTTCACACATTGGAAAAGGACATTAAAAGGACCACAACAAAATTTCTAAAGATTTGCACATTCAAACTTGCATTTTAAGAAGTGCATCTATTTTAATAGCTTTTTTTAAAAGATTTAGAGATTGGTTTTAACAATTTTAAACGCCAAGAAAAACTGTCGACGTGAAAAATGGGGGCGAGGGTTTTATACCCTCAGACATTATACAATTCCGTGTTTATCACAATGTTCATGCAAAACCTCGTAATTTGTGCATTGTTATCGGAAAAACTGGTAGTATTGTGGTTGTGAGAAAGAAACACGGATACAAAGTGATTTTAAATGGGTAGGCGATGGTTGACAGATCGGCAGAGACCGGAGTTCAAAAACAAAAATCACTGAAAAGTGGGTTCCCCGTATTTACCTTGGACATTTGTGACAGTTTAAAAAGATAATAAAACAAGCATCTGTAGATAATCGCAGTTTTTTGGCATGACATGCACTCTGTTTACGTGCCCGCCGTCCTGCGTTTAAAGCTTGCAGGAATATGTAAAATTCAAGCGATAGAGATAGGATTTTTAACTTTACACTTTTTAAGAAATAATTCCCACTACCTTGCAGTTTTGAATTTTTTCGATCGATGATTTTTTTAATCTACACGAATTTTTTAAGATCTTTTTTTAGATCTTTTTTAGAACATTTAGAATTTTTTTTTAGAATTTATTAAATAAAAAAACTTATTAACTGTAATTACATTTTTTTTAATTTACGAAAGAGACTCGTACAAAAATATGATAAGGAGTTTTTAGTGATTTTCTCTTTTTTCTTTTTGCTTGAAAAATTAAGTTTAAATTTTTTTTTAATTTCTCAAAAAAAAGTTTTGAAAAAGTTTTTAAATAGCTATTTGGTCATCGATTTCAGAGGTTGGACTTCTCGACAAAAATATACTAATCCGATTTAATTCTCTCTTAATCTTCTGCTTACATTGTTTTGACTAACAAAACAAAAAGTAATGAAAAATATTCAGAAAATGTGATAGAAACAGCTTAATACGATTAGCTTAGAGAAAGCGACTACCGCTTAAAAATATGAAAAAATATCCGTGAGAAAGAGGCGATAAAAAAATACTACTTGAGAAATATATACGCTCACACGGAAACCTCAATACACATAAAATCTCCAAGAAGATTGCAAAAAGCATGTTTCGCACTTTGCGGGCAACTATGTTGCGTAGAAAAACACATTAGGACGCATTTTCTGAAGCTGTAATACTTTTCAGAAGGCGGCTTCAGAAAACCAAACTTGCAAAGTTTGGAGGAAAAGTCGCCGCCAGGTTCTTTTCAGGAATTAATCAGGAGGTAGGCGTTTGACAAAGTGGTCACGCTTGACACGCAAACATCACTTGAAAAACATTGAAACGAGAAAAAGGGCTAGACATTTTCGGATTGACGCAAAGTAATCCGGAGAACATGGGAGGTACGTCAAAAGTGACGTTAGAGAGAGAGAGAGAGAGAGAGAGAGAGAGAGAGAGTGAGAGAGTTAGAGAAAGGTAGAGAGAGGCAAAACCGAGGCGAGAAGACATCATCTGTGAAAACTGAGAGGTTCCGGAAATTAGCAGTGACTATTGTAATTTGAGACCTTGTCGAGGTTAGAAGCTAGACTACGAGAGTCCAAACGCGCATTTACAAAATAAGCAAACCTGAAAACCTTCTGCAATCTCTCTCACACAACCCAAAAATCAATTATCGATTGACTTACGGCGCGCATAGCTCAGGTGGACGGCGAAGGTGGTGAGAGAGCACGGTGTTGAAAGAGACGTCAGGCGAAGGAATATAGCATCTGCGGGATCTGAAAAACGATGAAATTATTACCCAAATTAAAATAAAGAAAACAAAGGTTATAGAGAATGAGAGAGAGCGAGAGAAAGAAAGGGGGGGAGAAAAGGGTGGTATACGGATTGAATGGGCAATGTCTGTGTTATTTTTTTCTTTCTTTCTCTCTCTCTCTCTCTCTCTCTCTCTCTCTCTCTCTCTCTGATTTCTGATCATTATAGGTCAAAATATGACAGAATCGCGGTGTATGATGATTCGGAAACTGATGCGGATAGAGTGCGATCGGATGATTCGAGGCTGTTTTTTCTACATCCGACAGCAGCAGTCCGCTATCGAAGATTAATTCGAAGGCCGCATCTTATCACAAAGTCTAGCCGCCCAGGGCGTCAAACTTCTTGTAATTCGACAAAAACAAGCATTCCGCGAACTTGTTGCAGATAGACAGAGCGAGAGTGCAAGAGAAAGTAGAGAGCGTGAGAAAGAGAACGAAAGAGAGAGAGAGAGAGAGAGAGAAAGAGAAATGAGAAAAGAGAGAGAGAGAGAGAGAGAGAGAGAGAGAGAGAGAGAGCGAGAGAAATAATGCAAATGATGAAACTGGGTTGGAGTTCTGAAAATGGGGTCCAAAATCGGGATCAGATAAAGAGGAGGGTCCCCGAAGTTTGAAAAAGTGCAATAGATCCGGGGAAAGACGACAATGGGCAGAAATTGACAATTGAGCAAACACCAGATAATGAAATTCTGGTTTTGAACTTTTAAATGAAAACATTTTAGGTTCCGCATAAAAATGACAAATAAAACTTGAAAGTTGTAAAATGCACGGGTTAATTTCAGTATACCATCAGGTAAAGGGCAATTGGAGGTTTTAAGGTTGATTTTGCAACAAAAACTTGAAAAAATAATTAGAAACCCAAATTCAAAAAAATCAGAGTAGCTTTCGGAAATCAAGTATTCGGGGCCGTTCTGTGGCTTTGATGTGGCCTAATCTAGGATGCATTCGCGGCGGGCGGCGGCAAACAAAGAGGGGGCAAAACGACGTTTCCGGCGAGCACTGCCTCTCGATTTCAAAGCATCGAATTTCTCTCCCGATCGGCCCTCGACCTTTTCCGGGCAGGTGGAAATTCGAAACTGGTTCTGTCTGGGGTGAAGTGGAGGGAAGGGGTAAAAACTGGGGGTTTTTCGCGAGAGTGACAGAAAGAGAGAGAGAGAGAGAGAGAGAGAGAGAGAGAGAGAGAAAGAGAAAGAGAGAGAGACAGGGTGAGAGAGAGAGAGAGATGAAAACAAAAACAGATTTAGAGGCAGACACACATAGAGGCAAAAAGACAAAGACAGTGAGAGAAAGAGAGAGAGAGAGAGAGAGAGAGAGAGAGAGAGAGAGAGGTTAAGGAAAGGAAAGAGACAAAAGTAAATCAGAAGGAAGAAAAAGTGTGCATGGCTGCAGAAATCTATAAATGGCGCACTTTTTTCTGCTTCAATTTCCTTAATCCAGGGAAGAATTCGTCAGATATGTTCCTGGACTTTTGTCATTGAGCGGTATACGTAAAAAATCCGCTTCAGAAGTTAATTCTGCAATCAAAAAGCCAATATTGGCTAACAGTTTTGACATTCCTGTGTGTGTACGCAGCTCACAATTAGGTAGAAGCAGGGCAACAACAACACAAACAGCCAGGAAAACACCTATCCACGTCATTTTTCATATGCACGCCAAATTGGCCTGCAAACGCTGGCAAAGTGATGGAGTATAATGATATTTGCGAGAGTTTTCAAATTTCCGGGTTTAAATGTGTTTTGGGGCGGGAAAGTTGCACGCAATTGATAAAACCCACTTTTATGACAAAAAATGAAATACTCGCCGATCGTCTGGGTTTGATTCAAAAGCTGCAGATAACGTTCGTTAGAACTTAATATATTTCAATTGTAAAAAGTAAAAATTAACATGAATTGCGGGTCCTTTAAAACATAAATACAATTTCGAATGGTTACAATGTTGAAAACAAGCTGGAAGCCATTATAAAAACTATAAAATTGTAATTATTGAATTATTTTTCATTGGATTTTAAAATTTTAAAGATTTGAAGAACAATTTTAAAATTTTGAAATAATTTCAAAATCGGTTTTTCAAAAACCCAAAAGTGTTTGTTTATTATGTTCTTTTTTATTAGTTCTTTCCTTTTTCATCTCAAAGTATAAAACGAAAATGAAGAAATAGAAAATTGAGTTCTAAGTTTTACCAGGGAACCCCGTGAACCGACCTCCGGAGATTCCAATCGGGGTATACCCTATCCTGTTAGGCACCTTATGAAGAGTTGGTAAAAAAATTTTTAGCTGCTTAATCGACGCCGAGTTTTCGACGATTTTCTGCGCTTGCCACTGGACCACCGAGGTGGTGGCAGCGACCGCGCGGCCGCCGCTTAAAAGGACGGCGGCGCCGAAAAAGGCGAATCGGCGCATAGAAAATCGTCGAAAACTCGGCTCTAAAGGCCTTTAAGCAGCTAAAAATTTTTTTACCAACTCTTCATAAGGTGCCTAACAGGATAGGTATACCCCGATTGGAATCTCCGGAGGTCGGTTCACGGGGTCCCTGGTTAGATTTAAAAGTATAAAGCGAGTGTAATTTAAAACCGAATTTGAAAACAAAAAAAATATCTCAAAACTTGTTCAAAAGAAGAAAAAATCAAAAGAAGAAAAGAAAAGAAATGTTTATAAAGAAAATTTGAAAAAGTAGCATTTTTATTTATGTTTATGCTTTTTTAAGTCAGTAAGATTAAAGTTTAAAAGAGAAAGAAAGCAAAATGATAAAAATTGAATTTCACATTAATTAAGGGAACTCGGCACAAAAATGAGCAGAACGCTAGATATTCGAAAAGCGGCGGGGAAAAGCGCGCCAAAAGTTGCGAGGTCAAGTGGGCTGCGCTGCTCTTTTCCCGCGCTTTTCCTCTTCTTAAAAATTACTATTTCTAGGTAAAAATTTCTGAAAAAAAATGAAAAAAACTGTTTAAAATAAACAGACAAGGCGAAATTTGAATTTTGATTTATTTTTTTTTTGGAGAGGGAGACATTTTTATGCCGCCAAATTGGGTTTGCTTAATGTTAGTCTGGTAGGCCCGAAAACCGAAAAATCGCTCAGACAAAAACAAGTTGTTGCGGGATTTGCTCTCGGTGAAATATACGGGCGACACTGAACAGGCGGCTGTGGATCGATAAGAGATGAATGAAGGGCTGATCGTCTGCTGCACGCTGACCGCTGCTGTGTACGAGTGACCGAAGGGTGATTGACCAAAAGTCAAGGTTAAAAGCCAGAAGCAGACAAATAAAAGGCTTGGGTTCAAAAGTGCAAAGTTAATAGCGGTGGAAGCACTGAAGCGGCATATGCTGTTTGGGGTTAGGGTCAAAAGAGTATACATCATAAACAAAGCCAAATTTTGGACAAATATGAATTAACATTTAGTCATATCAAAAAATTCCTGGCCCTTATTTGAAAATAAGTCACATTGCTCCACTGTTTTAAGATTACTAGTAAAACGTCAACTAATGGCTCTGAATTGCGTCATACCCTAGTTTAGAGATTACTGATAGTGAGCTTTCAAGGAAGATACTACTGCAAGGCCCTTCTTTAAAATGGATCGTCAGGTAGTGTCAAGACATCTGTAAGGGCATTGATTATTAACACTTTATCGTAAAAACGCCTATTTGAATAGTTCTGCTTCATGTGCTCTGTGTTTAGTGGCATTATTCGAATTGGTCAAAAATGAAAATAGAAGCGAAGATATCGTAAGGATAAGTGGAAAATTCCAATTTTAAAAAGAGTCCGTCTAAAGTTTTTTTTTATATATATATATATATAGATATATTTTTTATATATAGATATATTAAACCTAATTTTTAAAGGTGTTTTTCGTCTAACAAAGATAAAATCAGAAGTCGAAAGAGTAAAGAAAAAATAAATGTTAAAAGTAAGTCGGTAATAAGGACTTGAATAAAATCTTTTAAAAAAAGGAGAGAAAATATCAAAGTTGAGGATAAAAAAATTTAGACAGCGAAAAAGAGAAAAGTTAGAGAGAGATAGAAAGAGAGAGAGAGAGAGAGAGAGAATTATGAGTTTTGCAACGTTTGACAAATACTAAATGTGGCTGCTAAGGTATCTATCTATCTTCCTTTAGATTTTACATAAATTGAGCTGACATGTATAATCTTCTGATATTCGAAAGGCGAACTTTTGTTTTGTTCCGTAAAGAAACATCTTAAAAACATCTTTTGAAATTCACCCAAGTTTAAAACTAGTCGATAAAAACAAGTAAGATGTAATACACGAGAGGTCTGGTCGTTTAGCAGTTGGTGACAAGCCAAAACAGTCGTTCATCAAAAGATGTCCGTCGTTTAGCGATATTTGTCTCTTTCCATCCGGGTCTTCTGCTAGGCAACACCTGGGTCCGAATTTTGAAATAGGAGTTACGAAAGTGGGTTTGAAAGTAAGGAAAAATGATTTGTTTAAATTGGGAAAGTTCGGGTTGGTTGGACCCAATGGCAACATGTCAATGGGCGCCGGCGGCCGGAAGGCGCGAGTTTATGGGCAGAGTGTCTGCGGAAAACAGACAGAACAAGGGGAACCTCTGAAGTTAGAGAGAGAGAGAGAGAGAGAGAGAGAGAGAGGGAAAGAGGTGAGAGAGAAGGAGAGTGAGAGAGTCCAAAGGAAACCCCAAGATTTCTGTTTTCCAAAAAAGCGGAAACTTTTTAATCTAAACTTAGGATTCCTAATCCAAAAATCACGCCATTTCCACTTGCCACCCCGTACGCATGTTAAACACCGCGCGTAAACGGCAAGCAGCCAGGTGGACACGCAGTTGTCAGCACACGAGGCTTACACGTGTGTGTATCAATCGATGTCGTTGACAGCTGTGGGAAAAAGGACTGGCCGCGGTTTACGATGGGTCCCGACACGACCGCAGGTTTCAAGAGAGGACGCCTGTTGAGGCGGCGGCGCCAGACCGCCTGGTCCCGGAACGCTTTTACGATTCCGTCGGTTAAACTACACGCAGGTCCTATAAAATGTGGCAAAAGAGAGTTTTCTAGAGAAAACTGGAAAGGTTATTAGACGAGGATTCTGGGCTAACAAGGATGGATGTGAGGCTTAAAGGACTAATTTCTGTGTCGGCCATCTGTTGACACTGAGAGCTGTCGTTTTTATGGTTTCCGCCGTTTCGGCGGAGC